>CM046877.1:279662790-280262790 GCA_025667525.1 Glebionis coronaria
TATATATATATATATATATATATATATATATATATATATATATATATATATATATATATATATATATATATATATATATATATATATATATATATATATATATATATATATATATATATATATATATATATATATATATATATATATATATATATATATATATATATATATATATATATATATATATATATATATATATATATATATATATATATATATATATATGTATATATATATATATATAGAGAGAGGGAGGTTAATGTGAGAGCTTTTTTAAAATTGTAAAAATGAGAACTAATCTAAAACATCACTAAAACATTGATACATAACCATTTTACTAATATTACACCAGAATATATATTATTTATACAACTAAACACTCTACCGACTAATAAACAACGGATAAGTGTGTAATAAATTACTGATACACAATTAAGAAGGTGATACATACACATCAAAATCTCAAAAAGTTAATATCTTATACATTAATTGGTACACTTTTTACACAACCACCACTAAATAACTTGATACACAAGACCAAAACATGATACGTATGTCACCTCGAATCAAAATGTATCACTTAGATTTCGCCAATTTTCAAAAGAAAGCACATCGAATCTTTAAAAATTATATTTTTACTTAATCAAGTTTTAAAATTGTCTCAAATAGAGTGTCATCTGTGAGATTTTAGTTGGTTCTCATTTTTACAACTTTAAAAAGTTCTCATATGATCCAAATTCTATATATATATATATATATATATATATATATATATATATATATATATATATATATATATATATATATATATATATATATATATATATATATATATATATATATATATATATATATATATATATATATATATATATATATATATATATATATATATATATATATATAAATATATATACATATATATATATATAAACATATATATATATATATATATATATATATATATATATATATATATATATATATATATATATATATATATATATATATATATATATATATATATATATATATATATATATATATATATAAATATATATATACATATATATATATATGTATATATATATATATATATATATATATATATATATATATATATATATATATATATATATATATATATATATATATATATATATATATATATATATATATATATATATATATATATATATATATATATATATATATATATATATATATATATATATATTATATATAGGTATAATTATGACTTGATACCACACCTCTAATCCATGTCATATGTGACATGGCACTTCTAAACCAATAGAATTTCTTTGGTAGCTAAAAAATCTCAAAAAGTTACCAAAATTAGGTTACCAAAACGCAAAATGAAAAAAGCGGGACGCAAATCACAAAAAGTGCGTTTTGATACCGGATATATATATAATACTTCTAAAATCACTTTTTTCATTATTTTAGCCACAGGCGGGGTAAACACACACACAAAAACACACACACAAAAACCCTAGCAGCCGTCACCTTCAAATCATCTCAAATTCATCATAGAATCATCTCGAATTTAAATCACCTTGATTTCTTGTCTTCCTCACATTGAAATCATCTCAAATTCATTCATTTAAATCACATAAAATTAATCACATAATCATAAAAAAACATGATTGATTAGATATCACGCCACACACAGGCATATTCTGATTAAATAATAGGCTGAATCGGGTTTGTTATACAGTGGCTACGTGAATCCTCATATAGGTTGTTCGGATGAACATAAAAAATCAATCGATATCTGATCTTTGTTGTTTTGATTCACAATCAATCGTCCAAAAAACATAAAAAAATTATAGAGGGCGTGAAAGAGGCAGATGATCTGGGATAAATTTCTATATCTATGCTGGTGTGTACTATTAGTATGATCTAATTGTGTGCCTTAATTGTCTTGTCGTTAATTGATTCAGTAAGGGAAAGGGGCTTTTTCATCGACAATAAAGGATATGCACTTTTCTTATGGTTATTAAGAAAATGGCCTTATTTATATGTTTCAACGCCCTTTTATGTTTCTTTGCAGATGTGTTTTGAACTTTTGGTTGGACCTCAAAGTTTCTATGTGGAAGACTGGTCACAAATGGTTGGGGATGACGACCACAAAGATGAGACTGCTGATAAGGTCTGCGAATATCTAATTATCATTATTATTAAGTGGTAAAGTAATGTGATTTAATTAAAGTTAAGTGGCATTGTGTTGTCGTTCCCAATTTGTGTTACTTGAGATGATTGTGTCTTTTGCACGTTATCGTGCATAGTGAAATACTGGATCTTAACTATATGAAACTTGAATTGTTTTGTGATGGTGTGATTAGTGAATTTGTGTGATTATGGGATTTCATAAGATCAAGATGTCAGCAACTTCAGATTACAACGTCAAACAACGATGTGGATTGGAATCCTTTGCTCAACATTCCTTCATGACTAATGTAGACCCACAATATGATCTAAAGAACCCAACATTTGAGTTCATGTCAACTACTGGGATCTTCTCCTATATCTAAGGCTTCTACAATACCGGCACAGAGGTACACTAATATGTATCCTACTATCTTTCTGGTCTTATCATATAACTTGCTACTATTGGTTTGCTAATCAGAATATGTCTTCCCAAAATCCTTTCCCGAACCTTCCAGACTCTCCACCATGTCCATTAATCATAGGGGGCCAAAAAGAAAATGAACTATCTGTTAAATAGATCATGTTGCCTACACAGTCTTTGAACTTTGTTCGTTAATGAGCTACACAACGTAATAAAATTCAACAATGATCCTGCTGTGATATTTGTAACTGGGCATCGATACTTTTGTTTTGCTAAAAAGGAGTACCATGTATACAACACCTTAAATGGAAGTAAGAAATCAAGGAGCCAATCTATTAGCTTATGTCCAGCTATGACTCTATGAGTGTCATTGCACTAACTTGTGCAACTGCTTACCCCGTGGCAGCTAAACAATCTTTCATGAAACTTTCAATAAGATATCTGTACGTATCTGGGAATGTTCTTTAGTGATCTACAAGTGGGGACGACTTGAAGTCAAATTTTGTTACTTTTATTCCTAGCTTCTTTTGGTGGTCGGCAAAATCATTCTATTTTCTGATATGGAATGACCTTATCGGCAAAATACGACCCATTTTCATTTTTGTGAACATGTAGCTTGACCCGTTTTAGTCAAGTAAATGGGTCAAAATGTGCAGTTGATTCAGTGTTTCCCTTTTAATGGTTGTTTTTTTAACGTTTTTTTGTGTTTAAAATAGTTGAAAAATTTGTTACGTCTAAGCAAAATCTTGAAGTAGTTCCTCAGCTAACTTCACATCAGATGTTGCAGGTATACACATAACTTGTGGACAATCTGATGGTTTTGTATGCCTAAGAACATGCAAGACACTAAAATCGCTTGCATGGTCTCGAGATAACTGTTTCCGCACATGTGGGGCGTTTTCCCAACTCTCCCTAAAGGTCGGCTTAAGAGTACCTCCTTCTCCACTGACCATATGATTTGTAACCTTGAAAATATATTAAAAGTATCATAGTATTATTAAAATGCACTGACAGGACATGACAACAATAGTTCTGTATATGTACTTCTATTTGGGACTTATACACGTGCCTTTTGCAGGCCTAGAGAAACCTGATCAAGAACAGAAATCTACACAACATGAAAGTATCTAAAAACCCGTTGAGTTTCACCATTCTCATGGTAAATACGTGCTTGGAAGGCAAAATCGTACACCAGTTAATGTTGCAATGGAGAAGATGGTCGAACTGCCTCCCCAAGAGACCTCTAGGTACACGCCAACCAAAGTTGCTCCACCTCTAATCTACACCAAACCATTAACAACGGCCTTTGTAGTAATCTCCACTGGCCAAACACGTAAAGTATCATGGGTGCGTTTTTCGTCTTACTTTTTATCAGATTTAGCCAATTAGATCTTCCTGAATACAAGTTAAAGGAACAGCTTCAAGTAGGGATTTCTGTATGCTTTTACAATGCGTCTATTATTGCACATTCTTTTAAACTTTTTGTAGTCATTTGAAAGTCTATTTTCTAGGACTAAGCAAACAGTAGTCGGAGTGTTTGGTGGGGAAGGTTACACAAAAAATGAGTATTTGCTACCACTTATGTTGGAAAATGCTGGAAATAGTGGTCGATCTACAATTTAAAGCGTTAATTATCCACCTATTGTTGCAGTCTAACTCTGTCGAGAACATTTGGTATGTCTATATATAACATAACAAGTTTGTTTTCAGAGATTAAGTTTCTTCCTTCTTTTTGTTAAAGACTAATAAAGTAATTGTAGAGTCCGAAATTTATAATAAAAATAAAACATAATTAATCAAAACTCTATTAAAAAGAGTGGAAAAGATACCACTGTCACTTGGAATTTCCACATATTCTTTTCTTCCTTTAATGCATGGACATATTTTTAATTGTTAACTTTTGTAGAAAGAGTGGACAAGATTCAACTGTCAGTTGGATATCTCTCAAGTAATTGAGGACAAAAGAAACTATCAGGTAACACGTTCAGCTCAATTACTTAATCAGTTTGTTTACCATTTTACTCAAAAATCATATTGTTGTCGTATAATAATGTAAACATACATTAACAAGCTTAATTATTATAGACAAACTACTCACCTGCAAGCAAAAGTTCGGACACCACTATGCACCAAATATTCGTCAGATGTCCTCTCGATCAATGGGGGAGAAACAATGTAATAGTTTGGAAGCTTCGACTCCCCATCATACTGAAGCATACCAAAATCATCAGTGACTCTTGTAAAATATTCAATTGATTATTAGTTAATTTTGCCATAGATTATAATTTTACCTGTTAGCGAGGACCATTGCATAACTTCATCATCCAGTATGTTTTTGGCCCAGATTTTCTGTAATCCGGACCACATATACATAATGAGGTGACCTATAATTGTTGGTTATTATTTATTAGAAATATTCTGTTTTTTGGTAAATCGTGGGAAATACAGATGATGTAGAGACCTCCGCATGAAGATTTCTCCCTTAAGGAGAGTAAACCTCTCCTCGGTGGAGGTAAGGTCACTGGCTATGACATCTCACTAGCACCTATGACCTTGTGGAACAAATACAATACCTATATGTTCGTGTAGTCAAAGCACGTGAATTACCTTCTAAGTACGTTACAGGTACTTGTGACCCATATATTGAGGTTCTTTAGGAAACTATAAGGGTACAACTCGCCATATTGAGAAAAAACAAAATCCGAAATGGAATCAGGTGTTTGCTTTCTTTAAAGAGAAAGTTTAAGCGTCACTGTATAAGATAAGGATGTAATGAAAGATGATTTATGGACGGGTTTTCTTTGATCGTAATAAGATCCCTAAACGGGTCCCCTCAGACAGTCCTTTAGCTCCATAGTGGTATAGGTTAGAAGAACGGAAAGGGGAAAATCTTAAAGGGGAGCTTATGTTAGCCGTTTGGTGGGGTACATAAGCGGAGGAAGCCTTTTCTGAAGCGTGGCATTCAGATGTTGCAAGTGTTAGCTGGTCTGATGGTGTTGGTAATATTCGGTCGAAAGTTTACATTGCACCTAAGCTTTGGTCTCTTAGTGTTTTTGTAATCGGAGCACAAGACTTGCAAATGATAAGACTAGATTTTCAGAAGTTTTTGTGAGGGCCATTCTCGGAAATCAGAATTGTCTAGAAGGCAACATATGCCTCGAGGACCCCGTGATGGCCCTATGCCTATTGTTTGACCACCTTGAATTTCGGCCCAACCGATTAGCCTTAGTGTTTATCAACTCTCCTGATCATTGAAATCTTCTCACCATTTCTGGTGAACACGGGGTTCACCACTTGAAGTGATTCTGTTTCATTTCTTTTATTAACATGCAAAACTCGAACCCCTGCAGTATTCTTAAAAGTGAAGAGCCTGCCATTGATCCATTGCCAAGACCAAGCATCTGTGTATTTGTGAGTGTAATGAGTTCCGGGACTGATTTACTAGGCCACGAGCTAAATCTGAAAGCTCCACAAGAAAGAAAAGGTATAATCAGATGATCTGATTTTGGGCATGTTTTTTTTGTTTTATCCTTTTCTTGTGACGATTATTGTGATTTTTCAAGTAATTTTCGACTACATGGTCACAGATAATGATGAACTTCAGCATTAAGAAGATTTTATGGAAGTAAAGTTCTCTCGGATACGTAGGCTTTCAAGGTGCATAAACAAACTAATAACTTTGCAAGGAAATTCCTTCACCTTCTGACTATCGTTCCAGGAAGTCCTTCCATCTATCTGACCGTTCCTCCTCTTCCTCCACTTTATGCAAAATTCTGTTGACCAAATGCAGCTTATCTGGTTGATTTAGTAAAAATACACAAATGGCTTTTCACTTTTAAGATTATTTGCTTTAATCTTCATCCTTTGCCGTCCTTTTAAAAGCTGATTAGCCGAACCCTTATGTTCATAATGAATTTATTTTGTAAGCTGGAACGAGAAATAGTGTTGTTCTACTGTTGAGCCAATGGCAGTTAGCCAATGTAGTAGGTTTATCACTGTTACAGTATCTAAAATATGTTTCTATATACCTATTGTGCACATATGTTTGTCCATCAGCCATCGCACTTGTGCTGATTTCTTTTGTGCACCAGTAGTCCAAACTCCCACCATCATTCCCTAAAGTTTTCTTTCATTCGCTAGGACAACAATCCATGTCCACTTTCGTAGCTATTCTAAGTAAATTAATGGATTTGCGTATATTAGTTCAATCAACCTATAATACGTTAACCAACATGTTTTTCAAGTGACAAGGCTTTCATTGTTTTTTTATTCTTTTTTTCTTCTTTCTGAGTCGTTGGACATGAACATTAATGAAGCTGTGTTATTCTATTTTATGTATGCACATGATGAACAGATTTAGCGGCTTGGGTTGTGCTTGCAGATTGTAGCTCCTGAGTTGGGAGTATGAGAATGAGGATGGGGATGGGGTTTGGACCACAGTTTTAACAACAACAGCAGATGGGTAATTTTAGTGGTGGAAGTATAACAGTAAAGACCACCAACTCTGTTCTTCCACCTAAAGGACGCTTTCCATTGTCCACGCTCGTGACGAACTATCTGCTCTTCTGAAGCAACAATCCTTCGACAGTTCTTGCTGCGGTAAAATCATTTGAGGAATCTCTTTAGATTTTACGTCAGTCAGGCCAGATTTCCCTCAAGTAAGTTCATTTTTCATCTGGTAAGTACTAACGAATACAAAACAATATTATGAAAATATTATCATTAACTTATATACTACGTAAATACTTAGAAGCTTCATCCATATCCAATTAGAATTTCATAACGGTGTCTGTTACCCAGCTTTTATTTGCATTCAGCAGCCTATACTGAAAGAAGTAAGGTCACTCGAAGTCGGTGGCAAAGTGGAGTCAAAGTTTCATCGATCTTGGAACTGTCAACCGTCAATCTGTTTCATCTATGATGACTTCTAAGCTTTCTGATTGGGGATCTCCTGATGGGAATCTGAAATGGGGTACCTAGATCATCGGATTCTATAAATAACATTTGGCAAAAGAGTATCAGGCCAGTAACTTTTGGTGGATATATGTGAGCACAAACTTGCGAACATACATCAAAACTTAACAGTGATCGATCGGTTTTTCCTTTTTAATGACAGGTTGAGTTAAAATGTTTTATTATGCCTCAATATAGGTTGGCTATCTAGGCTACACATGTGATCATAATGAGTTCTGTTGAGGGTTACAGAATAACCAGTGGACCACTTGGTGAGGTGGTCGATCCTTTATACCCTCCTAGCAGGAGCTTTGACCCTAAATATAGGAAGTAGCTTTCTTTGAGACTACACGAACAGGGGAGCTTCTCAACAGGCTTTCCGAGGATACACAAATTAATAAAAATACTACAACGTCATTTTTGTGCTTCGGTTAAGCTCTACTATACAGGTATGTAAGTACACATCTGTGCTTCTAAGTACATGAACCCGTAAATAAATAGCAGCAACAGGTCGTGTAATGTATGGCTTAGAGTTTTAAATTATAAACGGTACGTTGTTAAAACTTAGTTCCTCAATTCAGTTTTACTGTTAAAAGATTTTGACTCATTTTTCTTTTCAGTTCATTAGTGCAACACATCGAGCATGGTTATGTTCCTGTAAGTGAAAGGATCATTGATGCTTTGACAAAAAATCTATATGGTTAATCAAGTAATATCATTCCTTTTTAGCATCTAAAATATATCAGTAATTTTCCCCTTTTTCACCACTTAACCTTTAAATTTTTAAAACAAATACAGGAAATAGCTATCTTTGAGGCTACACGACTAGGGGAGGTTCTCAACAGGCTTTCCGAGGATACACAAATTAATAAAAATGCTACAACGTCATATGTGCTCGGGTTAAGCTCTACTATTCAGGTATGTAAGTACACATTTATCCTGTTATGTACATGAACCCGTAAATAAAGAGCAGCAACCTGTTGTGTAATGTATGACGTAGAGCTTTAAACTATCAATTGCACGCTTTTTAATATCGCAAATACGGGCATATTATGTTGTTTCACCCACTTATAAGTACTAGCATGAACCCGCGCAATGCGGCGGCGAGTACTCATAATCATTTTTTAGGCTAACAAATATGAATCTCTTATCCATTAAATTATATTGTTAAAGTTGTAAAAAATCGAAAAAACCTCTAAATTTTAAAAAAAAATTAATAGTTAATAAAAATATAGCAAAATGGATATTGAATTAAAGAGCATCAAATTTTAGAAAATATGGTGAAATTAGATTATAAAAATAATAAAGAAATAAAAAGATTTTTTAATTTAAAAGAAAAAAATGTTATTTAAGTAGGTTGTTACAAAAGTTTGTTACAAAAGGTTGTTAGAAAGTGTTATAGTACAACTTGCTTTATTTAGTAAGAAAAAAAAGTCTGAATTTTCAGCTTTGCTATTTTAAGAAGGTCTCAAATGTTTTATATTGTAGTATAGATAGATATAGATGATAATACATTGTTTTAATTTTTACTTTTAATGAAGTATTCTTGTGCAACAATTTCAAGTGTAAGAACTTGGATAAAGTCAAAGAGATAAACGATGAATCGGATCTGCAGTTAGTTCCAGTAAATGAATCACTGTGGATATGATCTATAAAGAAAATAAAGATACTCCACTCTCATCTCATCCCCTCGTCGCACCAACTTAATGTACAATTCACAGTAAAGGAAAAAACTATTTGGAGGGGCCTTGGCCCACCCCATCCTTATAGATGCTTCAGTCCTGCAGTGGACCATTCAAACTGTAAGTCTTTAGTTTGTCTTGAACTTAAGACTTTTGCTCTTTTTCTTTCGAAAGCAAAAATGAGCTCTATGGGTAAGAAGAAACCATAGGATAACAAGTAGGATCCTGTTGAATGAGATCACTGATGAGATTTGCTGCAAGTGAAAACACACCACCCTAATAATCCAAAGCCCTCTTGAAAATCACACATAAACAATATGACAACGAAATTCCATCTTATCCTTGCACATTCCAGAACCATATGCTTTGAGGGATATAGCACGTAAGTTTAGACATTTTTATGCAAAAAAAACATCAGTTTTGAAATCCGGTTATTTTAATGATTCAAGGTGTATAGTCCTAATAAAGAAGATATTTTGAGCTGGCATATGGTGCTGGGGATCAAGAATGAATGTATTTGCATATGGCGTAATGATCTTTATGACCAACCTAATGTGTGGATAATGTAGAAGTGCGGTGTAAAAGAGTCTTGGGTAACATTGTAGAGTAATTGCAAAAGGAAGAACGATTGTATTCGACATCCTTCAATCCACGTTTCTGGCAATGAATGGTCGACTCATGATGCATGGTTTTTAAAAAAGTGTATGTGTGTACCTACTACTACTATTATGCAGAGACTTCTATCTCCTCATTCAATCGCGCAATAAATAGGCAGATAATACTTTTCATCTGAATGAAACTTGTGGCAGATTTACTGTGTAAATAATGTCATCTTCTATTTAGATTTATGGTCATATTCCATAGTTCATTTGAAATTTGCAGCACTAATTGAGTATATTATTGCTTTGGTTTCTGTATGAGATCAACTTATGGTCTCAATGATATGACTTGTGAGATCTTGCTAAATACCCTACCGCGAGCGTCTGATCTTTTGCGTTCATTCAAGATTCAGAACCATCAGGCTACATAATGTAGGTGACTGTGAGATTCGGGTCGTTATATGATTGATGGTTCCAAATTATTGAATCATTCTGTGCATATTCTAGCCTAATGGACCAAGTACTGTGAGTGTGCCCATCTTATGAACAACTTAAATGAACTTGTATAAAAAAGACCTTTAATTGCTTGAGTTTTCATTTGATTTCATTATTTTGTTCTATCATTGTTATGATGATTTTTTCAATTGCAACTGTTTGATAAAGAGAGAGTGAGGTGACGAGGTACTGAGTTATGCTTATCGCATTTTTGGAAAAATACTTGTTTTAAAGTCATCAGTAGCTTATATATTAAATATGTATAAGCTTCGTCCCTATACATTTGGATATTTAGATAGATGCGGTTACCCAGTTTTTTTTATCTGTATACTGAAAGAAGTAAGCTGTCATTTGTCACACCATTCATTTTTTAGTTAATCTATGACTTGTAGAACTTTTGTTTTTATTTTATAAATCAGATTGGTTCTATCTCATTTGTACATTAGCCTCAAGAGAATAATATACTAATATTTACTTGAATATTCTTGGTTAGAATTTTTTTTGTCAACACGAAAACCAAACCTAATCGAAAATTAAATTTAAATTTGATTCGGTTCTTGAGTTGACTGAATTATCCGAATTTTTTTAAAAAGTATATAATTATTTAACTATTTAGCAAAAGAAAATTATTTCAAATATAAATATTGTTATTTTATATTAAGATTAAAGTTTAATAATCATTTTATATGACAAAATATAGAAAAACGGTTTTATAACACGGACAGATATATATCACTGCCAACAAATATAACGGATTGACAAACGTTTTTCTGAAATATTTACAAACTGAAACCCACCCGTTGATTTGTGTGTGTTCGAAGATTACCATGGGACACACCCGTTCTTTAGGTGAGCCAAGGCCTAACAATACCGGAAGTCAGTTTTCTTTTAACAAAAACGATTTTATCACAGATACAACTATATATCCGACTGCCAACCAATATAACGAATATAAAAACGTACTTTTAGAAAAGATTTATGAACCGAACCCGCCCAGTGGGGTGTATAAGGAACATACAATTCATGAATGACGTTATGTTTTATAAGTTGTTTAGTCGTGTCTACGAGACCCAAATATATATACACTATTAATAGAAGCTCCTTTAAAAAAACATCTCCCTTAAACAAAACAAAACGGTTCGTTTAGATCAAGAAAAAAAAGACAACCTCGTCCAGTGACCAAAAATAAACGTTACTTAAGCGTAAAGTATAACTAAAATATACTAAAGTTTAAATTATAAATTCAAAGAACTATAAACACACAAACCATAAACCCTTTGGAACAAGAAAAAAAGCGACCCCGCCCGTTGGGCGGGTTACGACGCTAGTATATATATATATATATATATATATATATATATATATATATATATATATATATATATATATATATATATATATATATATATATATATATATATATATATATATATATATATATATATATATATATATATATATATATATATATCGAGGCCTTAACAATTGCTTTAAGGTTTGGGCAAATTGTGAGATGAAGCTAACACATGTAAGGGTATTGGGTTTCTTTTACATAAATTATGGGTTTGTTTAAGGGGGATTCGACCCATAGTTTGGGGTATGAAAAAAGAGAATGTTTTGGGTAAAATGAAAATGGGATAGGTTATGAACTTAACTAGGTTAACGGGCTTATAGAGAGGTGTAATGGGATACTTATAGCCATAAATTGAGTTTATAATGTAGGATAGAGTTAAACATCCATCATAGATTGATGAGCCATTTTAGTTTATTGGTTCATGTCTTGATTGTATGTATTGTTATGTTTAGATTTTGCTAGTGTGCGAGAATTTGGAGAAGCTCTTACAGGTGAGTTTCATAGTCCCATATTCTTGAACTCTAAATAATTTTACTTTCGGATGGGATGGAAGACACATACTATGTTTTGTAAATAAATTTTGTGAATGTTTTTATGTTTTATGATTGGACTTGTGTGATTTACTTATGCACTTAACTGCTATGTGATTTACTTAATTGTTTTAAGTATAGCTTGGCACCAAGGGATGTAACAAGGCGGGGCCTTGGGTATTGATTCTTAGGTGTATGGACGCCTATGAAATCAGTTTGGTAGGTAAGTCTTAGAGCCTTTGGAGGGAATAAAGCGCTTAATCTTGAATGTTTAGTGTTAATGCATAATAGTAGCACCTTGTCCATATGTTTAATGATTTCTGGTTACTCACAACTATTAACTTGTTTTGTGTTGGAGTCTAAACCTATGACTCTCACCAACTTTATGTTGACGTGTTTTAGTGTCTCATTCAGGTGAGAATGTGGTTAAGCTTGAGAATAGAAGTGGCTAGATTTGTCGGCTTAGGAATGCATCTAGAGGAACCCCCTTTTCCTCTTAGTTTTTCATTTGTTATTTGAATAAGTGATACTGTTAGACACCTATATGTTTGAATGTTTGTTTTTGTTTGTCTTTGGTAAGAGGTGGGACTTTTACCTACTTACCTAGACTTATACATTTGTTTAAGATATTGTCATGACATTGTGTCACCATTTATAACATTTCTATTGCAATTAGATTTCTCTGTAGAGACACCATTTGTTATGATGATATCCATAGTTTACGCCCCATATTCCGCCATGGTGGGGTGTGACAACATAACACAATACCTTTCTTTCGCATACCGCTTCCCATGACATATTACTTCAAAAGTCACCTTGCTCTCAAGGTGATACGAGAAATTTATCTATTCGAAATCCGCCATTTATTCCCGCGAAGCCTCATCACAACACAATGAATGTGTAACCACTAATTTTAAACCCTCGCCTAGATCACTAGCTAAACCTTCATGGACAATTGATTTTAGTAAAGATTTTGGTGCAATTATGGGTGCAACTTCTAATGTTGTAGAAGAATCAGACACCTTCTTTTCAATGGATTGCTCTTGCTCTACAATTGCCTCAAGATGAGTCTCTACTATACGAGCTAAATAGAAGGCTTCTCCTAATTTTGTAGGCTTTGAGTACAACCGCAATAGTGACAGTTTACTATAAACTATGATCTGGTGGTCTAGGCAGATCAAACCACATGAATGACATATTTAAAGAGAGAATGTGTAGAGAGAGATCTGTTTTAGAAAGAGAAAGTAAAATATATTAAATGAAGAAAAACACAAAGAGCTCAACCCCTCATTGGAAGCCTTTGAGAGGTAGTTATAGTCACATACAAGCCTAAACTATATAAAGTTCCCTAGTCTATTGTTTGCGTATGTGACTATGATAACTTAAGGTAATTCAAAAATGTCGTCACATAAAGTGAATTTCCAACAATCTTCCCCATGGGACGACATGAAGAATTCTGTACACTATTTTTCCTAACAAGTACATAATGATTAAGAAAAAGAGCTTCTATTAAGCTTCTAAAGTTGATGATGCCTTTTGTGGCATTTGACTTCAAGTCTGCACTCCACATTGAATCGTCGTTGTAGTATCTTGTAGAATAAATACCGTTATAGGCACGAAGTATGTAAACCATACACTTCTGGTTAAGTAGAAGCATTTGAATTAGCTTCCCCCTAATTCATGCCACATATTCTTGATGTAGGAGTTGTAGTAGCTTCCCCCTAAACCAACAATCCTCATGAGCATTTTCAAATATTTCAATAAAGCTTAGAATAATTAAGTGCACAACAGAATTTGTACCAAACCACATCAAATGATACTGTTGCTTTGAGTGATTGGTCGTCTGAGGAAACATTAAGTTGATCAGCAACGTCTCTTCTCACGCTTGAATAATTCTTCCGATTTTGTTTCCCTATGAGAGTTCAAGTTATGCATACTAGAAAGAGTAAAGACATTTGTTCCCACGTAGTTGAAGAAGCGAAACCAATCCCATGTAAGCCCAAAACCCGAAGAACACACTTTATCCCATTCATGAATTCGTCATCATAACACTAGAGTCAATTAAGTCCCAGAAATGCATATATCTCCATAAAGGGATAGTGATGATATATAACTGCAACACCAAACACAATTAATTCCCGAATATATACAATTAATACCTGTTTTAACCATCAGACACTATTTCTTTCATTTCTTCCCCCATGCAAACAGAAAAATGCACCAAACACCACGAGTTAAAACACTGATTTTCTCTACGGCTATGACAAAATAATGTCTTCAAATAAAAAGAAGGTATGAAGTTTCTCATGTGTATTCGTTGTGCGTTCAGATATATTATATTTCATGGAACATGTCTTATTCTTCCCCCTTGATGGTTTTGAAACCTCCATACGAGCAATAAATTATGCACACATCTACCTGAAATCTCGAGAGCATAATAAAATATCTTAGATATATTCCATGACAATCAGCTAGTGATCGAAATAATCTCATAAACTCTTTTGTGACAATCTTTACCAACCCTTGTGTGGGCTAATTGAAGTGACCATTGATGGAGAAAACCCGATATACCAAACTCGAGACTAAAGAAGAATACATCAATCTTGTGACTTAAGCTTGCACAAATGTTGAAAGAGCGTTGGAGAAGTAAATCTCCATGTACCCAATACCTTGTTGAAGAAGTATAAAATCACAACACCTCTTGAAATTATCCACATCATCTTCTGTGTGTGACAGTGAGTACATGAATGTAACCCCTTTAAGTTATAGTTATCCAGGTCATCAACCGTCCATCCCGAATCCAGAAACTAGATAATTCAAGTCTTACTCATAAATACTTTTAAGTTCAAGCAAGTTATCTTTCAAAGTCATGCAACCAACCAACCTCAAATTTAAAGATAAAATAAGTGCATGCCTTCGATAAATCCATCTTCAATTTCAAATAATAATACCCGATCAAATCCGTAGCCAGTAAAAAATAATTTCAAATTTAACCATTTGTCTCAATCTCGTCGCTAAATCTCGTTACTTTATCTCGGCACTTTGTCTCATCACTAAATCATATCACCTTGTCTCGTTTAAATCCGAAATACTATATCCATTACTAAACCAAATTATAACAATTTGTTTTATAAAGATAATTGCAACAATTATCTATTTTTTCCACAAACTGTTATAAACTTTGATTAAATGATTCATCCCATGTTAATACAAAAGTTGGATGGACCGAGCTTGACCCGAATTAGGCTTAATTCGGGGTCTTGTGGACTCCGGCTCTTGCACCAAATGAAACTTTTTTGAGGACCCTGCGCACTAAATAGACACCGTCAGGCTTACCGTGGGTTTGTGACCCACGATTAGACTCCAGCGTGAGAGTAAGTAATCGGTTTGAGTATGTAAGTGTTTAGGGTATTGTGTGTATCGTACCTTTGTGGAACCGTGGGGTTCCTTTTATACTCGAGAGAGTCCAGGCTGGGCTCCCTGTTCTTGCGGCCTAAGGAAGAGATAATGACTCGGAGTAGCTTGATCTTTATCATCTAACTAAGGAAAGTGTATATCCCTTTTCCTTAGGAGAATATAACTATAATATAAGTTATATTCTGTCTGATCCTGTCGCGCTGCGACGAGGATCTCGCTAAGTAATCAGCCTTATGTGCGACAGCGGCAGGCCACCTGGGCTGCGCGTGCACATCGCACAAGTATCCAATCCATTCATGATGGATGCGGGTAGTACCCGTGAGTCGGACTATCCAGCCCGACTAGGGACTATACGTCATCATGTCCCCCCAGTCTAGTGGTCACAGGTTCTAATTGCGCCTACTAGACTATTTACCGTCAAGGCCCCTCACATATATGCCCAACTAAAAGAATACCTCGCACCATACAACAAGTTCGAACAAGTATTCGCGTCAGACTCCACTACCACCTACCTTTATTGAAAGTCGGGAAAAGCATTAACCTTGTCAGAAAAAATCATTAGCGAACACCATAGGATGAACAAAATGTTATATACACGTGCCGCAAGATCCCATACACCCATAGGGTATATAAATGTAGTTTGACAGCCTGTCAATCCATTTCTTCACCTTTCCAAAAATCTTCCCACCATTGTTGAAAACAGCAAGAACTACCATTCCTAATAAAACATACTACATGTGGTACTGCTTGTAACCAATCAGAAAAAAATGGTAGCCCAACTATTTGATGTAACGTCATGTATATCCGAACAAGAGCTCTCCCGTTTCGTTACTAAGTACCATATTCCCTCGGACCTGCATCCAACTGTGCCAGATCCACAAGCGCACATTGGAAGTTTTCCAGACGGAAAATTTGGTATATATACCAGGTTCATTGAGTTTTCCAACAATCGCATTCCTCTAAGCCGCTTTCTGATAGACATACTAAATTATTATGGCGTACACCTCTCCTAGTTGCATTGTATAGGTGCCGCCAAAATCTCAAATTTTGAGATAAACTGCTTACTCAAAATGTTGACCCAACCATAAACCTGTTCCGTGCTTTCTATCGACCCACATGGATGAACGGATGGATAACCTTCGCAAAACGCCCCGGTCAGCTACAATGTTACTCGGAAAAAATAGATTCCCTGAAGAAATGGACCGACAAATTCTTTTGGGTAGACAAAGTTGTTTTCCCATTTGACTATGATTTCATCACCCCTGAGACAATGACAAAAGATGACCGCCCCATTGCTGGCTCGTATAACGATGCAGCCGCACAATTAATTAGCGTTGACCGGATACCGATGCAAGAATACCCTGAGACGTTGTTATACGCCCAAGGACTGAGTCACACGTCAAACCTTTCGGTGAACCATCTTCCCCAATACTTTGATAACTTCAACCATAGTAAGGAAGTTCTGTTTTATTTTCCTCCTCTTCTTCTCTTCTTAATGATAATTTACCAGAAGTGCAAACGATTCATGCGCATATACTCACGCCATTTCCATATTTTTGCAGAACTAACTTATACCCAGCTCGTGAAGCGCGTGAATCCATGCGTTGTGACCATGCGCGCTCGACCCCTCACTCCATTTGAGCTTTCTAATGCATGGAGCATTGGTCAACGCACCGTAGCTCTGGAATTTCCTTCTCCGACACCTAGCGGGAATGCCGAGAGGATTACCGCTGTAATTGCTACTCCTATTCGAAGTATACCGTTCAGGACAGAGTCATCATCAGAAGAAACAAACCTAGGAGATGAAGAGGACTTCGGTTTCGTAGAGGGCTCGTACGCAGACCCTCCCGCAGAGGTCATACATGTGCCCAGTTACAAAAAATTACCGTGCTCTCCTATGCAGCAAATTCCCAGGAGGGGGAGAACATTGCAAACTAGACCACGCGCCGGTGCGACCCCATGGGGAACACTCGCAAGGCCAAGGGAAAAAATACATGTGTCAAGGTATACTACCATGCCCTTTCCTACTATCCCGCCATACCCACACCCATGCTTCGCAGGATTTTAATATTGTTTGTTTTATTTCTTGTTGTTGCAGCTCCTTTGTTGAAACAACCAAAGATGGCTCCAGCGCCCCAAAGTCCACCAGATTCTCTTCGTCATGGCAATGCGCTCGCTCATGCGCTCTTGACAGCGCAACCACTTGTGGGGACTTTCTTCAACACCTAACCCCCTGTGCGCGCCCAACGTTTGCACGAAATATCTAATGAATTACTAATGAGGGAGTTAGACAGAATTACCTCTAAAGAAGTTACTTTAGTCGCCTATCTAAAAAAGAGGATATCCCAGCTATCCAAGCGCTTAGCACAAGCGACCGAAGAGGTTAACCAAGTGACAGGAACAAAAAACCCTTGAGCTTGTAAGTGCGAAGTTTGAACTTGGCCGCCTGCGCGTTGTGTCTAATATAAATGTTGGATCCATCCAATACCTTGAGGACAAAAAAACCTCGCTTTCTGAGCTCCTCGAACATGAGCGCCACTTGCGTGCGAAGCAAGAGGATGACAACCGTTGGGCTATGGCGAAACTAGAAGAAGGTATGGTCGCCCTTGTCGTAAACAGTGATAATTGCGTTGCCAATTGCCACAAAGACATGGCCAAGAAGGCAGAAGTTCTGAAGTATATGAGCACAGACTTCGATGAAGAGCTATATCCGCACCTTACCGCTGTGCGCACTGAGAAACGATGGCTAATAAAACACGGTCTTCCGCTGGCTGCCAAAGGCGCGCTGAAATCGCCCCCGCTTGCCAAAGCAGTCCAGGACGTATACGATGCCGCGATACTGCTTGGGTCGAGCCTCGCCATGGAGCGCGCACTCAAAGAAAACTTACTTAGGGGTCCTTTGGAGGGGAGTGAGTTTTGCTCCAAGTATGCGCAGGAGATGCTTGACGCCGCCTTCCATAGATTAGGAACCCCCCAATGCCCAGCACAAATCTTATCGAGAAAGACCAAGACCTCCCCATTAGTGTAACAATGACATGCCTTATGCTTACGAATGACGATGAATATACTGAAACTTCAGGCGAGCCGGACCTATCCCAACTACTGGTCCCTGTATATATTTCTGGCGCACCGATACTGATTCCGCTGGAAGACAAATTGAACCAGCACGTGCGTCGTGTTGCTAAGAAGAATCGCACCTCCACTAAAGGCACCGTCATTGGTCTAGGTCTAGCACATCATATTTGATCTGATGGTGTGCCCGTGAGTCTTCCATCCCATGATGTATACTATCTGCGCGTGCTGCAATATATGAAAGGGGCATGGGAACAGCGTCGCGCATCACTGAACCCCCTTCATCGTAGGTTAAAGAGGTCACTGTCCACAAGCGACCTTTTATAGAAGGTGTCTTGCCTCACCGCATTTGTTGTTGTAATTTAAACATACTAATCTTGTAAATAACTTGTACAACTATAATATCGACCCTTATGTTTGTAGTACACAATGTCCTGCATTATGTTCATGTATAGTCGTATATGTATGCATCCAGGTTTCTATACCCACACTTAAGACTTGTGAGGGAGAACGCCTATGAATGAGTACGCCCTTTGGAGTGCGACTCGAGACTTATGGGTGAGTCGAAAAGTCATTATGTGTGGTCCTGCCACTACTACCATAAACAATGTCATTGAAAATGACATGTTTGTTAGGCGTGCACACTGTGCCTATCCGTCATAAAGTATGAGGATTGCGATACTTGCCACAACGTCTTGTGAAAAGCTGCCTAACAAAGGATACCTGATCCGGCGCCGCTGGGGTTGCATCCATCTTACACGACAAGTATAATTAGTAGGATAAACTCTTTCCTCTTATTTCGCCTGGAAACCTTATTTGTACATGTACATTGGAAGGACAAATTTATGTTTCAGAAAAGAAACAACACTTTCATGCATTAAAGATAAGAAAGAAAAAACACCATTTGGACTGCGGAACTAGCTAGGAACCGCTTTATTCATACTCTTTACAAATGTTTTGAAACAAACACCAAAAATGAAAACCTAAAAAACGATTAAAAAGAAGAGATACATGGATCCTTATTAGGGGCTAATAGTAGCCATGAGAATGGTCCATGCCAACTATGCGATATCTCAAGGAGAATACCGCCCAAAATTCTGGTTGCCCTTCAAGTAACTCCTTACAGAGCTGGATGCTGACTCCGCATAGCTACTTTCATCCATCCTAGCGTGCGAGAGTCTCTTTTTTGCTTTTCGTTGCTGTTGCGAGTTCTGCATAGTTAGTAGCGTGCTCCAGCAATCCTGCGATCGTAAAGCGTGAGCGATTGTCCTACCTGCGGGGACGACTAATCCTCCGCGTCGTTGCTGGTGATTGTTGGGAATAAATCTATGTATACTTGTTACCCCTGCTAGTTGATTATTCATACCCCTGCTAGAGTAAGTTCCCCCTGCCAAATAACAAAGGCAGGGGAATTGGTTCCCCTGCTGAAGTCAAAGGCCCTGCCGTCAGAGATAAACTTGGAATAGATTTTTACGCGTTTCTGTTATTACTCCTTAATACTTTCCAAGTTTGTTAGTAGTGATCTTGTATGTGAGTCCTTATGCCTATAAAAGGACTCACTAGGTTAGCATGAAAAGTGTGTCTTTCTCTATTGTCTTTCATTATCATACTTTAAGGTTTTGTAAACCCTAATACCATTTTAGGGTATTCGTATATCATTGATATATTAAAGTTCAACGTTTGCTTCAATCATATTGTTCTTGTGCTAAACATTATATTCCGCATCTTGTTTAGTTACTTTGCTTTGCAAAGTTTCTCTAGTGTTAGATTGAATACTTTCTTTCTATCACAACCCTTAAACAAGCTATTAAGATCTGAGTTTGGGATCAACAAGTGGTATCAGAGCCTGTTGAGAAACTTTGTCTAAACCAAGAACAAAACCCTCATAACAACCATGTCTTTAGACTCTTCCTCAAACAGCAACAATCACAATAACCTCAAATTACCTATGTTGGATCCTAAAAACTTTGAATTATGGGAATTCAGAATCCAACAATACCTCAAATGGAACACTATGTTCTCTGGGAGATCATAGAGTTTGGTGATCAATTCAACAAAATGGTGGCAGTTGAAGAGGGCAAGGAAGAAGAGAAAGGTGAAAGTTCCAAAGGTAAGGACAAGAAGAAATCTACTGCTCTTTGTGATAAGGAAATACTGGCCAGAAGGCATGATGTCAGAGCTCACAGCTCATTGCTGTTGGCTCTACCTGATAGATATCAACTAAGATTCAGAAAGTACAAAACAGCTAAGGAACTATGGGAAGCCATAGGCACAACCTTTGGAGGAAATGAAGCCACAAAGAAGAAGAAGAAGAATCAAATGCTTGATGATTTTGCTTCTTTCAAAGCCATTGGTGATGAATCAATTGGAGCTATTTACAATAGGCTTCAAGATATGGTGGCCCAGTTGGAATTCTTTGATATTGAAGTGACAAGAGAGCAGGTGAATACCAAGTTCCTTAACAGCCTCTAGAAGGAATGGTTCATCTACAAGGCAATTTGGCAGAATAAGGACGACTTGGATAACAAGAACATTGATGACATATACAATAACCTGAAAGTTTTTGAACCTATTGTCAATGAAATGAAGTCAAAAGGAACGATTCCCACCAACTCAAGTGGATCTACTGATTCCCCTGCCAACATGGCATTCATATCTCAAAGCAGTGGAATCTCAAAAAGTAGTGGAATCGAAGTAGGCCTTGCTACTTATTCCCCTGCTACCAGGTCTGGATCATCTTATGATGAAGAAAGGCCTGCAACATTCAGTCTTGACACTACTTGTGCTTTTATAGCATCCCAAGGGCCACAAGGATCTACTGTTGCATGAAGATCTAAGTCAAATCAGTAAGCAAGGACTGGAGGATATGGATATCAAGTGGAACATGGCTCTGCTTAGCATGAGAGCCAACAGGTTTTACAAGAAGAGCCAAAGAATATTTTTCAGGCTTTAAATGACCCAAGCTGGGTTGAAGCCATGCAAGAGGAGCTCTTACAGTTTGAAATTCAAGAGGTTTGGATTCTAGTAGATTGTCCAAAATGGGCAAGGCCCATTGGGATAAAGTGGGTACTCAGGAACAAAAAGGATGAAAGGGGGATAGTTGTCAGGAACAAAGCAAGACTGGTGGCACAAGGGTATACACAGGAAGAAGGAATTGACTATGAGGAAGTATTTGCTCCAGTTGCCAGGATTGAAGCCATTAGATTATTCCTTGCTTATGCTTCATTTATGGACTTCACTGTTTTCCAAATGGATGTAAAAAGTGCTTTCTTGTACGGCACCATTGATGACGAAGTCTATGTTATGCAGCCTCCAGGGTTTGAAGACCCAGAACATCCAGACAAGGTATACAAGGTGAAAAAGGCTATGTATGGACTTCACCAAGCTCCCAGGGCCTGGTATGGGACTCTCTCTAAGTATCTCTTAGATAATGGCTTTAGCAGGGGAAAGATTGATCAGACCCAGTTCATTAAGAAACAAAAGGGTGACCTTCTGCAAGTACAGGTCTACGTTGATGACATCATCTTTAGATCCACTAACTCTATGCTTAGCAAAGAGTTTGCAAAATTGATGGAAGATAAATTTCAAATGAGTGCCATGGGAGAGCTAAACTTCTTTTTGGGGTTACAAGTTCAGCAGCGGAAAGATGGGATATTTATCTCACAAGACAAATATGTGGCTGAGATTGTGAAGAAGTTTGGCATGTCTGAGGGAAAGAAGGTGTCCACACCAATGGACAAGGATCATCCATGGGGCAGATATGGACTTGGAAAGCTTATAGATGTCAGGAACTACAGGTCTATGATTGGGTCTCTCATGCATCTCACAGCTTCAAGACCTGACATCATGTTTGCAGTCTGCTTATGTGCAAGATACCAGGTGGCACTAACAGAGTGTCATTTATTTGCTGTAAAAAGAATTTTTAGGTATCTAAAGTGCCATCCAACCTTAGGACTTTGGTATCCCAAAGAGTGACCATTTGAGTTGATATCTTACTCAGATAGTGACTATGCTGGTGACAACAATGATAGGAAGTCTACAACAGGGGGATGCCAATTTTTGGGAAGCAGACTTATATCTTGGCAATGTAATAAACAAACTATTATGGCCACATCAACAACTGAAGCTGAGTATGAAGCAGCTGCTGCATGCTGTGGTTAAGTACTTTGGGTTCAAAATCAACTACTTGATTATGGGTATAACTTTCTTAAAACCAAGATATTTATTGACAACAACAGCACCATTTGCATTATTAAGAACCCTGTTTTTTATAGCAAGACTAAACATATTGAAATAAGACATCACTTTATCAGAGATTGTTTTGAAAAAGGACTAATTCTCCTTGAGAAAATTGATACAAAACTTAATGTTTCTGATCTTTTAACAAAAGCTTTTGAAGTGGGGAGGTTTCAGTACCTGGTTGAGGTATTGGAATGGTTACTCCCTAAAAATTGATATCTATTATGTCATGTATATTTAGGGTTGCTTTATTGTTGTTGTTGTATAACTGTTAGTCAATTATTCCACTGCTTTTGAACACAGATCTCCCTGCTGGGGGTTCATTCCCCTGCTAAGAGAGTTTTTCTCTTTAAACTGGGTTTGTTCTTTTTAAAAGTGGTTATATGTGGTTTTAGACTAACAATGCAGAGTTTCATATGGTGCATACTACTCCTTGGTGAATCAGGTATATGCTCTATGTTTAAGGGGAGGTTAGGTCACACCTTTAGGACTCAGGGTATCCTTAGGATGCTCATATATGATCTTAGATCATATCCATTGGTGAGTAAGGGTTCAGGGTGATGAGGGCTTGCTGCAAAGCTTGTCAGAATTTTTAAACCTTGAGGCACTGTAATGGGTACTTGCACTTCTCTATCAAAATAGCTTGATGTTCAAGTACAGATGTGTGGTACACATTGCCAAGACTAACTGACCATAGGTAAGGGAAATGGTAGGGATGGTGACTAGGGTATGCATATTTTCCTGGGTTGACCAGGTGTAGGGTGACTTATGTGTTGACTTTTTGTGCTTAGACCTTTGCTGAATAGAGGACTCTTGAGTTTCTATGTATCTATCTTGTGTCTACAAGTGTGTACATTAGAGCAGAGCTAGTTAGCATTGGTCTCTCCATGACTAGTCTAATACCCCTAGGAAAGTTTCCCCTGCTTTTACCTTTTGCTTCCCCTGCTTTAACATCATTCCCCTGTTTGATCGTTGACCGACAATACCGTTACCCTATTCATAGCCGTTGGGCCTGCTTACACAAATTTTGGTTAGGGAATATTTTATTGTTTTTAAAAGATATTTAAGGCGCTTTCTTCGCTGATTGGTAATATTTTCTTTATTATTTCAAATAAATTACTTTTTTATCAAGATTTATCTTTGATATTTTTGCAATTGGAAAATTTGGTCCAATCACAGCTCTTCAATTCGCCTATAAAAACTTAATTCCCTTCACAAGCAGGTTCATCTCTCTCTCTCGACTAAATCCCACCTACCTCTCACCATTATAAACCTTCAAACCATTTTCAAACTTTATCATGTCTCTCAAAATTTCTGTTAATCATAATCAAATCGCGTTATTTCATGATGAACTAGTAGAGTTTGTTGATGTTGTGGCCTTTCTAAAATCCTCGTATTTGAGAGTGGCCCTTCTCATCAATCCTAGAATTTACACCTCACACATTCAGCAGTTCTTGTCTAAATCCATGACCAAAACAGTGAATGGAGAGGTCACAATTCAAAGCAATGTAGATGGTCATCCCAAGGTGATTACACTTGCCTCAATCAGGGACAATATTCTTCTTGATGATGAGGATGGGATATCCAACCTATCTGAGGCTGAAATCTTTGAGCGTCTTGTTAAATTGGGGTACACTCTTTCTAATGACCAAAAATGTAAGTTTGCTAAAGGTCAGTTTGCCCCACATTGGAAGTATTTGATTCATACAATTTTGCGATGTTTGTCACCAAAAACCACTGCTTTCAATGAATTTGGTAGAGAGATGGCTTCTGCCCTGATTTGTTTAGCAACAGGGAGGAAGTATTGTTTTTCTCAAATCATTTTCAAAGGAATGGTTAAAGATGTTTCAAGCAATTCAAAGTTTTGTATGTACCCAAGGTTTATAGAACTTCTGCTGAATATGAGTGAACATGGTCCAATCAAGCACAAAAACTACTTTTCAGCAACCAAGCACACTACAAAACTATTCACCACACTTCTTGCACCATCCCCACAATTTTCTGGCAGATCCATTCCACTCACCTCCATTATGATGAAACAAATCAGACAGGAAGAAGCCAAGACAAAAACAGCTAAACACAAACCTTCTGATTCCCCTGCCAAGAAACTACACCCTGCTAGTACTCTACCCCCTGCTGATCCACAACATGAAAGGCGATCTAAATCCAGGTTTGCCAGGTCTCCCTTGCCTGGTGAACCTTCACAAGTAGCAGAGAGGAGACTCTCCAAGGGTTTGGAGCAAACTGAGGGTTTGGCTGCCACTACTGTCTCATCCTCATGGGGTGAGCAGGATAGTGACACCATCAGTAAGTCCTCTCCCTCACTCTATGATATCCAAAAAGGGGAGAAATCCCCTTCTAGGGTTGAGAGCAGCATGAAACCTATGACCATTTTGGAATTGACGAAAATGTGCATGAGTCTGAAAAGGCAGAATGCACAACTTGTACAAAATGTCAAAAAGCAAGGCCTGGTTATCAATAACTTGGAAACCAGACTTGCCACACTTGAGGGGAGGAGAAAGCCCAGGCTTATCATATCTGCAGATGAGGATGCTTCCAAAGGGGAGGAAGTTCCCAATAAAGAAGAGTCTACTCAGTACTATTCATATCCTGGTGGTGTACAAGGAAAAATAGCAAGTGCTGAGAATGGGATTGAGAAAGGAAGTGCTGATAAGGGAAGTGATAAGGGGAGTGCAACTAAAGAGATGTCTTAGACATTGCTAACTATGGGCAATCAAGAAGAAGCCCCTGCTTCAAAAGTTTCCCCTGTTGTTGATCCCACTGCTGTAAGTTGTTCCCCTGGTAAGCCTATTACTCAAACTTTTGTTAGAAAGAACAGAAAGCAACCAGCTCAGAAGGGAACTACTATCAAAGAACCCGCATCTAGAGTTGAATCAGCACCAGCAGTGGATCCAAAAGACAAAGGAAAAGGAATCATGATTGAACAGCCAAAGAGAAAATACAAGCATAGAACTCCTGAACAGCAAAGGGCTCAAGAAGCACAAGATGCACAAGTAGCTCTCAGGCTACAACAAGAGGAGATGGATATGCAGGATCAGAGAATGCAAAATATGAGGCCTAAAGATATGCTCAAGCAGGTTGAAATTATTCATAGAGAGTTGGATGATAGGGTGCCTCATGTTGGAGAATTTCTAGATAAATGGGAGAAGGAGTTAATAAATGCTCCTTTGGAAGACATTATGAGTTGACTTGCCTTGTTTACAAATATCAAACTGAATATCTGGAAAGGAGGGCAAATCAAATTCAGAGAGAGAAGTATTTGAGTTCTGAGAAAGGGAGACTTGAACACTACAAAGTTTTGCTCAAGAGACATAAGAAGTGGAAGGATGGGGACTTCACAGATATGAGTTTTGAAGCTATAAAAAGAGCAGTCAGACCAGTCTTAAGAGAATGTGATGTGGAAGATTGGATGACTATGAACTCTCCTGAGGAAGCTGAGTATCTTAGGAGACAAAGTAAAGTGTTACAGAAATCTAGGGAATCCAAGAAAAGAAAGGCTGAAGGAACAAATTTGGAAACTACACAAGCAGGTGCATCATCCCAAGCAGGTGCATCATCCCAAGCGGGGGCATTACATCAAGCAGGTGAAAGTTTTCCAGAGATTGAGAAGTCTGTACTTAATGTACATAGAGCAGCCAAAAGACTCAAGAGAATGGAGAAAGTTGGCACAGTTACTAAGGAGTCTCAACGTCCTTCAAATGAAGAAATTGATAAACAACTAATTCTGTAGGAAAATGATGATATCTCACCTAGTGAACTTGGAAAGAAGTTTGCTATCATAGAGTATGCTGTTTATGAACACAAAGGGAGGACTTGGTGGAAGCGCTTCAGCAACTGGTCCAACTTCAGCTGATGGTTCATAATCGATGGGGTCGAAACAGCTGGTTCATTCTTGGGTACAACAACAGGTGGGGGGTTCACTGATCATACAGCTAAATGACCCAGCTTAGTCATTTTGGTTCCATTAATTTCCTAACAACAAGAAATATAGATAATAGTATAATTTATCAGCTATTCCCTTCTTTTTTTATTCATCACCAGTGGACCCCACATCAGCTACATAAAAAAAATTCATTAGTGGATCCCATTTTATCTGCCTGTAAACCCAAGAGGTTCGACTCAGCATTTCACACCTATTTTTCAACCTCAGTCATCACACCCCTTCCATATCCCAGTGTGTCCGACTCAGCGTTTCACAGCCCAACATGAAACGTCCATCAGTTCAGTAATTAATAAACCCATATCATTGTCTTGAGCTTCAATGAAGACCTGAAAAACCATCCACCATACTCCTTCTCGACATCATCTCGCCATCGAAACTCCAAACAACCTTAATCATCAAATATAACACGACATCATTTTATACCAAAAAAATCGATTCTTCAATTTAATAAAATTTGTTTCTGTGGCCACAAGAAACGAATCTATCCTTCATTAATAGTCTCGAATTAAATTTGGTTTTAATTTTGTTGAGGGTTTTGTTGGTTTCATTGAATCGTGATGTTGGAGGTCCTGGGTTTTGGAGTTACAAGATCTGGTGAAGTTGATGTAGTGGTTTGCTTGATAAACACCAAGAGTGACGATGGTGGTTTTAGATAGATGTTTTGCATACAACCGACGGTGAGTGAGGATTAGGAGAATAGAATGGGGTGGAGGTGGTGAGGGGTGAGGAGATGGATATATCCAGGTTTTTTTTGTTTTATAAAGAAAATATGTGACGGTGGGAGTATTGAGAAAGAAGTAAGGGGATTGTGGTGGTGAAGAAAGAAAGGAGAAGAAGTGGAACCGGATCCGGTTTGTTTTTTTTTATTTTGACATGGGGTTTTTGTGAGTGATTTTTATTTTTATAAATGATTAATGGATTGGAAGATGTGAAGAATAGAAAGTGATGGAGGTGGTGTTTGGTGAAGATTAGATGAGAGTGATGGTAGGTGGAGGTATTAGGATAGGGTTGTTGGGTAATATTTTAGCAATAGTCAAATATCAGACTCTAAAAAAACTGCTACTGTTGACAGTTTTTGAACACATTGATAATTTGACGATGCTTAAAAAAATTATTAGCAGCCATTTATGAACGGATCTGGATAGAGAAAATCCAACCCGCTCTGATACCAATTGATGGTCCACGATACTTGTGCAAACATCGAATCCATGAAGATCTATGAAGAACATTTGCACAATTAAACCAATTGACTAACAAATAACAAAGCTTGTACTTTTCATCGTATGTATATCTTATTAGTAATGAATCAACAAATATACAAGACTTGCCCGGTTGTTTGCGGAATAACAACTGGGCGATGAATGACAAACTAAACTCCCATGTTCATAGCTAGCTAAGCATATGCAACAATGGGAGGATGAAACCCCTATCCACTAAAGTGTTACATGTGTGTTTTCTGTGGTGGGAATCATTAACTATTCTATTACAAGGACCACATACATATAGTGGGGTGTGAAGCTTCCTTGAGAAGCTTTTACTAAAATACAAGTAACCACCTTGTAGTCTTCCACTAATACTTTAGACAGACACTTCAGACAGTTCTTCAGGTCTTTATAACATCTTTAGGTCTTGTAATAAGTAATAGTCTTGAGGAGTTAGCAAGCTATTATGTCATCACTTACTAACTCCATCATCCTTGATTCTTTGCACACTTACTGAGATCCGCCTCAGCTAATGACGAGTCTATCTCGTAGACTCTAAAGAACTCTAAAGAATGACACACTTAACTTATAACATACGAAGTTCTGTGACTAACACTACTTAGGATACTTTACATCCAAATCTTGTGCAAGGGACAAATCAAGCACTGAATTGGCCCAACACTAACCTAATGCACCTATTAAATATCTCAATTTATCGTACAACAAGCACAAAACAGGCAAGTATAGCAGCAAATATCATTCAACACATACAATCCTATCCCACTGTGTAACTATGCAGAAAACACAATAACACTTTCTTTTTTATTTTTGTGTTTTTTATACAAACAAAAGCTCGAATCACACTAACACTAACTTATCGAAGATGTCGACAGAAAATCTAATGACCAAATTAGTGTTTAGGCTAGTTTTTCAAGTTAAACCAAACTCCCCTTATGGCTAATATATGATGATTCTAAACTTGCTGATGTGATAACCTCAAAATAGAGCAAATATGTGCAGACTTGTATGCACCAAAATGAGCCAAAGTGATTCCAACTTAGCAAGCCTATCATATGTATCTACATACAGCAAATAACAAAGAGATTCATGGCAGACCAAACAAGGAATAACATCAAGCAAGCAATTAACACTTACCACATATCTAAACTAGCGGAAAACCAACAAACATCAAATTTTTGGAATCTAAGCTAAAAATACTGAATTTAAAAGTGACAATCAACTACTTCTAACCAGTCACAAGTGACAGCAAAAGTCCAAGACAGATCCTATGATATTACGATTCCAACAGAAAACAAATTCAGAAACTATGAAGAATAAACCCCTTTTTTCAGTTTTAATGTAGAAACAAAAGTACCTCTATACTATCTAGGACCTCAATAAAAGATGCAAATCGATCTTAACCTCTATTCCTACAACTATGACATAATACTAATCATTACCAAACACTACTTAAAAGCAGAAATATGAAAGAGGAACAATGAAAGAGAAGATTAAAAGCAAGTAGACAAAATAAATGAACAAACAAGTAACATAGTAATGAATAATCAGGAAATAAGCAACAAATTAAACATTTAAGCTCATAAGCATATAGATAAAAGCAAAAGCAGTTTCCAAGCTATAGAGAGTAAAATGAAGGATATTACTTACTCGAGGGTCCAAAGCTTAATCACTTCTAACACACAATCAACCAAGCATCTCAACTAAACTTTCTTACTCCTTAATCACCTAGAACCCACATGAGCTTCTCCGACAACTTATTGAACCAAAATATGAGAACCGAGAACTTTAGATGATCTCAAATCATCTACAAATCAACTTCAAGCATCTTCCTTCCACTTGTCACGTATGCACACGCTTACAATTGAGCTTATTGTCAGAAAGTACAAGAGTAGCTTATGCTACAGTAGAATTAAGATATTTGTTGATTTAGGAAATTTTCTTAATCAAAGTTTTGAAATAAAATGTGTAACTGGATCAAAACCTGAAAATACTTTAAAAACAAGTGAAAAGACCAAAACGTAAGCTCTTTGTTAGAGAGCTTGTGAATGGAGCTTGTGGAACACTAACTTTGCATGAAAACTTTGAATTTAAAAAAAAACTTAGAGATAAGCAAAAATTAAATGGAAAAGTGAAACTAAAATGACAGAAAATTAACAAGGACAAGTGTTTAAATTGCACAAAATTAAATTTCATTAACTAAAAAAAACATGGAACTCAACTTTGAGTTTTTACATCAGAAGTTGGAACTAAAAAAAGCATTGTTCATTTCTCCATTAACTAGTCAGAAAATGATATACAATTTTTGGAACTCAAATATTATTTTATTAACTTGTATAAAACATTACAAAGAAAATTCAGAAAAATTTGGAACATTGAATATTTCTGCTAAGTCCTATATTTATACAACAATGAATGAGATACAATGAAACCCTAGACGAATTTAAACTTCCCAAAGTGCCCTTCAAATGATCCTTGGAATATGCTATAAGATGCCATCTCTGATTTTGAATTTCTGATTAATTCTTGTGACCCATGTGATGTAGCAGCTTGAGTAAATGATCTAAGCCCTTTATTTGTTGTGTAAAACACGTTTTTGATCATAGCCGTGGATGTGGTCTTCAAATTCTGAAAAGTGAAAGTGACTGATTGAAGGAGATGAGCTGGATTGGTCAATTCCTTGATGTGGCAACGAATATTATCACATGGGTGTGTCCTATGTTGGGTGTCGAGCAAAAACCCTAAGATAAGTTGGGGAAAATCTTGTGGATTAACCCAATTAATACTAGAGATGGATTAGGGTTCATAGTAGTAGCAGGGTGTTGTTTGATTAAGATTAGGGAATGATTAGTTATAAAACATGTTTCCCCCTGTCTAAATATTTTAAGTTAATCAGAACTTTCAAACTTACCACTTTTGGTCCCCTGTTTTCCCAAAACTTTGCAAATGAAGTATGACCAGCTGTTGTCTTTTTCCTTTTGTATAAACTTAGGATAAGTTGTCACCTTTGGCACATAACTTTGCAATTCTTGTATCAAGGACCATATAAGCACCTTTTTGCAATCTTCAAGGGCAAAACATGTATATTCTTGAAAATTTAAGATCAATCTTGTAATTTTTGAGATTTAAAAGGGTCAAAAGGAACAAGTCTTCAAAAGTTGAGGGACCATTCTTGACAATCTTCAAAACTTCAAGGACTTATTTGGGAAATTCATTGTTCGGGTCCAGTTCTTTGTACGGATTCGTTTCACTTGTTCGTTTTTGCTTGAAACTTGTGATCTTTTATTGATTTCAAGATATCCGTACCTAATATACACAATGAACAAACACAAACATATTTTATGGTATTTTATGATATTTTTAAGTATTTTAAGCCCGATTTGGATGATGAGACTATGTATAAATGTAGTCTCATCAATGTTTTCATCCTCATCTGATTGATCACCATATCGGCTGATTTATAAGCTCCTAAAGTATTAATAATTAGATCATGATTATTAACCAAATATTTATGATTTAAATCATCATTAATAACCAAATTCTCTTGACCATCATTTTCAGTGTTCATGATTACTGACCACGGATGTGTAAAAGAACAATAAGTGGAATTGGTATGATACTGATGTCCGCAAAAATTATGTTTTCTATATTTTGTGAATTTGGAGAAAAATCAGGGTTTGGGATGGAGATGGGGTTCGAAAATTATGGAAACCACATCCCATGCATTAACTTAGCATGGTAATTCAGAATTTTTGTGAAAATTTGGCTCCAAATACAAAATTTAAAACAACCAAAAATTTTGAACTCTAATTTGGCTCCAAAGCTTTTAGTTGCCTGTAAATTAAAAATCCAAATTAGGTAATCTTTCCCTTTGAATTTCCTGGTAAAAATAAAGTTGGAAAAAATAAAAAATTGACACATTTTAATATTCAACCAAAAACCTGTAGTTTACACAGCATAATATATTATGAGAATGTGGATATAACAGATAGTGAATTGTACATGGACTTAAAATACTTATATTAACTAGTTAAAAACCTCATATTGTTGATTACATATAACTAATAATTGTTTCATAATGCTAGTAATGCATACAAATATATTAAATTGTTGCAATGTAGGTTGAAAAGACACGAGGTGCCCATCAATAACAGACCAACAAAACACAAAACATTTGTTCTTAAAACATATTAGACAAGGAGAACTGACATCATCTAACCTTCCTTTTGCCTTTGAGTTGCTCCCTTCTGCAGCATTCCTTGACCTAAACTTCTTATCAACAATTTCTTTCCAAATTTTTTATTGGCTAGGCCAACAACAACATTTGGTCTTGGATATATAGCTTGATAATATTGATCTTTGTGAGTGTGCTTTGATCTAGAAGCATCAGCTTGAGCAACTAATTCTTCATCGCTAGATTCAAAGAAAGGGCTCATTTTAATCCAATCTTTGTTTTCCCATTCCTCCTGATATATCACCACATCATGTGTTTAAAACAATTAATCGATGGTATAAAGGTATACAGCTTTGGCATAAAAACATAACAACTTCACTATGCCTTGTTTGAAATTATCTTATATGCTTTGGAGTAAGCAGTCGGCTTTGATTTTGAACCTGACATAGCATTAAGTTGAATAAATTAAAAATTCACACTATTTAACATAAACTTTATGTTTAAACAGCTTTACCTTAAGAATTGCTATACTTATTAATTCCTAACTCATAATCCTCATCACTTGTGTCTCATTACTTGTATCTTCCTCCTCATCACTAGAATCTATCTCCGCATCATTAGTGTCTTCCTCCTCATCAGATGAATCTGATTCATCCTCTGCAGTGGGTTAGACTACAATATGAGTTTCAAACCAGGGAGGAAGCATAGAGGGAGGACTTGAAGAACTTGTGGTTAAACGCCGAATCAGACTTGTATTGCTAGGGGTGGGCCAAATTTAGCCCTTGTAGAAATAGATGATGAACTGTCTGATTTAATATGAATAACTTCTGCAAACATGTACATATTAATGTTAGTTAAATATCGGTGACTAATGTGGATGAAGGGAGCGTTTGGCACTATGTATAGGGGACCATATACAACTGATTTAAAAAAACCTAAAACAATATGTTACCAAAAAACCTGAAACTATAATATACTATGGGACCATATGCAGACACATTAACAAAACCCATAACCTAGATTGAAACATAGACCATCTAAACACATTAAGAAGGATTAATCCTATAAATCGGATCATGTTAATTAAAAAATGACATAGTTCCACATACATGCATTAAAAATTAGTGTAAACCCTAATTCCATAACAAACTTATATATATTCGTATGAACCCTAATCTTTAAATTGAAAAATTATGTAGATTAGTGTATGATGTTTTATTTTTTTGATCGATTATTGGATTAACATTTAGGGTTCAATCTTCCTGTGTGTGATTGTAAAAATGTTGGCGGTTACAATGATGGTTTCTAGCCGGATTTTGTGTTTAATTAAAATGTATAATATGTTTAAATTTTCTTAGTAATAAAAATGTATAATTAGCATTTAATTATCAAAAATTAATAAAAATAAATAAATAACTAATTAAAAAATTATATAAGTTGTATTTTCATTAAAAATTATTTGAAACTTAACTAATTTAAAAAAGTTTATAATTTAAAATTAAATATTACTTTAGTTTTAAACATGAAATTACTTAAATAACTTAAATATATTAGGTTATAACAATGCTTGACAACCGCGAGATAAATATCTTTTGGTTTTTATGTAGTATGTGAGATTTAGTTGAGCTTTATATCGATCACCTTGAATATTCAAAGTATCACTCTTCGATTAGAATATGAGAGACTTTCTTGTGATAAAAGATCGGTACCTAATCCATACCAACGACAACGTTTCAAGTGTAATATGCATAAGGTCGATTTGGATAGTCGGTTTAATAAGGTTAGGGTGACAACATTAGAGTAAGGTATTATGGTTTAGGGTTTATGGTTGGGGTTTAGGGTTTCAGGTATATGGTTGAGGGTTAAGGTTTAGGATTTATAGTTTAGGGTTTATGGTTTAGGGTTTAATGTCTAAGGTTTAGCGTTAAGGGTTTAAGGTTTATGGTTTGTAGGCCTACGTAATCCTTGGATTATCTAAACCTAGGAATGATTACAAGAGAGACAGATAGATGAAGAACTAGAGAGAGAAAGAAGAGAGAAGTTGGAGAGAATATAGAGAAAATGTAATATTAGATTATAGAAAAGTGAGAACCAACCCTGTCACACCCCACCAAGGCGGAACATGGGGCGCGACGTATGGATATCATCACAACATGGCGTGTCTATAGAGATAACTATATGAAATAAGAAATGTCATAAAAATGGTGACACGAAGGTCATGACAATATCTCAACAAATGCAAGGGGTCTAGGTAAGTAAGTAACAGTCCTACTTCTTACCCAAGACAACAAATAACATACCAAAACAATCATATGTGTGCCACAGTATCACTTATTTAAAAAAACAATCAAATAAAACTAAGAAGAAAACGGGGATTCTCCTTCTATATGCAATCCTAAGCTTCTCCAACCCTAGCCACTTATGTTCTCATGCTTAACCATAGTATCACCTGAAAGAGACACTAAAACACGTCAACATAAAGTTGGTGAGAGTCATAGGTTTAGAATCCAACGCTAAAACAATTATAAGTTGTGAATATCAAACATCAACAAAAAACATATGGACCATGTGCTACAATAATGTATTAACAACTAGGCATTCAAGTTTAATTAATCAATACAATTCCAAGGCATCACGCCTTACCAACAACCGCAATTACCCAGGGCATCACGCCCTACCAAACACTATAATTTCCAAGGCATAACGCCTTACCAAACACTATGGTACCATAGGCGCCCATACACCTATGTACCTTTCCAATCCAAATCATCCACAAACAAGAACCACGTAGCAGTTAAACACATACTGTACACACAAGTCCAATCTCAAACCTTAAACATACACAACTTCAATTTATAAATAAATCCACACAGTGTCTCTTCCATCCCATCTGGAAGTCAAAAACAAAAATAAACATGGGACTATGAACACTCACCTGATAGCTCCTTCACAAGTCCTTGCACGAGCAACAAACTAACAAACCAAAAACACGAAATCAATATACGAACCAATCACTAAGATGGCTCATTAACCTATGATGGACATCTAGCCTATTCCCACATATTTACCTCATTGTTAAGCTCTAATTACCCCATTACCCTTCCTTAACAAGTCCTTAACTTGGTTAAGTTTAATAACTAACCCGTTCATATTTTACCCAAAACAATCCCAGTTTTTAGGTCTCAAAACTTTAAGTCAAACGTCCACTTAAACATAGCCATGGTTTCTGTAAAATGAATATTCATACCCTTACATATGTTGGCTAACACCTCCCACTTGCTCTAACCTTAAAGCTACTGTTAAGGCCCCGATATACATATATCTACTTTTGTCATTCCAGATTTCCTGATTTTAAACGTACTAAAAGTTTGTTACCATTAAGGGGTCTTACCCTAAACCACCACCTTATCCCAAGTGAAGATATTAACTACAATATATAAACCATCTCTCACGTTCGTGAGAAGATCCCAATGCAACCCTAAGTACCCCAAACAACCCAAAACTTAAAAAGAAAACAGGCTGAATTCAAAACTGTTTTGACCTCCGACTGTTGTAACCTGCTTTTGACCAACTTCCAGACCTCCAATTTAGTTCTAGTTTCTTGCATTGGAAATCCACTTCAAATATCTTTCCAGGGGTACTTGGATCGTAAAATAAGAGTTTATAGAACTCCCGATATGATCAAAACAATTGACTCAAAATCTGCCCAGGTTTTAAAAACGGGTTTAAACAATTTGAACTAATTAATTACCTATAACCCCATCTAATACAAGCCCTAGATTGTATGATCATCATAATATGATTATAACATCATTAATTTACTGATTTTATATAAACCCTAACCCTAATCCATCATAAGAATGAATAATTTAAGCATAAAACAATTCAATCAAAAAGGTTTAAGAAGGTTTACCTTTAATTAAATGGAGAATGAAAAAAAAATACAGAAAGCCCTAAAAAACCACTTTTGCCGTCGACTTAAAGTTCCAGGAGAAAAAATATGATGTTTGTTTTTTAGTTATAACTTTAAATAGGGTATGGGTGAACCCAAGTCCAGCCCATAGCCCAAAACACTTTCCTTTTTCCTTTTTTCTTGTTTAATTCAGCCTATAACCGCCCTATATACATATTTTATTTTATTTTCTTTTTTATTGTTAAATAATATGCTACTAACATTACCTAAATTTGTCTTAATTTATTACAGCTCCTAAAGCTTCCAAAACCCCAAAACCGTAAAACTAGTCAATTTTACACGTTTTATCGTAAAAGACGTAAAATATACACTTTTAAAAAAAATCTCAAATTTTTAAATAAACTTTATAACTATGTCCTAAATGACTTAAAACCATCCCGAAAAATATTCATATGACTAATTACCTTATCCGAGACCTCTAAATGCTAAACCGTAAATCCTAAAAAAAAAACACTATTACTATAATACATATACGTATACGTAACCACCAAATTATCACCATTTCATTTCATAGTCACTAATTGTGATCTCATGAACATGAATTAACCGTTCCTCGATTTACTTATGAGTACTCTATACTCATAAACGATAATCACACCAACCTCGTTCACACAACATAAACACGTAAGCACAAAAATCAAGTAGTCACACATAAAATAACCTAAAGTAAGACCAAGTGACGAACCTCAAAACCATGGTTGTCACATCACTCCCTCCTAATAGAAATCTCGTCCCGAGATTTACTCCTTAGGATCGTCATTAACGAACAGCTGAGGATACTTACTCCTCATAAACTCTTCCCGTTCCAACGTGAACTCCGGTCCACGTTTAGAATTCCACCTAACCTTAACTAACGGTATCTTACTTCTTTTCAAGGTTTTAACTTCACGGTCCATAATCTCTATCGGCTCTTCAATAAAACGAAGGCTCGCATCTATACTAATATCGTCCACCGACACTTGCAAGTCAGTTCTTGCTAAGCATTTCCTCAAGTTTGAGACATGAAACACATCATGTACACTACTTAACTCTTCCGGTAATCTCAACCTGTATGCGACTAGCCCAATCCTTTCAAGGATTTCAAATGGACCCACAAATCTAGGCGCTAACTTCCCTTTCTTCCCGAACCGCATCACCCCTTTCCATGGTGAAACATTTAGCATCACCTTGTCCCCAACCCCAAATTCCAACGGCTTACGCCTCTTGTCCGCATAGCTCTTTTGTCGATCTCTAGCCGCCTTTAATTTTTCCTTAAGCACGGTAATCGCATCCGTAGTCTCCTGTACCATCTCCGGTCCAATTAGTTGACTACTTCCTACTTCATCCCATAACAACGGTGACCTACACTTCCTACCATAGAGTGCCTCAAATGGTGCACACTCTATACTATCATGGTAGCTATTATTGTACGAGAATTCTGCCAACGCCAGATGATTCTCCTAACTTCCTCCAAAGTCTATCACACACGCTCTTAACATGTCCTCTAGTGTTTGTATAGTCCTCTCACTCTGTCCATCTGTCTGCGGATGATAAGCTGTGCTCATATCCAACCTTGTACCCAAGGCCTTCTGCAATAGCCCCCAAATCCTAGACGTAAACCTGCTATCTCTATCTGATATGATCGACACCGGTACTCCATGTTCTTCCACCAAATGTTCCAAGTATTTCTTGGCAAACCTTTCCATCTTATCATCCTCCTTCATTGCCACAAAATGGGCAGACTTAGTTAGTCTGTCCACTATTACCCAAATCATATCATTTCCACTGTTAGACCTTGGCAGTTTTGTAATGAAGTCCATGGCAATATTCTCCCACTTCCATTTAGGAACCTCTGGTTGTTGTAGTAACCCTGACGGTCTTTGATGTTCAGCCTTCACCTTGGAGCAAGTCAAACATTTACTAACGTACAAAGCTACATCCTTCTTCATTCCTGGCCACCAATACATATCTCTCATGTCCCGATACATCTTATCAGCTCTTAGGTGTATCGAATACCTCGACGTATGAGCTTCATCCAATATCACCTTCCTTGTATCGCCAAACAACGGAACCCAGATTCTATCCAAGTAATACTTGCAACCATCTCCTCTTTCTTCCATGTATTGATCCATAGTGTAACACCCCCAAATTTATACAACTCAATACAACGGAAGACTCGTTGGTGTTACGGGATAGCACATTACTCACATCATAGACAACGCATAAAAATCGCGTCGTTTAATAATAAAGCATTTCCATTCATAAATATCAAAGTTACATCGGTCCCAAGTCATTACATTTCATACAAAGTTTTACAAAATATTTGAATGGAAAATATTGTTTAAGTGCGGGCCATGAATTCTTGTCGTCTTCCCGAGAATTACCTTCAAGTACCTGAGATAAAACATGTTAAAAGAAAAGGTCAGCGATAACGCCGAGTGAATTCATAGAGTTTAATAAAATCCATCAATATAATATCAGTATAAGATTATTACTAAAAATCATTTTTGTACAAATCATTTTAATAGGCCATAAAATAGCCAAAGTCGTTTTATACAAATCCTTATCGAAAATCATAATATAGGCATTTACCTTAAAAATCATTATACGAATCATTGTCGTTAAGAACACCATACAATACGTTTTGCAACGTTGTATAGTTTAAATAAAAACCGTTATATGAATATGGTTATAAAAACCAAAACACGAACATAATATCAATAGTATGACCCTGTATTGCTAGTCAGGCAATACATCGTAATTCGAAGCGTCTAATAGTATTTCGTTAGTTTTGGATTATTATAAGCCGCATGACATTGTTACCTTACTAAACCAACAACGGGTAGCTAACACGATACCAAATTTGCCCATCTAAAGTAGCGTGTCATCACAAAGGTCACGCTATGGAAATCTTCTCATACATAAATTCGCTTACCAATCAATGTGGCACGACGGGGATCAACCGTCAAGGCGCGAACTGGGGTGATCGTCCCCAAATAGTACTATTATATGCATAAGCGTCTACCAACTCCCGGTAGTTCACAATTCATGCTAATGGGACTTTTAGTGACATAACCTAACTTTAATAATCCATTTGATTTCATCTATCGGGTCCTTTAATCATTTATCGGGTCATACATTCGGGTCATACAATCATTCGGGTCCAAATCAATAAACAAACAATCGGGACAAATGGTGTCCTATTTTATAAAAACTAACATGTTATCTCCCTCGCGGGTTTATAAAACATTTATAAAAACATTAAAAGAGTGCAAGGCTATGAACTCACGTTGATGTTGGAAGGCGGGTTATCGGCAATTCGGACGTATGGTACGTGCTTCAATCACGGAAACCTAGACAAATAATACTCGTCTTAGACTCATGTCCAATGACTTTATAAAAATAACAATTATGTATACATATGATGATTATATATATATATGATGATCAAGTGGGTTTACATATTCTAGTTTACTCATTCTGGTGTTATATGTCGATAACTTTTATACTAGTTTACTAGTTTTACATATTTACACGTTTTAAGTCCAATAAGCTTGTTATAAGTTCTTTAACTTGTTTTAATCCATTTTAACTTATATTATCAGTATATACACTTTACAAGTTGGGCCTAAATGGGTTAAGCCTAATAATAAGTTTATAAGTGTTTTAGTCCATTTTTGTTGTATTATTAGTCCAATAATGTTAATTTAGTCCGTTAATATCCGTATGTCCTATAGTTCGGGTTTTATCGGTTTTTACTTGTTATACATGTTTATATATCATTATATAAGTTCTATAAAGTTTACATTAGACGGGTCCAACCATCTAAGTTTTATTTAACAAAAACGTTAATTTTACGGTATTAGACGAAAAAGTCGTAAAAATCGTGTTTATAGTTTTATAACTTATAAGGGTTATTCCACTACCATTTTTATAATTTATACACTTATTCCAACTTTTACATATTTATATAAATAGAATCCATAAGTTAGTGGGTTTTAATTTATATTTTATACTATTAAATTTTGAGTGCTTATATAATAGTTTTATTCTTTAATTTCTAAAATCTGATTTTTATCTTCACTTTGACCAAAACTGCCATATCTAGAATTCTATACGGAGATAGAAGCTCAAATTTTTATCACATAAACTAAATGATATGTGCTACATTTAACGCTTTTATAGCTACTGTTGAATCATCTTCTAAGTATTTTCCAAAAATCGTCCAAAACAGTGAACTCAGATTTGTATCTTAAACTTATTTTGATCATATCTCACTCATTACAATGATTCAATTGCATGGCCAACTCTCACATGTGTACAAGACCCATAGCTTACTGTAAATCAATTCTACTTCATCATTTTATCAGTTCATGACCTGTTTCTTTACTGTTTTATACAGCCAACATTTTTAAACAAGATTTTACCCTTGTTTCTTATAGTTTTTCACCTTTTCAAGTATGTTTATCAACACCAAATCCCCACATAACATTTTTATCATCATATAATCATCATATACATATACAATAGGAAATAAAATACATGTTTACATAATCAAAATAACAAGAAGATGAGGAGGACAATCTTTATACCACCAAGTTGATGAAAAGATGGGATTGATGATGAACAAGACTTGGTTTTGGGTAACCAATCTTATGAAGATATCAACACCACTTCTAGGATCACCAAATATTTTTAGACTCCTTGAGAAATCAGCCCTTGATCTTCATGAAATCTCCTCCTTGGATGTTAAAATCACCACCAATCAATAGAGCTTCAAAAGGGCTTCATCATATGTATGAATAACATATGATTCTATGGTTAAATTTGATCAAATTAGGGTGTTTAGTGGTGGTGGTACACGAAATTATAGTGAGAGAGATAGAGAGGGAGGAGAGAATAAGAGTGGTATTGCATGTGAGGGAAAATGTGTGAATGGTTTTGGCTAGATAGTTTTTGTTATGTGGTAGCTTAAAGGTTAAGCTTGATACAAGTGTACAAGCTTCCTTGTGAAGCTTTGACAACACATGGGTATGTGGCATGCTTGGGCCATCCCATATTAGTGGGGTGGGATAAACTTGTTTTGTCCCATCCCGCTAATTTACGGGTATTCCTCGATTTGCGTGCCCTCGGGTCGTTTTACGAAAAACGTTTTTATAAATTATGAATCAACGGCACAAAACGAATCTAATAAAATTTGTCTCATCAAAAACGGAGTTTGAAAACGTAAATACGTAATCCTAAGGTTTCCGGTTTAGTCGTAAAGGACGTTAAATTAAAATCGTAAGTCCTAATCTCTTCTCGTAAATTTGTGAGTTTATGAAGCAACACAAATTTAAAATTCCAAAATAATATTCACGGATAAATTTATTTTCTGAAATGTCGGACTGTCACCTAAACGGTGTATGTAAACGTGAGCACGTAACGTAGAATCCTCCGGTTTAAACGTAGTCGATGCTACTTCAAGACGTAAATCCAAATTTCTTCCCAAAAATAAGTGAGTTCATAAAATAATATTTTCAAATAATATTTGAGAATAAAATATCAATCATAAATTGACGGATTGTCACAGCATTTACCCCTAAACAAGATCTTTGTCCTCAAAGATCATCTTACTACTCGCTTCTTATTGAGTTAAAGCCATGTGGGTATTTCCTCCCCACTCGATCTTTTCTCACAAGTGTAATTCATTACAATATGCGAGTTTCATCAAACATGACTACAGGAATAAGATCAGGCTTAATGTTGACTTACTTTCTCTATCCATGATGTTCACGGGTTTTTGATGAATGCAACTTTTCGCCGATCTATGCTCTACTAAGAATAATCAGATTTTCAATTGATAGATATTCCATCAAGTTCGATATACGAAACATAATTCACGCAGTCTTTGAAGTCATAGGGTAGATCCAGCTTATATGCCTTTCAAACCAAACTTTTACATCATCTCAATGGTCCCATACAACGGGGACTTATATCCCATGATTTGTCAGATCATGAATTCATTTTTCCAAGGTTAAAAATTGTGGCATAACTTCGCTACCCATTTGGCACTTCAAGATTTACATTTCATATTCACATAACCTCCTGCCCACTATCGGCAGTTAATAATCAGATCCTAATTTCAACAATCATTTCAGATCTCGCGGTTCGGGTATTTTATAAGGATAGGTTCGCCATCATAGGAAACCTTAACCTAAAAGACATGTGCAACTCACAATGGGTGTATGTCGGATGTCTTCATCTCAACTCTTGCTTACAGATGCTCTAATATTTTGATCCGAACAAGATTCGATCTCAATCCTAACACGATGATTATCAATGATAATCCTTCCAAAGGAAAACGATTATAGGGTCTATTACCAAAGGTCATTCATTCAAACATAAAACAGCGCTTATATTACTTTGTATCGTTACTTTACCTCGTCCCTTCGATTTGGGGTGGTACATAGCACTCTCATCAAGGTTCGTTCTCAATGATTTCTTAGCAAATCTCTAGAAATTCGATGCGAAGCGAGGATCTTGATATAGATGATCGATACAGGCACACTATGTTTACATAACTCTTTTGCATTTATCATTAACAGGAATGATATTAGCAGATTTGGTCAGTCTGTCGACGATGACCCAAATCGAATCAAATTCAGATGACGACCTTTGCAATAGCTAGACGTTAACTAATGTATGAGGCGATGTCTGCCTTCATAATTACCATTAGTACCACTTCTTCAGACAAAGATACTTTTAGTCAGAAATGACATAAATATAATACTTATACTTACAAGATTCCAACATAACTATATCTCACAATCCTCCATATTTAAACAATCACAAGTGGTCTTTTATACATCTAACACCATCGGCTTCTAAATTTTAATGGTTCACATTAGCCACGAACCCCTTTTTATTATCTATATTATCCTTTTTACAAACATTGTTTATTTTTATATCGTTCGGCAATTTATTTTGCACCTTCATTATTAAGGAACATGTCCTAACTGGTTCTTTATCCTTTCTATATTATGTGTCAGTATCTACATTCATCTTCCCCGATGAAATAATTATCATGTCCGTATTTATTCAAAAATTATTTCTTCACATTTTCTGAGTTTTAGTTTCTTCTCAACTATCATTTTTATCCGTTATACTCAATCCGACGTCTAAAGTGTCGATAACTATTGCTAGTAATTAAATAATAGATATTTAATTTTATGAAACGTAAACGTAAAAAGTTTTAAATTTCTCGGTTCGTCCAATTATAGGAAAATGTTCAAAAGAATAAGTTTGAATTTAATTAACACGATTTTTGTTGATTTACTAAAAATAATTAGTGATATTCGTAAATGTTCGAAATATATTTGTTTATACTTTGGTCACAATTTTCTTATTTGACAAGCAAAAATTGTCGTTTTAAATTTCAAGTCATGGTTTCATCAATCCCTCTTAGGTTGTCTTGAGGCATAGACAAACATTTACCCCTAAACAGGAGTTTAGTTAAATATTCTGGGTATAAGGGAATAGTCCCTTAAAAGTTCTTTTTGATAAAACATTTGTCAAAACATATTTGCACTTTCTTTTTGGTAAAACCCAAAGTCTCAAGTGGTTCAAATTTTTAAAGAGTCAATATAGATTCCATTATTTATTAATCACACGGTCAAATAATGTAAAGGATTTAGTCTTTAATCACATGTTAAATATTTAAGGTACAGGTTTTTCACTACTCGGCCAATTCAGGGCAGTCTATAAATAATTATTAACTCCTTCCTATTCTTAAAAACAAACAGATAGTCCTTAATGATCACAAGCATGGATTTATCAAATTACAGTCTACACACGAGATTCACCAAATTTATGGATGCTACATATGTATTAGTCCATCCAAACGACATCACGTGAAACTAATAATGTTCATCACAAGTTCTGGATGTAGTAATTGGAATAGATAATCTTTTCGCGGACGCGAAGTTGATGATAACCATCCCGTGAATCAAATTTTTGAATATACGCTAGAACCTTGTAAATGATCGAACAAATCTATCATCTTGGGTAGTGGATATAGATTTTAATCGTCAATTTACTTAGTTCACGGTAATTAATAAACATAAGAAATGATAACACCATAGCTCTTCATGATGACGAGCTTGGTAGAATAAAAGTCTTCTCCTACAACTCCCTCAGTTGTAGGGTAGTTCTTTTAATTTAGATGGTGCTGACGTACAGTGCACAAGCCACAGGTGCAGCACCGGGAATATAATCAATACCAATGTTCAACTTGCCTTAACGGCGAAAGTCTAGATAATTCACCAGCACATACCTCCTAAAGTCTCAATAAACATGAACATTTTTTTTTACATTTAGTTTAAGTTCATTCTAGATTATAATATCTATGACTAGTTCATAACCATTCACGGTATAATTTCAAGTCTAAATGCATGATATGGTCACCCATCAAGAATTATTTAGATCACTTTTGATAATCAACATCTTATCATTTAGGCGAATTCTACTCGAGTTCCCATCAATTAAGACAATGTCGTTATGTCATAATCAATCAACCCATTCTATTGGCACTATCAACTTTCCAGTTTCATTACCGTCGATAAGATATGAATTTCTCAAAAGACTAATAATAATTCATAATCTTTCACAAATTCAAGGATATATGAAGACATAACTACCATTAAAAGAGTAAGGTCAACGCATAATATACGCGAGAGAATTTCAAATCAGATACAGATGAAAACATTTAATGAATATGAATATATTCCATGTTTTCATAATTTGAGTACGCATTCGAAAGCTCCTCAGATCGTTACCTAGGTCATTCAAATGAAATCAAATCAAAAGAAATGATAGGAACGTCGATACATCCAGTCGGGTATCAACACTCGGTAATCAGATACTTTTCCAAAGAATCTCACCACGGGAGAATTTGTCCAGAAAGAATTGTCAATTTTCAAGTAAGACAATTTCCATAGATGAGTAAATTCGACTCAGAAGAATAGATGCTACAGGCACATATGTAGGTGTCCCTAGCATTATGTCCTTATTTTTCACTTCTTGCAGATCTCATTAAAATTTAATCTTTCACAATCCTCAAAGAAAATGTAGTGTTTATTCATTAGTTTTATTGTGACTACTAATCAGTCTTGCATAGTCCATTCCAAATTGTATGTAGGCGCGCAACTATATACAATTTCAAGATTAACGATGCAATACTCAGTTCGTCAAAACTTTATCATCATGTTTATAATAAAAATATTTACATGCTTAATTCTTAAATAAGAATCAAAATATATTTACAAAGATTTTCCTTGTTATGAAAACAATTAAGTTTTCCAAGATGTTTTATAAACAACTTCATTTTGATAATAATCACTTATAAATCTTACTTTGAATAATCCTTATATTGATGAAAATTCAATTTTTCTCAAGGGATACTGTTTTATCTTATAAAAACAATGAGTGATCTGCAAAAGAGTGATGAGAAGTTGTTCACCAAGAACTAACTACAATATAATAGGAAATGAGCTTTGCCAAGTAATCATGAGGTTCATGACCTTGATGGCACTTAAAAGAGAATAATCCACAACGTAACTCATATCGAGATGAGTACTTGTTCAATGGTTGCATCACTAGTGCGAACATTAGGATGAAGCAATAAAAGATAGATAACATCGATACATGTAGGATTTAGCAATCAAAGGTAGTATTTTCATTAATCTCAAACAAGTCAAAATTGTACCGTAACACATCATGTGTCATTATGTCATACAACTCCAAGAACTCATCCTACCAACTGATGTCTCAGTTAAGTTTGGGATTATTTTTAAAAGATACCACAATGAATACTAATCTATAAGAGTCATTAGGTGTTCCACATGTCCCGAAAGATCCATCGGTCCCAATTCAGAAGAAGATTTCTTCAATTTATTTATTGGACACTAGGCATCCTCATCATTGGACAATAGTCTAGGAACAACCCTTAACACGAACTAACAATCAATTAAAACCTTATAATTCAATCACATGACTCAATGACTTCCTCTTAACAATTTCATATTCCATACAAGTTAAATTTTACTTCATTCAAGTTTCAATCAACTTATACTCAATGCGATATCCTACCTCATTTTCCAATACTTTCAACCGTATTCTAAGACCTTAATAGGGCAATAAAGCCTCGATATGAACAACACTTAATTTCCAATCCTATAGCTCTTACAACAATAGTTATCAAAGGAGTCACTAGTATGAAATGACTCATATATTCAATTAGACTTCTCGGAAAGGTACTAGTGGCATGAGGCTTTTGGGTAATGGTTCCAATAACATCCTCAAGTGCAACATTCACCCTTTCGATTTCAATTTACGAATTGGGTGACAACGAATCAGATGACACCTTTCCAGGTGGTAACGTTTTGTCAAACTCCACTCTAAAAGGGAAGATCGTCATGACATCGATATCAGATTTAATCTCGCCAATTCTTCTTCAATATCGCAATCAACTAATATCAACATTTCTACGAATATCAACCATTTTGTTGGGATCATAAATATCCACAATTTGGTTTAGATCTAGGATAGCTAGAATTCCTACGGGAATAGCTTCGATTGATTAGCTAGGACAGTTAGGGTTTCTTGTGACAATCTACGTCGTATAAATACCTCGTATAAATATATAAATAATCATCAAACAATCATGTAATCAAATTACATCATATGTATATATACAATCCAAGTTATATATATATATATTAAAATAACACTTCTCAGTCTGGCCTTGTCGGTAACTCGGGAATTCTTCGGCACCGTTATAGTCAAAAGATTTTTAGACATTGTTAGAAAAATGTTTATAGTTAAAATATTTTGAAATGTGTTATTCAAAACCTTGGTTTTAAAAATCTTTCGTTCTCTATAACGAGAGCTCTGGTACCAAACTGTAACACCCCCAAATTTATACAACTCAATACAACGGAAGACTCGTTGGTGTTACGGGATAGCACATTACTCACATCATAGACAACGCATAAAAATCGCGTCGTTTAATAATAAAGCATTTCCATTCATAAATATCAAAGTTACATCGGTCCCAAGTCATTACATTTCATACAAAGTTTTACAAAATATTTGAATGGAAAATATTGTTTAAGTGCGGGCCATGAATTCTTGTCGTCTTCCCGAGAATTACCTTCAAGTACCTGAGATAAAACATGTTAAAAGAAAAGGTCAGCGATAACGCCGAGTGAATTCATAGAGTTTAATAAAATCCATCAATATAATATCAGTATAAGATTATTACTGAAAATCATTTTTGTACAAATCATTTTAATAGGCCATAAAATAGCCAAAGTCATTTTATACAAATCCTTATCGAAAATCATAATATAGGCATTTGCCTTAAAAATCATTATACGAATCATTGTCGTTAAGAACACCATACAATACGTTTTGCAACGTTGTATAGATTAAATAAAAACCGTTATATGAATATGGTTATAAAAACCAAAACACGAACATAATATCAATAGTATGACCCTGTATTGCTAGTCAGGCAATACATCGTAATTCGAAGCGTCTAATAGTATTTCGTTAGTTTTGGATTATTATAAGCCGCATGACATTGTTACCTTACTAAAACAACAACGGGTAGCTAACCCGATACCAAATTTGCCCATCTAAAGTAGCGTGTCGTCACAAAGGTCACGCTATCGAAATCTTCTCATACATAAATTCGCTTACCAATCAATGTGGCACGACGGGGATCAACCGTCAAGGCGCGAACTGGGGTGATCGTCCCCAAATAGTACTATTATATGCATAAGCGTCTACCAACTCCCGATAGTTCACAATTCATGCTAATGGGACTTTTAGTGACATAACCTAACTTTAATAATCCATTTGATTTCATCTATCGGGTCCTTTAATCATTTATCGGGTCATACATTCGGGTCATACAATCATTCGGGTCCAAATCAATAAACAAACAATCGGGACAAATGGTGTCCTATTTTATAAAAACTAACATGTTATCTCCCTCGCGGGTTTATAAAACATTTATAAAAACATTTAAAAGAGTGCAAGGCTATGAACTCACGTTGATGTGGGAAGGCGGGTTATCGGCAAATCGGACGTACGGTACGTGCTTCAATCACGGAAACCTAGACAAATAATACTCGTCTTAGACTCATGTCCAATGACTTTATAAAAATAACAATTATGTATACATATGATGATTATATATATATGATGATCAAGTGGGTTTACATATTCTCGTTTACTCATTCTGGTGTTATATGTCGATAACTTTTATACTAGTTTACTAGTTTTACATATTTACACGTTTTAAGTCCAATAAGCTTGTTATAAGTTCTTTAACTTGTTTTAATCCATTTTAACTTATATTATCAGTATCTACACTTTACAAGTTGGGCCTAAATGGGTTAAGCCCAATAATAAGTTTATAAGTGTTTTAGTCCATTTTTGTTGTATTATTAGTCCAATAATGTTAATTTAGTCCGTTAATATCCGTATGTCCTATAGTTCGGGTTTTATCGGTTTTTACTTGTTATACATGTTTATATATCAGTATATAAGTTTTATAAAGTTTACATTAGACGGGTCCAACCATCTAAGTTTTATTTAACAAAAACGTTAATTTTACGGTATTAGCCGAAAAAGTCGTAAAAATCGTGTTTATAGTTTTATAACTTATAAGTGTTATTCCACTACCATTTTTATAATTTATACACTTATTCCAACTTTTACATATTTATATAAATAGAATCCATAAGTTAGTGGGTTTTAATTTATATTTTATACTATTAAATTTTGAGTGCTTATATAATAGTATTATTCTTTAATTTCCAAAATCTGATTTTTATCTTCACTTTCACCAAAACTGCCATATCTAGAGTTCTATACGGAGATAGAAGCTCAAATTTTTATCACATAAACTACATGATATGTGCTACATTTATCTCTTTTATAGATACTGTTGAATCATCTTCTAAGTATTTTCTAAAAATCGTCCAAAACAGTGAACTCAGATTTGTATCTTAAACTTGTTTTGATCATATCTCACTCATTACAATGATTCCATTGCATGGCCAACTCTCACATGTGTACAAGATCCATAGCTTACTGTAAATCAATTCTACTTCATCATTTTATCAGTCCATGACCTGTTTCTTTACTGTTTTATACAGCCAACATTTTTAAACAAGATTTTACCCTTGTTTCTTATAGTTTTTCACCTTTTCAAGTATGTTTATCAACACCAAATCCCCACATAACATTTTTATCATCATATAATCATCATATACATATACAATAGGAAATAAAATACATGTTTACATAATCAAAATAACAAGAAGATGAGGAGGAAAATCTTTATACCACCAAGTTGATGAAAAGATGGGATTGATGATGAACAAGACTTGGTTTTGGGTAACGAATCTTATGAAGATATCAACACCACTTCTAGGATCACCAAATATTTATAGACTCCTTGAGAAATCAGCCCTTGATCTTCATGAAATCTCCTCCTTGGATGTTAAAATCACCACCAATCAATAGAGCTTCAAAAGGGCTTCATCATATGTATGAATAACATATGATTCTATGGTTAAATTTGATCAAATTAGGGTGTTTAGTGGTGGTGGTACACGAAATTATAGTGAGAGAGAGAGAGGGAGGAGAGAATAAGAGTGGTATTGCATGTGAGGGAAAATGTGTGAATGGTTTTGGCTAGATAGTTTTTGTTATGTGGTAGCTTAAAGGTTAAGCTTGATACAAGTGTACAAGCTTCCTTGTGATGCTTTGACAACACATGGGTATGTGGCATGCTTGGGCCATCCCATATTAGTGGGGTGGGATAAACTTGTTTTGTCCCATCCCACTAATTTACGGGTATTCCTCGATTCTAGTTTCCTCGATTTGCGTGCCCTCGGGTCGTTTTACGAAAAACGTTTTTATAAATTATGAATCAACGGAACAAAACGAATCTAATAAAAATTGTCTCATCAAAAACGGAGTTTGAAAACGTAAATACGTAATCCTAAGGTTTCCGGTTTAGTCGTAAAGGACGTTAAATTAAAATCGTAAGTCCTAATCTCTTCTCATAAATTTGTGAGTTTATGAAGCAACACAAATTTAAAATTCCAAAATAATATTCACGGATAAATTTATTTTCTGAAATGTCGGACTGTCACCTAAACGGTGTATGTAAACGTGAGCACGTAACGTAGAATCCTCCGGTTTAAACGTAGTCGATGCTACTTCAAGACGTAAATCCAAATTTCTTCCCAAAAATAAGTGAGTTCATAAAATAATATTTTCAAATAATATTTGAGAATAAAATATCAATCATAAATTGACGGAATGTCACACATAGTATGTAGATTTTCTTCAACCAGCCTTTCTTCCTTTACGGCCTCTACTTGTGTTGCCCGAATTCTATCCTTAAGAGTTGTCTGAATTGTTATGTTCATTGCCCTTACTCTCTTTGCTTTTAGCCTCTCCTTCCTACTTATCGCATCCGCCACCACATTGGCCTTTCCAGGGTGATACTTAATCTCACAGTCATAATCACAAAATAACTCCAACCATCGTCTCTGCCTCATGTTCAAATCTTTCTGATCAAAGATGTGCTGTAAACTTTTGTGGTCCGTAAAGATCACACTTTTCGTCCCATACAAGTAATGTCTCCATATCTTGAGAGCAAAGACTACAGCTCCTAGTTCCAAGTCATGTGTGGTGTAATTCTTCTCATGGTTTTTCATTTGTCGTGATGCATAAGCTATGACCTTATCTCGCTGCATAAGAACACATCCTAAACCCTGGTTGGACGCATCACTGTAAACCACAAAATCTTCCACCCCTTCTGGTAAAGACAAGATAGGTGCATTACACAACCTATCCTTTAGTGTCTGAAACGCATGTTCTTGCTCTTTGCCCTATTCATACTTCTGATTCTTTTGGGTCAACAGTGTCAATGGCTTTGATACTCTAGAGAAATTCTCTATAAATCTCCTGTAATATCCTGCCAAGCCTAAGAATGACCTTATTTCTGACGGTGTAGTAGGTGCCTTCCAATCCTTTACTGCTTCAATCTTCTTTGGGTCTACATGTATGCCATCATTATCGATTACATGCCCTAGAAATTGTACTTCTTGCAGCCAAAATTCACACTTGGAGAACTTCCCATAAAGTTTCTCCTTCCTGAGCAGCTCCAATACCGATCTCAAATGTTGGTTATGCTCCTCCTCCGTCTTAGAGTAGATAAGTATGTCATCAATGAAGACTATGACAAATTTCTCTAGATATGGCTTGCACACTCGGTTCATTAGGTCCATGAACACTGCTGGCGCGTTTGTCAATCCAAATGGCATAACGGTGAATTCAAAGTGTCCATACCTTGTTCTGAACGCGGTCTTTTGTATGTCATCCTCATAGACCCTTAGTTGGTGATAACCAGACCTAAGGTCAATTTTTGAGAAGTACCTTGCTCCTTGCAGCTGATCAAATAAATCGTCAATCCTTGGGAGAGGATAACGGTTCTTAATGGTCAGCTTGTTCAACTCCCGATAATCAATACACATCCGGAATGATCCATCCTTCTTCTTAACAAATAGCACCGGCGCTCCCCACGGAGAAGAACTTGGTCGAATGAAACCCTTATCCTGCAATTCCTTGAGTTGCTCGGCTAATTCTTGCATCTCTGACGGTGCTAGACGATACGGTGACTTCGCTACGGGTGTTGCCCCGGGTACTAAGTCAATCTTAAACTCTACTTCTCTCACCGGTGGTAACCCCATCAAGTCATCCGGGAATACATCGACGAACTCTCTTACTACTCGAATCTTATTGATTTGTGGCTCATCATCCTTGGCATTCATAAGGGACCTGGTCTTCTTCTCATTCCTTTCTCCGTATACGTATAACACCTTCATATCACCTATGGGTATCTTAACAATCTTTTCATGACACATTAGCTCAGCCCTATGCTTCGATAACCAATCCATCCCAATGATTGCATCGAAGCTCCCATGTCCTAGAGGGATTAAATCTATGGTGAACTTAAATTCTCCCAACTCTAATTTGTAGTTGAAAAATATCTCATCTACTTCTTCTTGCATACCACTAGCTATTTCAATCACATATCCTGGTTTCGCTACACTAGGGTTCATATCTAACAAAGGCACGAATTGAGAAGACACAAAACTAAAATCTGCCCTAGAGTCAAAAAGAATCGTAGCGAGGTGATTGTTAACAGAAAACGTACCCGTCACCACATTTGTGTCCTGGACCGCTTCTACTGCATTTGCAAGGTAAACCCTTCCTCTATTCCAATTTCCCCTATTTCGATTTCCCTCATTCCGGTTCCAGTTTCGATTTCCAGTGTTTCCATTGTTGCGGTTAGCACTGTTCCGGTTTCCACCGCCTTGGTTTCCTCGATTTCCTTCCAAAGCTAGCTGACCTCTGCCCTGGTTGGTTGCTCCAACCAATCTAGGACACTCCCTCTGGAAATGGCCGGGTTGTCCACACTCAAAACAATTTCCCCGGTGACATTCATCCTCACAGACTGGATTGGGGTTGCGTTCCTGGTAAGTGCGTCACAGTTTCTAGCAATGTGTCCCGGTTTCTGGCAATTGTAGCATGTCTGGCATGGTGTACCTCTTGGATGGAACCTAGAGCAGGTTCGGCAGGCAGCATTGTTGTTGTTCGGATTTCCAGAACCTTAGGGTACTCTCATGGCAAAATTTCTTCCATCCTTCGCCTTCTTAGCATTCTTCCAGTTGGTGTCAGGCGACTTCGCGGCTTCTGGCTCCTTTCTTTTATCCCCTGCCTTTACCAAGATTCCACTAGATACCGCCTCCTCAGTAAGTATTCCTGCCGTTAGTATGGACTGTTGTATTGTGTTAGGCTGAGTAGCCTTAATCATTCCCCTGATCTGAGGAGGTAATCCAGCAATGTACCGCTTAATCTTGTTCGCCTCAGGGGTAACCAAATGGGGAACCAACTTTGCCAATTCATGGAAGCGATCTGTGTAATCTGCATGAGCCGCTCCAACCATAGCATGTCCCCAAAACTCATTTTCCAGCTTCTCCATCTCATTGCTTGGACAAAATTCTGTAGTCATAAGAGCTTTAAAATCGGCCCAAGCCATAGCATTTGTAGCAACTCTTCCCCTTGCTTGAACTTGGGTGTTCCACCAAGTTAAATCCTTCCCTACCAGTGAACCCGTTACATACATGACCCTTTGATTGGGTAAACAACCACTCATCTGAATCACATTTGCCATCTTCTCAAGCCATTGGGTAAGTACTACCGCGCCGCCCTTCCCATCATACTCTCTTGCACCACAAGAAGTGAATGCCTTATAGCTACAACCATTGTTTCCACCTCCTCCTTGACCATTGTTGTTATTATTGTTGTTCAGGTTGTTAGTCACCTGCTGAACAATGGTTGGTATTATGTTGGCCATTTGAGCAACAATCAAAGTAGCCAAGTCAGGATTTCCATCACTACCACTTCCACTAGCACCATTTCGCGTGTTCACCATGCTGATAGTAAAAACATGACACCCGTTAACAACTACCAGAATACTCCATATAGTATACTTACCACCATACATACGCCTAATCATAATCATACATACTACCAACATATGCTATACGAGCATTAATCAATTCTCTTTCATGCAATCATACTTGAAAGTCTAGTGGTGTTGTGGCACATATATAATTATGTAGGCCTCCATAATTATACATGTTCCCTTTCACCAATGTACTCCCTCCTATGATGACACTTATAAGAAATTAATACTACACATAACACTTAATCCATCATCTCACAAGCACATAAACACAAAAAAATAAAATCCAAAACTCCATTTATTAAAATAACATAGTCAAAACTTGAAACATCACAAATCCATGGTCTAGCTAAACTAGCGTAGACATAATCCAAACGAAAACGTAAATAATTTTAAGGCATGCCGTCCATAAGAGTCGGAAAATTTAAAACAAATAACTATTGGATGTAGTGGATTCGGTATCGGATTCGGTATCGCTTACTTCTCCTTCATTATTGTTATCCCATGAATAAACTGGTTTAGTCTTGACAGTTGATACAAGAGATTTTGCTAATTGAAAGTTCGTTTCTCGGAATCTCCTCGAATTTATCACAGCTAAAAGTGGAATGATTTGTTTTTGGTGACAAAAAGTGGATTTGGTTTTCTATTCTAATGAAAAGATAAATGAATAAAGTAATGAAATAAAACTAGCAGTTAAATTAAACACTTAAATAATAAATCAGCAAAATAAACTTACTGGAAACTAGCTCTATTCGGAATAATTTGCCATGCGGAATAAACAATCTCTATGCGGAATATCGGGACTACTTGGAATAAATACCATGCGGAATATAGGGCTATTCGGAATAATCAAAGCTATGCGGAAAAATCAAGCTTATGCGGAATATGAAACCATGAGGAATAATAAATTCTATTCGGAATATGAGACCATGCGGAATAATATCACTATTCGGAATATTTTGGTTATGCGGAATATAGAAATATTCCGAATAAGGAACAAACTAAAAAGGCTATCCGGAATAATACTTATTCCGAATAAGAGGCAAGTCCAACTGACTATTCGGAATATAGAGATGTTCCGAATAAGGGACGAAAGAAATAGACTATCCGGAATAACCGGGAAGAAGAACAGTAACAGCAAACGTAAGAACAGGGGAACACGAATTTGATAAAAATCAAGCCAAGTAAACAAAAAGGTTTAACCGAATTAACCACAAATCATCTATTAACCATAAGGATCAAATCCCAATCATAAAAACACAAAATCAACAACTTTTGAAGATCAAAATCAAATTAATAAGAACCTTAGAACTTTGAATAAAAAGATGACGATGAACAAGATTAATGAAAAGATTAAATAACAACTTGTATTGATGATTAAGATTCAGTAAAAAAAATGAAGGATTAAACTTACAAGATCTTAGAACAAAAAGAAAATCAAAATCACAAAACACCCTAATGGTGTTGGTGATGCCTACGAACAGAAAGAGAGAAAAAAGGAGGAAAAAAACTAACTGAAGAGTGTGAAGGGAAATCTTTATATAGGTCTCCCTTTTGGTTGGTGAGTGGGCTTTCTTCCTATCTTCTTGTCTTCTCGTCTTTTCAGAAAAGTTGACGTTTTCGATTCTGATTCGGGATCTGTCGACGATTAAATTCAACTCGTCTTTTAATTTCTTCCTTTAATAGACTTGAGTTTCTTCGACATATGTAAATCTTCCATCTTTGGTCCTTTTCTTCGATAAATCTTCAAATAGGCCCATTGACTTCAAATCTTTTGCATCTCTTGGACAATAGACTTCGTCTTAGTCTTTTTCCTTGATAAAACCCGTGCAATCCCATGTTTTCTTCAATAATCATCCGGTTCACTCTGAAAACACAATAAACACAAAAACCACGCATAATTCCAAACAAATGATATTAAATACGCGTTTTGGTCTTGTTTTAGCCAGAATTAAGTGGTAAAAGGATGGGTGTTTACACACCTATCAAATCCCCTACACTTAACCATTGCCAAGCCCTCATGCAATGCTTAGTGATAAAGCAATTTTACACTTTTCTCATAATTAATCAACCTTGGCCTTATACAAATACTACTAAACAAAAATTAAAGTACTAAAAGAAATTAAAACTTAAAAGGAAACAAAAGGATAGAAAACCATTTTCACTTGAAAATAGCTATATGGAAATAACTTGCAAAGAGATCAAAGACTTACATTAGGGCTTTGGTGCTGCGAAGATTTATCACCCTCAAGTTTCACGTTCCCCAAGCTAAGCTTAAAAACGAGATCATTGTTATTATAAGTTAGTAAATCAAACACTTACACACATGGCTTAATTATATGCTTAAACTCCCTTATTCCTAGGTGTATCTCTTATATTTTATTTTTGTCTTAGAATGATCATGAAGATGCATTTTTGGACTTATTTCGATAGTTTATTTAGGCTGAAAGCAAAGTAGGACGATTTGATCAATAGTTAGCTAAAGGACAAAATCTCTTAAAACTGCTTCTCGGGATATCAAAAAGTTCATATCTTGGCATAACTCGGTTCACGATTTGAGACCTTTCTCGGGCCGATATTTGGCACGTACTTCATACTTCATATCTTCGAGAGATGTTCTTGAGATAATGGTCTTCTCTTCGTTATAGAATTTCTTCATTTGGAGACTTTTGAGGGGTACTCCAACTTTGTTGACCACGACTTCATGATTATTTTTCAATCTCTAATTGGGATTTGAGATACAACGATCCGCCTCCTTTTCGGACTTAGATCTATTTATCCTCATACCTTGTTAGGGTCTTTTCGGATAGACTTCTCCATGATCTTTAGGGGAGTTGATTGCTTTTCGTCGTGAGTCTTGATCCTTCATATTGATTTTGGGAATAATGATTTTCACATCACCTTGGATCTTTAGCAATAAAATGGAATCCTCATGCCTTGTTAGGGCCTTTTCGGATTCGCCAATCTTCGCGCCCCGCTTCATAAGTTATGCCTTGGCTATGAACTCTTATCATTACCGAGCAACTTTTAAACGATCTTGGGCTAGAAGCTAAGTAACTTTTCAAATCGTACGACCTTACTTATTGCAGATAAATTATTAGCAAGTGATGGGAGAATAGGCAAATAATTACACCAAGTGAGCTTGCGCAAGAATACCGACTTATAATTGACTCTATCATTTCTCGTTCTCCACAATTTAAAATCTCAAGTAATGAGACTCGTGGATGCTTAGCCTAATAAACCAATTAAGGTCTACATGGTTAAGGATACTAGCTAGAATAAACTTGGATAAGTCTATTCGGGTTGAGTCAAAATAATCGCAACGGGCCTAATATGTCAAAGATTTCAAAACTAGCTACACCACTTTATTAATAATTTTGACTTTATTACGGAATATATACATATGAAAGCAATGATAAAAATTTAAAAATTACGACTAAATGGCCAAAGTTAATTAAAAATTTGAAAAATGTTGAAAAAGATGATTTTCCGGTTAAATGAAGGCATTTTCATGGAAAAGTCCACTTAAAACTTCGATAGAAGTCCCCCTACACTTAAGATAAACATTGTCCTCAATGTTTAAGCATGTGGGAAAAGTCTCCCCTACACTTATGACATTGTGCACGTTGGTTAAATCAAGTTAAGGAAGAGACGACTAAAGTGATCAATTTTAAATGTGAGTATGAAGAAAATTGAATCACGATAGTTGAGAGATAGAACCGGATTTCGGATAGCACGGGAGCACGGTTCTTCAAAGGTTCCAAAACTGCATTCATCCCTGTAATCACATCACCACACAAAGACAAACACCTATATAGGTCCCCCTACACTTAGGAGGTTAAAACGAAAAGGGATAGATACTCGGGCTGCCTCCCGAGGAGCGCTTGTTTTTGATAACCGAGTCACGAGCCTGACTCGACCCAAAATTAGTTCATGGGGAACGTGGTGAGGGATGGAATCATCTCATGAGAGATGTCCTCACCAAAGTACAACTTCACTCGTTGGCCATTCACCTTAAAATTAGGTCCATTAGGTTGAGCGAGCTCGAGAGTACCATATGGAAATATTTGGGCAATGGTGAATGGGTCGGACCAACGAGATTTCAGCTTGCCCGAAAAGATTTTCAACCGAGAGTTAAAGAGTAAAACTTTGTCTCCAACATCGAACTCTTGGTTTTGAATCTTGGAGTCGTGAATGAGCTTAGTCTTTTCCTTATAGATCAAAGAATTTTCATAAGCCTCATTACGGAGTTCATTCAGCTCATTGAGTTGGATCTTGCGTAGGTCACCGGCTTTGTTGATATCGAAATTAGCCCACTTCAAGGCCCAGTAAGCCTTGTGCTCCAACTCAATGGGGAGGTGGCACGCTTTCCCGTACACGAGACGATATGGTGTACAACCAATCGGAGTCTTGTAAGCGGTACGAAAAGCCCACAAAGCATCATCAAGTTTATCAGCCCATGAGGCACGATGCTCTCACACGGTTCTTTCCAGAATTCGCTTTAATCCTCGGTTAGAGATTTCAGCCTGGCCATTAGTTTGTGGGTGGTAGGCGGTGGAAAGACGATGATTTACACCATACTTAGCCATGACTCTTGCAAATTGGTCATTGCAAAAATGAGTCCCGCGATCACTAATAATGGCACGAGGCACACCAAATCTAGCGAACAGCGATTTCAAAAAGTTACAAACCACCCTTGCGTCATTAGTGGGTAAAGCTTTTGCTTCAACCCACTTTGAAACATAGTCAACGGCTACAAGGATGTATTTGTTTCCTTTAGAGGAAGGGAATGGCCCCATAAAGTCGATAACCCAAACATCAAAGATTTCACATTCTTGTATGAAATTCTGAGGCATCTCGTCTTTATGTGTGATCTTGCCTTGTTTTTGGCAAGCATCACATCGTTTAACCATATCGTGAGCATCACGGTAGATGGTGGGCCAATAAAATCCCGAGTCAAACACTTTTTTGGCGGTGTAGTTGGGACCAAAGTGACCACCGGTGGGTCCTTTGTGGCAAGCGTCAAGGATTTCCAAAGCTGCCGGTCCATCAACACATCGGCGAATAATCAAATCAGCACATTGTTTGAATAGATACGGGTCATCCCAAAAGTAAGTCTTAATGTCGTTAAAGAACTTCTTCTTTTTCTGGGATGTTAACCCGTCAACGAGAATTCCACCCGCCAAGTAGTTTGCAATGTCCGCAAACCACGGGGTTTCATCAGGAGTCGAGTTGATAGACATTAAGGTCTCCAAGAGAAAGAGTCATTGATCTCTTTGTTCGGATGATCCCCCTGGTAAGGATCCTCAAGTCGGCTGAGATGATCCGCGGCTAGGTTTTCGGCTCCTTTCTTATCGCGAATTTCGATTTTAAATTCTTGGAGTAGCAAAACCCAGCGAAGAAGTCTTGGTTTGGAATCTTGCTTTGTCAACAAGTACTTCAACGCAGAATGATCGGTGTAAACGATTGTGGTGGAAAGGACAAGATAAGGGCGGAACTTTTCAAAAGCATAGACAACAACTAAAAGCTCTTTTTTGGTTGTCGTGTAATGCAATTGGTCCCCCGTCATTGTCTTGTTAGCATAGTGGATTGGTTGGAAGTGTTTATTCACTCTTTGGCCCAAAACCGAACCAATAGCAAAGTCGCTAGCATCGCACATCAACTCGAAGGGAAGCTTCCAATTAGGGGTAACCAAGACGGGTGCCTTAGTTAGCTTATCCTTAAGCAAGTTGAAGGCTTGAAGATACCCTTTGGAAAAGATAAAAGGAGTATCCTTTTCCAAGAGGTGGGTCATCGGGCGAGCGATTTGAGAAAAATCTTTGATGAATCGACGGTAGAAGCCCGCATGACCAAGGAAACTTCTCACACCCTTCACGGTTGAAGGTGGAGGCAACTTAGCGATAACATCGACTTTAGCACGCTCTACTTAAAGACCGGCTTTGGAGATCTTGTGTCCTAGCACGATGCCCTCTTTTACCATGAAATGGCATTTTTCCCAATTAAGAACAAGGCGAGTGTCTTCACACCGCTTAAGCATACGTTCTAAATTGGCAAGGCAAGCAGAGAAAGAATCACCATAAACCGAGAACTCATCCATGAATACTTCCATAGTGTCTTCCACCATGTCATGGAAGATAGCCATCATACACCTTTGGAACGTCCCAGGAGCATTACATAAACCAAAAGGCATGCGTTTGTAAGCAAATGTTCCGTAGGGACAAGTGAATGTGGTCTTTTATTGGTCCTTGGGATCGATAGGAATTTGAAAATACCCGGAGAAACCGTCTAAAAAGCAATAATAATCATTACCAGCTAGACGCTCGAGCATTTGATCCATGAAAGGAAGAGGAAAGTGGTCTTTTCTCGTGGCATCATTGAGCTTGCGATAATCAATACAAACTCTCCACCTAGTAACGAGACGAGTGGGAATCAACTCGTTGTGTTCATTGGAAACAACGGTTATTCCGCCCTTCTTGGGCACACAATGGACGGGACTTACCCATGGCGAATCCGAAATAGGGTAAATCAAGCCGGCATCGAGAAGTTTGATAACCTCTTGTTTAATGACGTCATGAATTCGAGGATTAACCCTTCTTTGGCTCTGGATTGCGGGTTTAAAGTCATCTTCCATGAGAATCTTGTGAGTACAAAAGTTTGGATCAATTCCGCGGATATCGGAAATTTTCCAAGCAATTGCCTTCTTATTATCTTTAAGCACGGCGATGAGGCAAGATTTCTCTTCTTCTTTCAAGTCCTTCGTGATGATGACGGGCGACTTCTTCTCTTCTTCAAGAAACGCGTACTCAAGATGAGGCAGCAACTCCTTAAGTTCTAAATCCGGAGGATTTTCGATGGCAGACGTTTTCAAAGTCGGAGCATCGATAGCAATAACCGTGGGAGATGGTAGAGAAAGATTGTCTTCTTTAAGAAGGTTTTCAATGAGGCGGAGATCTTCATCCCAATTGGTGGTAGAATCGTCATTAGCTAAGTTCACATCTCCCATGGTGGCTTCCAAATCTTTCCAAAGGAAATCACTTTCTCCAAATAGAGATAGTGATGAATCGATAGAGGAAACGGTCTCAACATTGGGAAGAGAGGTAGGAATACTTTTGCAAGCATCTTTGAAGTGTTCTTCACAAGCCTCATCAAGAACGTCAATACAAATAACAATCTCGTTAGAATAAGGCTGTTTAGACAACTTTCCCATGTTGAAGACAATTTTATCGTCACCCACTCTCATGATAAGCTCACCAGCTTCAACATCGATGAGAGTGCGACCGGTCCTCAGGAATGGACGACCAACGAATAATGGCACACGAGGGTCCATATCGTAGTCAACGACAACGAAATCGGCAGGAAAAGTGAATTTGTCGACTCCTACAAAGACGTCTTCGGCTATCCCACTGGATAAGCAACCGTACGGTTAGCCAATTCCAAAGTCATTTTGGTGGGGACTAGCTCAGGGAGAGATAATTGCTTCCACACACTTAAAGGCATTAAGTTGATACTGGCACCTAGATCGGCTAGGGCCATGTAATTCTCTACTCCCGGGAAGTTACAAGGGATTAAGAAACGACCCGGATCACCAAGCTTGGTTGGCAATTTCCTTAAGAGCACTGCAGAGCAAATTTCATTAAGTTGGGTGTTAGCAATATCAATAAGCTTCTCCTTGTCACTAAGAAGATCTTTGAACATTTTCGCGTACTTAGGCATGTGAGCGAGAGCCTCAGCGAAGGAGATATTGAAATTCAGTTGTTTAAACATTTTAAGAAAGTTCGAAACCTGAATATTGTCCTTGCTTTTGAGCTTCTCTTTCCTCAACCTTGAGGGATAAGGTATTTCGGAAGAAGAGGAAGGATTTGGGAGAATAGGATCACTCACATCCTTGGGTGGAGGAGGGGTAGAAGTAAGAGGTGGAGAAATTAGGGAAGGAGAAGGATGAGGAATAGGAGCAGGTAACTCGTTCTCCTTAGTCACAATCACCGGTGAAGGTATAGGAAGCTCGGGTTCCTTGGTACCTTTGCCACTGCGAGTGGTGATTGCTTTCATCTCCCCTCTTGGATTCACAATGGTGTTACTCGGAAGAGTACCCGAAGAAGAGGGTTGATTACCTTGGAAGAAACTAGCCATCATATTCTTTAAGTCATTCGTTTGACGATCCAAAGTGTTTCTCATATCAGCTCTCAGATCGTTCCCTTGTTTTACCAGGTCTGCTTTCAAATTGAGGACTTCTCGCTAAAGATTTCTCACGATCACATCGTTAGTCCTCATGTAGGTTTCCACTTATTGGTGTAAAGCGGTGGGTTGGTTGGGAGGAGCATTATATGCGGGCGGTTGATAAGCAGTTTGCTGGTAAACTTGGTTGTTTCTTTGAGGTGGTTGTTGTTGTTTGTGAGGTGGTATGTATGGTCCACGAGATTGTTGTTCTTGAGGAGGGCGGTTGAGGTTTTGTTTTTGGTTTGGATTGTTAGGAGTAAAACCGGGTGGGGAAAGATAATTGTTCGAGCGGTAGCTAAGCAAGTTGCGGTCACCTTGAGGACGAGCTTGATAAGCAGGTTGAGGATAGGTACCGTATGCTGCATTCACATTCTCAGAAGGGTAGTCTTGGGTGGCAGTACAAGTGGTGTAAGAGTGAGGACCACCGCATATTTCACATGGTTGGCTGACAGCATTGACTTGAGCGTTTTTGGAATTGATGCTGTTGGTGTTGCTGGCGGTTTGGGTAGCAAGCGATTCAAGAAGCGCAGTGATTTTGTCAAGTCGCTTGTCGCTGTCACTAGTACTAGCACTAGCGACATTGGTCTGAACACTCTTGGTTTGCACACGAGACTTATTCTCAATGATATCCCAAGCAGCATTGGAAGTCTTAGCCAAAAGATTACCCCCCGAGGCACTGTTTAGTGAATCTTGGTCATTCATGCTTAAACCATTATAAAAAGTGTTAATTTGGTGCACTTTGGTAAAACCATGTTGTGGGCATTTTCTTAAAAGATCTTTGAAACGGTCCCAAGATTCACTAAAAGACTCGTCGTACTTTTGTTCAAAATTTATAATTTCATTCCGCAAAGCGGTAGTATGAGAGGGTGGGAAAAAGTAGTTGATAAACTTGGTCTCCAAATCCGTCCACGTAAGAATACTCTGTGGAGGTTCCTTAGCAAGCCAATCTTGGGCTTGTCCCTCTAAAGAAAAGGGAAAGAGTTGTAAACGGATTACCTCTTGTGGAACACCATTGAATTTGACCGTATTGGTGAGTTGCAAGAATCTCTTGATGTGGTCATGTGGATCATCAATGGTATGCCCCAAGAATGGTTGAGCAGAGACCATCTGGATAAAGCCGGATTTGAGCTCAAAGTTGTTGGCTGCAATCGCGGGTATGACAATTGGATCATTGTTACCATCTACATGTGCTTGCAGAAGTTCAATCATCGGGCGATTATCCGGTAGAGGCTCATTGTTGTTGTTATTATTGTTGTTGAAAGGTGGGTTGTTATTGTTATTATTATTGTTTTGAGGTGGGTTATTGTTGTTGTTTTGTACACCGGCCATGTCTAAGTCTTCGAGAGGCTCGGGCTCTTGATAAGACGTTGATCGTGTACGCATGCACCTGCAAAAGAACTAACAAGGCAAAAACAAAGCAAAAATATTTTTGGTTTTTATGTTTTTTAATTTTTAGGATTTTTGAAAGTTTTATATATATATTTGTTTTTTATTTTTTTTTTATTTTTTTTATTTTTTTTTATTTTTTTATTTCTTTTATTTTTGTTTTGAAAATTTTTATGACAAAGTAACGTTCACGGTGAACGGATCCCAAAATCCAAGTTCTCACAAAAACTATTGATTTTAACGAGAAGAGCCGGCAGCGGCGCCATTTGATACAAGAGATTTTGCTAATTGAAAGTTCGTTTCTCAGAATCTCCTCGAATTGATCACAACTAAAAGTGGAATGATTTGTTTTTGGTGACAAAAAGTGGATTTGGTTTTCTATTCTAATGAAAAGATAAATGAATAAAGTAATGAAATAAAACTAGCAGTTAAATTAAACACTTAAATAATAAATCAGCAAAATAAACTTACTAGAAACTAGCTCTATTCGGAATAATTTGCCATGCGGAATAAACAATCTCTATGCGGAATATCGGGACTACTCGAAATAAATACCATGCGGAATATAGGTCTATTCGGAATAATCAAAGCTATGCGGAAAAATCAAGCTTATGCGGAACATGAAACCATGCGGAATAATAAATGCTATTCGGAATATGAGACCATGCGAAATAATAAATGCTATTCGGAATATGAGACCATGCGAAATAATAAATGCGAAATAATAAATGCGAAATAATAAATGCGAAATAATAAATGCGAAATAATAAATGCTATTCGGAATATGAAACCATGACGGGTTAGCAATATCAATAAGCTTCTCCTTGTCACTAAGAAGATCTTTGAACATTTTCGCGTACTTAGGCATGTGAGCGAGAGCCTCAGCGAAGGAGAGATTGAAATTCAGTTGTTTAAACATTTTAAGAAAGTTCGAAACCTGAATATTGTCCTTGCTTTTGAGCTTCTCTTTCCTCAACCTTGAGGGATAAGGTATTTCGGAAGAAGAGGAAGGATTTGGGAGAATAGGATCACTCACATCCTTGGGTGGAGGAGGGGTAGAAGTAAGAGGTGGAGAAATTAGGGAAGGAGAATGACGAAGAATAGGAGCAGGTAACTCGTTCTCCTTAGTCACAATCACCGGTGAAGGTATAGGAAGCTCAGGTTCCTTGATACCTTTGCCACTGCGAGTGGTGATTGCTTTCATCTCCCCTCTTGGATTCACAATGGTGTTACTCGGAAGAGTACCCGAAGAAGAGGGTTGATTACCTTGGAAGAAACTAGCCATCATATTCTTTAAGTCATTCGTTTGACGATCCAAAGTGTTTCTCATATCAGCTCTCAGATCGTTCCCTTGTTTTACCAGGTCTGCTTTCAAATTGAGCACTTCCCGCTGAAGATTTCCCACGATCACATCGTTAGTCCTCATGTAGGTTTCCACTTCTTGGTGTAAAGCGGTGGGTTGGTTGGGAGGAGCATTATATGCGGGTGGTTGATAAGCAGTTTGCTGGTAAACTTGGTTGTTTCTTTGAGGTGGTTGTTGTTGTTTGTGAGGTGGTATGTATGGTCCACGAGATTGTTGTTGTTGAGGAGGGCGGTTGAGGTTTTGTTGTTGGTTTGGATTGTTAGGAGTAAAACCGGGTGGGGAAAGATAATTGTTCAAGCGGTAGCTAAGCAAGTTGCGGTCACCTTGAGGACGAGCTTGATAAGCAGGTTGAGGATAGGTACCGTATGCTGCATTCACATTCTCAGAAGGGTAGTCTTGGGTGGCAGTACAAGTGGTGTAAGAGTGAGGACCACCGCATATTTCACATGGTTGGCTGACAGCATTGACTTGAGCGTTTTTGGCATTGATGCTGTTGGTGTTGCTGGCGGTTTGGGTAGCAAGCGATTCAAGAAGCGCAGTGATTTTGTCAAGTCGCTTGTCGCTGTCACTAGTACTAGAACTAGCGACATTGGTCTGAACACTCTTGGTTTGCACACGAGATTTATTTCTCAATGATATCCCAAGCAGCATTGGAAGTCTTAGCCAAAAGATTACCCCCCGAGGCACTGTTTAGTGAATCTTGGTCATTCATGCTTAAACCATTATAAAAAGTGTTAATTTGGTGCACTTTGGTAAAACCATGTTGTGGGCATTTTCATAAAAGATCTTTGAAACGGTCCCAAGATTCACTAAAAGACTCGTCGTACTTTTGTTCAAAATTTATAATTTCATTCCGCAAAGCGGTAGTACGAGAGGGTGGGAAAAAGTAGTTGATAACCTTGGTCTCCAAATCCGTCCACGTAAGAATACTCTGTGGAGGTTCCTTAGCAAGCCAATGCCGGGCTTGTCCCTCTAAAGAAAAGGGAAAGAGTTGTAAACGGATTACCTCTTGTGGAACACCATTGAATTTGACCGTATTGGTGAGTTGCAAGAATCTATTGATGTGGTCATGTGGATCATCAATGGTATGCCCCAAGAATGGTTGAGCATAGACCATCTGGATAAAGCCGGATTTGAACTCAAAGTTGTTGGCTGCAATCGCGGGTATGACAATTGGATCATTGTTACCATCTACATGTGCTTGCAGAAGTTCAATCATCGGGCGATTATCCGGTAGAGGCTCATTGTTGTTGTTATTATTGTTGTTGAAAGGTGGGTTGTTATTGTTATTATTATTGTTTTGAGGTGGGTTATTGTTGTTGTTTTGTACACCGGCCATGTCTAAGTCTTCGAGAGGCTCGGGCTCTTGATAAGACGTTGATCGTGTACGCATGCACCTGCAAAAGAACTAACAAGGCAAAAACAAAGCAAAAATATTTTTGGTTTTTATGTTTTTTAATTTTTATGATTTTTGAAATTTTTATATATATATATTTTTTTTATTTTTTTTTATTTTTTTTATTTTTTTATTTTTTTTTTTGAAAATTTTTATGACAAAGTAACGTTCACGGTGAACGGATCCCAAAATCCAAGTTCTCACAAAAACTGTTGCTTTTAACGAGAAGAGCCGGCAGCGGCGCCATTTGATACAAGAGATTTTGCTAATTGAAAGTTCGTTTCTCAGAATCTCCTCGAATTGATCACAACTAAAAGTGGAATGATTTGTTTTTGGTGACAAAAAGTGCATTTGGTTTTCTATTCAACTAGCAGTTAAATTAAACACTTAAATAATAAATCAGCAAAATAAACTTACTAGAAACTAGCTCTATTCGGAATAATTTGCCATGCGGAATAAACAATCTCTATGCGGAATATCGGGACTACTCGGAATAAATACCATGCGGAATATAGGGCTATTCGGAATAATCAAAGCTATGCGGAAAAATCAAGCTTATGCGGTATATGAAACCATGCGGAATAATAAATGCTATTCGGAATATGAGACCATGCGAAATAATAAATGCTATTCGGAATATGAGACCATGCGGAATAATATCACTATTCGGAATATTTTGGTTATGCGGAATATAGAAATATTCCGAATAAGGAACAAACTAAAAAGGCTATCCGGAATAATACTTATTCCGAATAAGAGGCAAGTCCAACTGACTATTCGGAATATAGAGATGTTCCGAATAAGGGACGAAAGAAATAGACTATCCGGAATAATCGGGATGAAGAACAGTAACAGCAAACGTAAGAACAGGGGAACACGAATTTGATAAAAATCAAGCCAAGTAAACAAAAAGGTTTAACCGAATTAACCACAAATCATCTATTAACCATAAGGATCAAATCCCAATCATAAAAACACAAAATCAACAACTTTTGAAGATCAAAATCAAATTAATAAGAACCTTAGAACTTTGAATAAAAAGATGACGATGAACAAGATTAATGAAAAGATTAAATAACAACTTGTATTGATGATTAAGATTCAGTAAACAAAATGAAGGATTAAACATACAAGATCTTAGAACAAAAAGAAATCAAAATCACCAAACACCCTAATGGTGTTGGTGATGCCTACGAACAGAAAGAGAGAAAAAAGGAGGAAAAAAACTAACTGAAAAGTGTGAAGGGAAATCTTTATATAGGTCTCCCTTTTGGTTGGTGAGTGGGCTTTCTTCCTATCTTCTTGTCTTCTCGTCTTTTCAGAAAAGTTGACGTTTTCGATTCTGATTCGGGATCTGTCGACGATTAAATTCAACTCGTCTTTTAATTTCTTCCTTTAATAGACTTGAGTTTCTTCGACATATGTAAATATTCCATCTTTGGTCCTTTTCTTCGATAAATCTTCAAATAGGCCCATTGACTTCAAATCTTTTGCATCTCTTGGACAATAGACTTCGTCTTAGTCTTTTTCCTTGATAAAACCCGTGCAATCCCATGTTTTCTTCAATAATCATCCGGTTCAATCTGAAAACACAATAAACACAAAAACCACGCATAATTCCAAACAAATGATATTAAATACGTTTTTTGGTCTTGTTTTAACCAGAAATAAGTGGTAAAAGGATGGGTGTTTTCACACCTATCAACAGTCCTCAATATTACCTCCTTATTCCCTTCCTTAGATGTTATTGTTAGGACTGTCTTATATACCCACGCCCGGTTCACTTTTACCCTAGACATGTGTTCTATCGCCTCACATGGATACCACGCCTCTGGAATTTTCCTTCTATAGTTTGCACGTATGTTGCATCTTAACCTCCTAATTCCAGTGACTTGCACCACTATTTGTCTCTCAGAAGGCATGACTTAAACATTATAAGAAAATATCACTCATCAGATACATAGTATAACACAACAAAAGGCAGATGCTATCATGCATTAAATCATAAATCATAACATACATTTTCTAGCAAAGTACAAAGATGACTAGCGTGGACGATGGTAGTTAAACCCGCACTAGTCAAAACCCGAAAGGAAAATATTATGTGGTCAAGTATGAACCATATTAGTTCCTAACTTAACAACATCACAAAATAACATTCAAACACATCAATTATTATAAAATTCACACATACTCCTATGACGCCTATATGCAGGGACCCTTAAGCTATAGACTAGGCTACGCGACTAGGCAACCTAATTCTCTATAACCATTGTCTCTGATTACCATTCTGTCACACCCCACCATGGCGGAACATGGGGCGCGACGTATGGATATCATCACAACATGGCGTGTCTATAGATATAACTATATGAAATAAGAAATGTCATAAAAATGGTGACACGAAGGTCATGACAATATCTCAACAAATGCAAGGGGTCTAGGTAAGTAAGTAACAGTCCTACTTCTTACCCAAGACAACAAATAACATACCAAAACAATCATATGTGTGCCACAATATCACTTATTTAAAAAAACAATCAAATAAAACTAAGAAGGAAACGGGGATTATCCTTCTATATGCAATCCTAAGCTTCTCCAACCCTAGCCACTTATGTTCTCATGCTTAACCATAGTATCACCTGAAAGAGACACTAAAACACGTCAACATAAAGTTGGTGAGAGTCATAGGTTTAGACTCCAACGCTAAAACAGTTATAAGCTGTGAATATCAAACATCAACACAAAAACATATGGACCATGTGCTACAATAATGTATTAACAACTAGGCATTCAAGTTTAATTAATCAATACAATTCCAAGGCATCACGCCTTACCAACAACCGCAATTACCCAGGGCATCACGCCCTACCAAACACTATAACTTCCAAGGCATCACGCCTTACCAAACACTATGGTACCATAGGCGCCCATACACCTATGTACCTTTCCAATCCAAATCATCCACAAACAAGAACCACATAGCAGTTAAACACATACTGTACACACAAGTCCAATCTCAAACCTTAAACATACACAACTTCAATTTATAAATAAATCCACACAATGTCTCTTCCATCCCATCTGGAAGTCAAAAACAAAAATAAACATGGGACTATGAACACTCACCTGATAGCTCCTTCACAAGTCCTTGCACTAGCAACAAACTAACAAACCAAAAACACGAAATCAATATACGAACCAATCACTAAGATGGCTCATTAACCTATGATAGACATCTAGCCTATTCCCACATATTTACCTCATTGATAAGCTCTAATTACCCCATTACCCTTCCTTAACAAGTCCTTAACTTGGTTAAGTTTAATAACTACCCGTTCATATTTTACCCAAAACAGTCCCAGTTTTTAGGTCTCAAAACTTCAAGTCAAACATCCACTTAAACATAGCCATGGTTTCTGTAAAAGGAATATTCATACCCTTACATATGTTGGCTAACACCTTCCACTTGCCCTAACCTTAAAGCTACTTTTAAGACCCCGATATACATATATCTACTTATGTCATTCCAGATTTCCTGATTTTAAACGTACTAAAAGTTTGTTACAATTAAGGGGTCTTACCCTAAACCACCACCTTAGCCCAAGTGCAGATATTAAATACAATATATAAACCATATCTCATGTTCGTGAGAAGATCCCAATGCAACCCTAAGTACCCCAAACAACCCAAAACTTAAAAAGAAAACAGGCTGAATTCAAAACTGTTTTGACCTTCGACTGTTGTAACCTTTTTTTGACCCACTTCCCGACCTCCAATTTAGTTCTAGTTTCTTTCATTGGAAAGCCACTTCAAATATTTTTCCAGGGGTACTTGGATCGTAAAATAATAGTTTATAGAACTCCCGATATGATCAAAACAATTGACTCAAAATCTGCCCAGTTTTTAAAAACGGGTTTAAACAATTTGAACTAATTAATTACCCATAACCCCATCTAATACAAGCCCTAGATTGTATGATCATCATAATATGATTATAACATCATTTTACTGATTTTATATAAACCCTAACCCTAATCCATCATAAGAATGAATAATTTAAACATAAAACAATTCAATCAAAAAGGTTTAAGAAGGTTTACCTTTAATTAAATGGAGAATGAAAAAAAAATACAGAAAGCCCTAAAAAAACACTTTTGCCGTCGACTTAAAGTTCCAGGAGAAAAAATATGATGTTTGTTTTTTAGTTATAACTTTAAATAGGGTATGGGTGAACCCAAGTCCAGCCCATAGCCCAAAACACTTTCCTTTTTCCTTTTTTCTTGTTTAATTCGACCTATAACCGCCCTATATACATATTTTATTTTATTTTTCTTTTTTTATTGTTAAATAATATGCTACTAACATTACCTTAATTTGTCTTAATTTATTACAGCTCCTAAAGCTTCCAAAACCCCAAAACCGTAAAACTAGTCAATTTTACGCGTTTTATCGTAAAAGACGTAAAATATACACTTTTAAAAAAATCTCAAATTTTTAAATAAACTTTATAACTATGTCCTAAATGACTTAAAACCATCCCGAAAAATATTCATATGATTAATTACCTTATCCGAGACCTCTAAATGCTAAACCGTAAATCCTAAAAAAATACACTATTACTATAATACATATACGTATACGTAACTACCAAAATATCACCATTTCATTTCATAGTCACTAATTGTGATCTCATGAACATGAATTAACCGTTCCTCGATTTATTTATGAGGACTCTATACTCATAAACGATAATCACACCAACCTCGTTCACACAACATAAACACATAAGCACAAAAATCAAGTAGTCACACATAAAATAACCTAAAAGTAAGACCAAGTGACGAAACTCAAAACCACGGTTGTCACAAACCCCTCCTACCATGCTACGAGAGGGTATATATAGCCCACCCTACATGTGGGCTTTATGGGTTATATGTTAACCTAATAGATCACGAGCCCATACTAGATGTATCTCGTTGGAGTGACCGATCCTTCCTAAATACATAAAAACGTATTTTCAACAATCTCCCCCTAAGGGAGGTCGCTCCAAGTTACAATGTCCTTTATAGTCTATAGCTCATGATCTTTAGCTAACTATACTAACTATGGTGTGACCGAGACTTTCTTAGGAATTTCGTATTCCCAACAATCTCCCCCTAAGGGAGGTCACACCTTTTTTACAAAATCTTAAACCTAGTGTACTATGCTTGAGTCTTCGATCTTGTGCTTGTGAATATGCTGATGTGATCTTTGACTTTAGTCTTGAACTTGTTCATTAGCCTTGAACCTGTGCATTCATCACTTGTGATATTCGCCTCCTCGTGACTTCATGTCCCAACACATATACCTGTTGATCCCAAACTCAGATCTTAACCTTAGCTTGTTAAGGGTTGTGATAGAAAGAATGAATTCAAACTAACACTAGAGAAACTATGCAATACACAAAGTAACTAAACAAGATGCAGAATATAATGTTTAGCACAAGAACAAAGATTTAAGACAAACAATTAACTTTAATATATCAGAGATATACGAATACCCAATGATGGTATTAGGGTTTACAACCTTAAAGTTATGAAATGAAATGAACATAAAGAGATACTTTACATGAAAACCTAGTAAGTCCTTTTATAGTTCAAGAACTCAACGTACAAGACCACTACTAACAAACTAGGAAATAATCATGGAGTAGTAACTGAAACGCGTAAAGATCTCTTCCAAGTTTAACTTAGAAGCAGGTTCTTTGACTTCTAGCAGGGGGACCAATCCCCCTGACTTCACTAAATAGCAGGGTCTTCATACTCTAGCAGGGGGAACTCTGACCAACTAACAGGGGGAACTAATATACATACTTTTATTCCCAACAATCCTCCCCTAAACTTGTGCTTTACCCTAAAGACAGGTTTCTGAACAACTGCTGGTTGATGAGGATGCTTACTAACTTTCTGGCCCGACTTGCTTGTGAATGAACCTAACTAGATCATATGAAACTGGTTTTTTGCATCCATAATCAAATCAGTCTGTGTCATCTTCTTATATGTTCTCCTATAAGAGAGGATAAAAACGATTATTGAAAAGATAAACACTTACACCTTCCATGGCCAACTCATAGACACCAAAATTTGTGAACAGCTTCCAATTTTACATTCTAGCCTCATTCTATGCATCAAATAGTGGATCATGCTTTGTAGGCTCATACATCCTATGCATGCAGTTCCAAATCACCTAGTCTTTCTCAACACCTTCAATATTGGGAGGTTTTGCCTCAAATGCTTCCTTCAGAATTTTCCATAGATCATCTAAGTCTTCCCTATCTAGAGTTTGAAATAGTGCATCCAAACCTAGAAATGTCTGTGCTGTCTTATCAGCTCTAGTGAGCTTCCACCATGACATCTTTCTATGCTCGAAGACTGTATATTCTACTATTGCATACCTCTTCCCATACTCACTTGATGCAATGTCATTATTTTCTACCAGTACCAAGTGATCCTCAATTTCTTCATTGGAAGGGTGCTCACTTTCCTTAGTAATAGTACCAATCTTTTCCATCCTCTTCAATCTTTTGCCTGTTCTTTGTGAGTTAAGAACAGATAATGAGGATTCACCTGCCTGGAAATTTGCACCTGCTTGTGTTGATACACCTGCTTGTGATGATCCACCTGCTTCTCCTTCTGCTTTTCTCTTTCTAGCCTCTCTGGCTTTTTCTACCATTTCTTTTTCCCTTGTCACATACTCAACATCTTCAGGAGTACTAATGCCAATTAGATTTTCAACATTTGTTGCCCTTAGCACTGGCTGAGCTGCTCTCTCTATTTCTTCAAACGTCATGCCTTTGAAGTGGCCATCAGTCCACCTCTTGTGCCTCTTTAGCATAACCTTGTAGTGTGCCAGCCTCCCTTTCTTAGATTTCAAATACTTTTCCTTCTGAATTTGATATTCTCTTCTTTCCAAAAATTCCTTTTGATATTTAAAGATCAGAAGTATCAATTCATACCTTTCCTTCAAAGGAGCATTTACCAATTCAGTATCCCATTGTGCCAAAAACTCTTTGACATGAGGCACCATTTCATCTAGCTCCCTATGCATTATTTCTATCTGCTTCAGCATCTCTCTTGGATTCATTTGTGCTGGTTCCTGGACATTCAACTGTGTTTCCTCCTGTACCCTTTGTTGTTCCATGTGTAGTTCTTCATCTTGTAGTTTTTGAGCCACATATTCATCATATTCTGTCTGAGCCCCTATTTCCTCAGGAGTTCTGCGTTTGTACTTTCTCTTGGGCTTTTAAACCATTATACCTTTCCCCTTATCTTTTGGATCAACTGCAGGTGTAGCTTTGGGAGTAGTCTTACCAATTTGTATCCCCTTCTGAGCTGGTTGCCTTCTTTTCTTTCTAGTAAATGTTTGTGAAATATGTTTAGCAGGGAAAGGACTTACAGCAGGGGATCAATGACAGCAGGGGAAACTTTTAAAGCAGGGGCTTCTTCCTGATCAACCATGTTTAGCAGAACTTGGGCTACATCCTTTGTTGCACTCCCCTTATCACTACCTTTTTCTTCACTAGCCACCTTCTCTTTTCCCAGATTCTGTGCACCTGGAAATGAATGCCATGACACTAAGCTATCTTCTTTAGGTACTTCCTCCCCTTTGGAAGCATCCTCATATGTTGTTAGGACCAGTTGTGGCTTTCTCCTCCCCTAAAGCTTAGCAATCTTGGATTCTAAGGTAGTAATCACCAGGCCTTGCTTTGTGACAGTTTGTACAAGTTGTGCATTTTTCTCTTTCAAGCTAATGCACATTTTCGTCAATTCAATTATGGATAAAGTTTTCATGATGCTCTCAACCCTAGGAGAAGATTTCTCCCCTCTTTGGGTATCACTGAGTGAGGTAGTGGACTTACCTATGGTGTCATTGTCCTGCTTATCCCTTGAGGATGAGTCAGTAGTGGAAACAAATCCCCAGATTTCTCCATACCCATTTAGTCTCCCCTCTCTGCATCTGATGAAGATTTACTAGGAAAGGGAGACCCAGCAAACCTGGCTTTTGTTCTTCTTTCATGTGTTGGATCAGCAGTGGGTAAAGAACTAGCAGGGGAATCATCAGTTGTGGCAGAGGAATCAGATGGTGTGTGTTTGGCTGCTTTAGTTTTGGTTGCTTCTCTTTTGATTTGTTTCATCATGACGGGAGTGAGTGGGACAACCCTGCCAGAAAATTATGGGGACTTTGCAACAAGTGTGGTAAACAGTTTGGTAGTATGGGAGTTGGCTGTAAAATGGAGTTTGTGTCTGATAGGACCATGTTAACTCATATTTAACAAAAGCTCTATAAACCTCGGATACATACCAAATTTAGAGCTGCTTGTGACATTTTTGACCATTCCTTTAAAAATCATTTGAGAAAAACAATACTTTCGCCCTGTTGCTAAGCATATAAGCGCAGAAGCAACTTCACTTCCAAATTCATTAAAAGCAGTGGTTTTAGGTGACAAACACTATAAAGTTGTATGAATCAGATACTTCCAATGTGGGGCAAACTGACCTTTAGCAAATTTACACTTTTGATCTTCAGAAAGAGTGTACCCAAATTGTTCAAGACCCTAGAAAATGTCAGCATCTGGCAGGCTGACCACCCAATCCTCATCATCCAAAACAAGTGTGGCTCGGATGGAGGCAAGTGTAATCACCTTGGGGTGACCATCTACCATGCTTTTAACCGTTACCTAAAATAACAAGATTTTAGGTAAGCCACTACATTAGTGAATTCTGCTGGTTCATCATGAAGAATTGTAATTTGATTATGATTAGCAGCGATTTTGAGAGACATGATAAAATTTTGAAAGAGTTTCAAGGTTTATATTTTGCAAAGAGATGTGGGATATGGTCGACAGAATGAGTTAGGCCTGTTGGTTAAAGGAATTGAATTTATATAGACAAATTAGAGAGCCGTGATTGGACCAAATTTTCAAATTGGAGAAAAATCAGAGGTAAATCTTTCTAAGAAAGATAAAGATTTGAGATAAGTGAAAATAGGTTACCAATCCGCAAAGTAATCGCCTTAAATATCTATTGAAAATAATAAAATATTCCTTAACCAAAAATATAGCAAGCAGGCCCAACGGCTATAAGCAGAGTAACGGTATTGTCTGTAAAATCCATGATTTTACCATGATTTAATAAAATAAAGTTTCACCCAAAAATCCTACAACAATTGCTCATGTTTTATGTTTCTATAAGATGTGTGTGAACTTGTCCAAATAAGTATACATATATACTTATATTTTTTTTTACATTCATACTTGTAATAAGTTTTATAACTTAAACCATGAACTCATAACTAGGGGAAACAAGTAAAAATGTATAATCAACATTTGAGTAGCCCAAGACCATCACCCTCCTTTGTGTTAAGCCCATAACAAGCCCAAGCCAAAGCCCATTACCCTTTGGCTAGATATACACGGCACACACATGCATTGTGTGGAAGAAGAAGAGTTGCCTAGGAAATGAAGAGTATGACACTTGGCATGTGTTATCTTACCAAGGCAATCATGCCTTTTGCCTTGCCCTTTCTCTTTCTTATTTAAGCCTAAAACACACACATACATTCTCCATTTCTCATGCAATCTCACTTCTCTCTTCATCTTTCTCTCTCAATGATTCGGCTATAAGCCACAAACATCTAAGTTTGTTCATTAAATCCACTAGATCTTTGTCCCATCTTAACTACTAACCATTTAGTAGCATCATCTTCTTTGGAATCACTATAACAAGCCCTAGCCGAATCTATAAGGCCACGGCTTGGTTTATGTTTAGGGTTTCATCATCAACTAGATTAGATCTCTAATCTCCTTGTTCATCTAGATCATCCTTGGTACTTTTAAGCGAGAAAGGTATACTCCTTATGATCCTTCATTTTTACTTGCATGCATCATCGTTCATCTATAAAAACATGTAAATAACTTGTTAAAATCAAGATTTGGTAAAGCCATGGCCATCTTAGGTCACGGCATATTTATGAACACCATAGTCATGGTTAAAACTTTTTAATGAAGAAACCTATGACTAATATACTATGTTTTAGCTTGATTAAAAATCATATGAACCATTTTATGAGTTTAAATTTAGCATGGGTTACAAATCTTACTTTTTGGGATCTTGGTTAACTAATAATCATAGATCTCATGAGTGAACTTGTGTAACTCAAAAACCATGAAAAACCATGACCTAGAAGGTCATGGCATAATTAAGTGGATTAACTAGGAGTTATGTACCAAGTTTTTAATGATGGGAAATGTATTATTACATGTGAAATGGAATACTAAAAATCACAAAAATAAATTATGTGTACATATATATATATATATATATATATATAATATATATGTGTATATATATATATATATATATATATATATATATATATATATATATATATATATATATATATATATATATATATATATATATATATATATATATAGAATCTGGATCGATTGAGAAGGAAAAAAACCTTCTCAATTGAGAAGGTTTTTCAGAAACCATAGCTTGTTAACTTTGATTCAAGTTTTTCAAGTGTTGATTCATTTTAATATGATAATAATACAAAATGAGTCAAAAAGAGTTGAATCAACATTAATAAAACTCTCGATTTTGTGATATTTGTAAAATATTGAATTTACTACACAAATTTATTGAATCATTTCATAACTCGATTTTCACAAAGATTTATGAATCAAACTTATTATTTATAGTTTTGATTTACTATTAAATGATGTTAACTAGTGAATCAATGAAAAATTCTCGAATCAATGGCTCAAACGAAGATTTCTCAAATTTCTCAAAATAAAAACCTTTTCAATGGAACCGGAGCCTATATATATATATATATATATATATATATATATATATATATATATATATATATATATATATATATATATAGTCGTGGGTTATATATGACCTTAAATGGGGTAGATGTACATGCTTGCTATTATAAAACTTATATCTAGTGATAAGTGTTAACCAAACATAATAAACATAAAACAAGCTTATAGATCTTATGATAACATTGAGAGAAAACAATATAGCCGTGACCTATATGTTGTTTTCTTGGAATTGTAGTAACCTTGGAAACATTCAAATAGCTTAGGTAATCATAGTGTATTTTATAAATATTTACAAGACATAAAACTAGCTTAATATTCATATCTTGGAAGCACCAAGATTAAAAATATAGCCGTGAGCTATATATTAGTGTACATGGATTTATGATTGATTTTTAGGTCTAGACATAGCTTAGATCTCATTTTGGACTTGTGACTTGGTTTCTTGATTTGTACATAGCTAGATCTTATTTTGGGGACACTTATAAGAACATGCAACCTTAAAACAAGTTTGACTCATCTTAATAAGCTATGATAAATTATAGCCGTGAGTTATAAACTCATATTAGGGCTTATAAACTCATATTAGGCCCATTTAAATGATTAATGGACTTGAAAATATTTTTTTATGATTTAAATAGCCCATTTAACAAGTTAGTGGACTTAAAATATATTTAGGCCCACTAGATGGCCCATTAGATATTTTAGCCCATTTAAATGAGCCCATATAATGTTTTGAATGTTTAAATAATTTTTTTTATAATAAAATATAACTTATAAAAACTTTTGGATTAAAATGACAATTTATGAAACTTAAGGACTAAAACCGTAACTTATGAAACTAGTTTTGATAAATTATTTAACACAAGGACTGAAAATGTAAATATCCGAAAGTCTAGGGTTTAATAAATACCATCCGTGGCATATTAAACCATAGGGACCATTTTGGGAAGTCTCTAAAAGTTATTTTGTCATTTTATAACCCTAAGGACCATTTTTGTAATTAGACGAAACTTAAAGAAGCCCTAGGGGCTGTTTTTGTCATTTTATTAAAGTTACAAAACCTAGATATAACTAGGGGCACTAAATCTACCATAAGCCGAAACTATGACAAGCCCTAGGTACCAAATGTGTAAAATCCGAAAGTTATACTTTGTTTAAAATATGGAGGGACTAGTTTGCCATGTTTCAAAACTTTAACAAGTCCTAACCCTAAATCTATTTTAAATATAGTAAAACATAATTAAAAACCTAAACCATAAGGATTAATTTATAAATTCTTAAATTTGTAATTAATAAATTATTTTATAAGTATTAAATAATTTATGAAAACTTTAAAGTTAAATAAAATATTTATTTATATTTGCTTTATGAAATAAATTGTATAAAGAATTATGAATATGTATTATTAATACATTAACTCATATACTTTTAGAAAATAAAACTAATATGAACGTTGGATAATTTGAATACTAGTATTATAAGTAGTACACCTTATGTTTACTTAAAATATGAAACTTAATTGTAAGTTTAAATGATTATTACTAATACATGTACTACGAACGTAAACTAATATTATAAGTAGAACAATTTTGTGTTTACTTAAACATGAAACTTAATAGTAAGTTTAAATGAATGATTATAATACATGAACTACGAACGTAAACTAATATTGTAAGTTAAACATTTTATGTTTACTTGACTATGAAACTTATATAGATAAGTTTAAATGGATATTGTTAATACTTATACTATGGTTATTTAGATAAATGCCGTAACATATATGTTGTTTGTACTATCTATTAAGACTGTACTATTTAATTAGGCATAACTTTTGGCGTGAGCTTTATTTGGATATTCGTATTAAACAGCTATTGCCTACTCCCAGGTGAGTTTACAGCCCCATATAAACTTTTGATAAACTTTTCCTCTACAGGGGATAAAACGTGCAAACACTTAATGAACATAACGAAATTGTATAAACTTGACTATGATTGATTATTATTGAAACTCTTAAATTGTTGTAAATAGCCCGAATGTTATAAATAGATCTATTAGGGATTGACCATCCCCATCTGGGTGAGTCATGCTCACTGTGCCTTGGCTGGGACAACAGATGTATACCATGTTGGAACTGGGTTTGGGTGTCTTTTTGTAAGACACTACGTCCTCATCTGTTGAGGACTATGGAAGGTTAAGCTTCAGTTTCGAATAATAAGCATATATTTTAGTAAGAATGCTTTGTGCATTGTTACTTTTATAATTGTTGTATGTCCAAACTAATAAATGTTAAACCTGTAAATTCACCAACTTTATGTTGACCCTCTAGCATGTTTTTCTCAGGAAAATGAAGTTAGTACGTGGTGTGTGCATGGACTCCAGCATCTTAGTAATCTGCATTGTAGGGACTCGTCATGGGTTCTATTTGGGAAACATAAACAATCTACTTTTATCATGTTGAAGACAATTTTTATAAATTTGTTTAATAATCATGTAATCTGATTTGAATAACTCTTTATCTAATGCTCTATGAACTATGTGCTATCAATCCACCCTTGTGACATCTCCGTGGATATTTCCGCATGTTTTGACCCTACCTGGGGTGTCATAGAGAATGGTATCAGAGCATTAGTTATAGAGAACCAGATAAATTTTTAAATAAAATAAAAATAAAGTAAAATTTTCTTTTATTTAAACTGGACTATAACTTTATAAAAATCTTTTGGGGATTTTTTTGGGACCGTATTAGTTAAGCATATAGACCGTAGGGCATTTTATGCTGTGTGAACTAAATGAGTACTAATCGTTAAATGAACCCCTTTAATGATAATATATATATAAGTATTAATATATGTAACCTTAAAACATTATGAAAATTGTTTAAAAAGGGATATATCTCATAAAACATGTAATCTAAAATAATATTGTTCTTTGTTTGTAAGCTTATACTTACTTCAGACTTAAAATAATACTATTTCAGAGCATCATGACTCCGCCTACTGCACCTTCGACTCTACTACTTGTAGTAGCCCCTACTTAAGTTGTTTGTTCATCTCCACGATCGACACAGTGTGGATGGTTATCAGCCTTGGATTCAGAGGATGACCCGACTATCGAAGTTGTACTTCCCGAGGACCCTTTTTCTATCTCAGCATCAGCCATACTGGTCCCCACCTCTATGAAGGAGGACCAGCTGTCTCCTGACATACCGTATTCTATACCTTCATCTTTACCATCGGGCTATTTTTCCAGGTCTGTACCCGTCTCCACTTACTAGACCGGGGAAGGCTCCGGGGCAGGGCGTGTCGATTCCGTCCACGCCTAGATCGCCGCACTGGCCGCACTCCAGGAGCAGGAGATATCGGACCTTCGCAGCCTGTTGACAGCCGGTCAACAAGGCCACACCGTCATCCACGATCGTATCGACTCTGTCTTTTGCACTGTGAGGGGAGAAGCCCAGACCACTAAAGGCGTCTAGGCTAGGACTGACGAGGCATTGAAGTGGTTATTGGAGAAGAACTACCGTCTCCACTAGCGCATTCAGGTCATGGAGGGTCTTCAGCATCAGACCCATGTTGCTCTATCTGCTCAAGAGCAATCGTTGTCTATTTTCTTTGATCTTGCCACTGTCCGACATGATGGGGTTACTGGGGAGATGGCTTATCTCCGAGGGGTCGTCGACATACTCTGGACTCAGCTACTATCAGCACTCCGTATGCTTAAGGAGACCCGAGCGACAGTTCGGACCTTGTGAAACACCAGGAGGAATTCTGCAGCTCCATCAGCACCATCAGCCCCATCAGCTCCATCAGCACCGGCCTCATCCAGTAGACCTTCTAGGCAGGATTAGTATAGATGTACTAGACTTCTTGTACATCATGACAAGCTTACGGGTTGCATCCCGACTATCATGATATAGGGCCTTTGTACTTTTATTTCTTTTTAGCTTTTGGTGATGTATCCTTGTACTGTACCTTTTTCTTTTTGGACATGTATTTTTGGATATGATGTACTTTAGACAATGTGTACCACTGCCCAGGACAAGGCTAGCTAAGCTATTGTCCCGGATTTGCTATGCTCGATTAATGTTTAATTCCTTACGGAAATTTGCATATAATCATTCTCTTATGTTATATCTGTTGTGCAATGTATTATATTATGAAATCTTGACAGGTTATCCAAATTTGTTATGAATTTTATGCATGAAATCATCTCTTGCAAATAATATAAAAACTGTACTAACGTTTGAACTAATAATCTCATTTTGTGTATGATTATAGACAAATGGTGCTTACGCGATCAAACCCTAATAATACAACTACTTCCAACGCCGCTAATACCGAACCTGAGGCTACTCATAATGTCACCGCTGCTCAACTCAGGGAGATGATAGATGAAGGCATTACGGCAGCTATGGCAGCCAGAGAATCTAATCTAAATGTGAACAATGATCCAAACCACAATATGCGCAAAAACAACGTCAACAGGGGTTTTTCTTATCCCGGCTTCTTGAAGTGCAACCCCTCATACTACCAAGGAAAAGAAGGAGTTGTTGAATTGATGCAAAGGTTTGAGAGACTAATGACAGTTTTTTGCATCAGCGGTTGTGCTGACGAGAACAGAGTTAAGTTTGCCACATGCATACTACTCGAGAGCGCCCTTACCTGGTGGAACTCTATGGTCGCTACCCTTGGACATGACACTGCTTATACTCTCACTTGGGCCAACCTAAAGGAGAGAATGACTGAGAAGTATTGTCCCAGAAGAGAAATGAAGAAGTTGGAAATCGAACTGTGAGATCTAAAGTGTAAGAACAATGATATCCTTTGGTATAACCAAAGATTTCAAGAGTTAAGCTTGATGTGCACCAGAATGTTCCCTCAAAGGAGCGACAATATTGAGAAGTATGTCAGCGGACTCCCTGACAACATCCATGACAGTGTGCTAGAATCACGACCCACTACCGTTGAGAGTGCTATGGAATTCGCGACTGAGTTGATCAACAAGCGAGCCCGCAATTTGTCTGAAAGGCAAAAAGATAACAAGAGAAAGTCGGATGAAAATGCTCGTAGCCAGCACCAACAGCCTTCCAAAAGGCAAGACATTGGGCAAACCTATGGTACCTGATGAGATGGCATTTATACATGATCTCATCGGTCTTTTCGGGCTTTAAATGCATAAAAATGTCATAAAATACCATATATATGCTTGTGTTTGTTTACTTGTGTATTTTAGGTATGGATATCGTGAAAAAGACAAAAGATCACAAGAAACAAGGAAAAACGGACACGATAAACGAAGTCGTACAAAGAACCAAGCCCTAGATCATGTTTTATCCAACAAATACCCTTGAAGACTTGAAGACATGAAAGATTGATCCTCATTGAATGAAGAAATGACACTTAAAACCCTAGTATATTAATAATTACAAGTTTGGTCCCTTAAGTTTGTCAAAATTACACAAATGGTCCTTCAACTTTGAAGAAATGGCAAGTTTAGTCCCTCAACAATTCCAAATTGCCAATTATGGTCCCTCATGGAGTTTAAGTTGCATTAAAGACCTTTGAAGATCAACAATGTCCAAGATCAGCCCTTGAATTATCTCAAAATGGCAAAAACAACCCTTTGAACCCTTTTTCCAAAGTTTGGTGCCAAAAATGTCAAGTTGTGAAAGTTATTAACAAAGGAAATGGATTTTGTTGGCTGAATAACACGTTTTACAAGTTTTCTGAAAACGCAAGGGCCAAAGGTGTTAACTTGAAACATTTAAACTCAAATTGCGCCAAACACATTTCCATTCCACCAAAAACGGATCAAAAGGACAACTATTCACTTTTCACCACCCAGATTTTACACCACTTAAAACAAAGGGTTAATTTCAATTACCCTGGCACTTGTGTGATTCACATGTGCAGAAACACATCCCAACCTTAAAACCCTTAATCCCACTCACTATGGACCCACCCCCAATTCCCGTTTAACCAATCACATGACAACTTCACCTCCAAGTTATCTGACGTGTCCAAATCAACAGCTAAGGATCCTTGCTTCATTCCAAAGCTAAAATGAACAGCCAAGATCACTTTGGACAGCTCACATCAAAGAATTATCTAGAAGACCTCAAGGGCACATTTGGGAATTTAGTTCTAGGGTTTGTGAACAGTGATAAGCTAGCATACGTCTACAAAAGGAGACCTCAACATGTGAGAGTCCCTTTGTTCCAGTTTTAGGCTATTAAATCTTTGTAATTCCTTTTTAATTAATAAAATCTGATTTTCTGCATTTTGAGAAATCTCTTTTATATTTTGTTAAAAGTTGTTGTTAGAATAGCCTGATTCTGAGTTCCATTTACATGTTTGAAGGTTTTTGAGGCAAGGTTTTAAGTGATAAAGCTTGTGCTTCAAAAATCAGAAAGTTTGGTTTATTTTGATCTCACTTGTTGGTTCGTTCTTCTTAGCAGCTTGGAAGCTGGTACTTGTTCTACTAGTACCTCAGCTCAAACAATCCAAGGCCTGGATGTAGGTCTTGGAGGTTTACACCTTCTTCCCTTTTCAATTTCTCTCTTATTTTTCTGAATTTTGTGATATTGGCTTGTTTGTTCTTGAATCTGTGATTTGGTGGTTGATTATTGTTCATTTGGTGATGTTTAATGTTTATGAGGTGTTGTTAGTCTTATTTGTGGGTTAGAACTGGATAATCCTTTGAAAAATTATGAAAACAGGTTCTTAAGGGGTGTTTGGGTCAACTGTATAAGGTGGATTTGTGGTTTGTTAAGAGGTGGTTTTGTGTTTGCAAGTGTTAGTATCTGTTTATTTGGTGCTATTGTTCATCTGTTTGCAGGTTTTAAGGATTGAAGAACATAGATTCATAAAAAGGGCTATAAAATCTTTGTTACTTGGTGAAATTGACTGAAATTTAGGGGACACCTAGATCTAATCATAGACTAGGGTTAACAAGTGTTAAATCTAGGTTAACTACACCAGGGAAGTAGGATTTGAGGCTTGAATTTGGATCTAGTGTCAAATAGATCAGCAAATAGGATTCTGCATATGCACCTTGTTAATCAGTAACTTTATATGCTTTGATCTTGTTATTTACTTTGATTCAGTGTTTGATTTAAGTTTATTTGTGCTTATTCATAGTTTATATAGCTTGTGTATGCATCCTGCTGAGTTTGGTTCGCTTATTCAGGCTTAATCTGTTTATTAAGTGCATAACTGCTTATTTCATATGTCTGTGCATGATCTGGTGACTGTTTGATCATTTGTGGCTTATTGTGTGAACCAAATTTTGATTTTCTTGTTGCTATTGACTCCTTGTGATTCACTGATCACAAGGGTGCCCTTGTTTCCAATTGAATCCAACAAAATCTCTCTAAAAAGCTTGGTCAAATAGTCAAGCAGTGGGAACTCCTTTCCCCTGCTAGTGTATTTTGGGTTTCAGCTTATCATTAAGCTATAATAGCTTATTTAAACTAGCAACAACTTGGATTTTGTAATAGGTGCTCATTATTTGACCCATTTGTTCATACTGGAGCATTTGGTGGGTTGACTTTAGGGTTTGACTAGAAAACCAACTTAATTGACTTTTTCATAAGTGCTTATTGGCTTATTCTGGCTTATTGGTTTTGCTTATTGGAATTTTGTTGATTGTTTTGGCTTATTGAGTCCATTTGTGACATTTTGCAAGTTGAATCAAGTCCTGAGGTGCCTTATTTCTCAAAAACGACTATTTTGTCTTTTAGTGAAATATTATTTTGCTTATTTCTGGCTTATTGAGTGTGCTTTTTCAAAATTTCTTTATACAGATCTCATAAGCATCCCAAAAGAAGGCTGTGTGTCAAATTAGAGCTTATGGCATTAGCTTATTGCTTAATGGGCTAAAAAGCCCAATAAGAATAAGTTGTTTGCTTATTAAGCTGTGATAAGCTCACATTCAGCTTTTGGGCCTTTATAGTTTTGTGTTTAGAATTAAATTTTGAGTCAAATTGGGCTTTTCCATGTCAATTGGGCCAGGTTTGACTTTTTGGGCTAAAAAGCCCATTTAGGTTGACTGTTTTTGGTTTTGGCCCATTTGAGGGCCCAATAGGGGTATTCTGGTCATTTCACTTTGATTTTCTGTTTATTTAGGTTAAAATAAACTAGTTTGCAAGTTTTTATAATTTTTTATAAATTTTGGATTTTTAATATTATTTTAATATTATTTTATTATTATTTTTCCAATTTCACATTTTCTAACTTTTTACATTTTTCTTAGCTTAAATACATTAAAATTGGAATTTAGCAACTTTTAGAATAATTTTATCACTTCTAGATTAATTTTATAATTATTTTAAGTTTTAAATCATTTTAAATAGTTTTTATTAGTTTAAAATTTCTAAAAATAGTTTTTAATCTTTTTAGGTCATTTTAGAGGCTTACCAATTGAAAAATCTTTATTTGGGCTTTTTGATGATTTATTTGATTTTTAGGGCTTTAATTAGCATTTAAAAATTGAGTATTTAATTATTTAAAAGGTTTGAAAAAGTTTTAATCATTGGTAAACTCTTAGTTTATTTATTTTGATTTTTGGTGAATTTTTGGTAATTTTTAGAATTGATTTTTATTTTTGTAGTTTTCACGGTTTTACGTTTTGTCGTCGTAGTATTAATTTCACGTCTTCGTCATCTTCTTTTCTCATCCCCTTCTAAACCAAATATTAATCTCAAATCATTTACATCTTAGTCACACACATATACCTCCTTGGGAAACGAACTTTCACACCACAAGGGTCATTAGTGCTTACGTTTTCCTAAACGTACACTTAATACTTACCCCTTTTACGCACCTTTTCATAAAGGTCGTAATTTACCACAATCATTTTGGCGCCGCTGCCGGGGAGGTGTGTCGTGATTAATTTGCATTGTTGTTTTTAATATTAACCATAAATAGTATTTGTATTAGTAGAAATCTACTAATACGTATTATCGGTTTTCTTGTAAAAATATTATTACTATATTGTATTAAGTATCACAACAAATAAACAATATCTCCAAAAGTGTGAAAACACAACCTTAATTGGGATTTGATCTCCTAATTATTGTATTCGAATCTCAAACAAAAAGAAAAAGGCAAAAATAGATAAATACTTTCGTGAAGCACGATTTTGAAAAATACGAACTATAAGGTGGGTATAAGGCGGGTATTATAAAATATACCCTAAGGAAAAAGGCTCTTAAGTGCTTCACGCCGCCTCTTTTCCCCGCTTGCTTGTGAGTATTTTGAGATTGAAGGCTAATCGAGGGTTTTGCCGCCCAAAGTATTATTACGTATAATATATTTCCTTGGTTTCTTTGTGATTAAACCCTCTTGAACAATTTGGTTTTCACCAAAGTTCTAAAGTTATTCGAAGGCGTTCACTCCACGTGATCCTTTTCATTCCTTTGAGGCTTCTTTAATCAAGAGTTTGATTCGAGGAGAGATTTTGTAGATTGTTGTCTACGAAGATACACCAAAATCAAAAAAAAATTAAAAACAATCAAAAACACAAAAAAAATTTGAAAATTCACAAAATACCAAAAAGAATCTTCTTTGCTCACCTCCCATTCTTCGTGAAGTTTATGATCACTCGTAATCAAGCAAAACGAGCTCGTAAACGTCTTCAAAAGCAAGCCAATCAAGAGACGTTGATTGAAGAACAACCTCCAATTGTTGAACCTATTGTAGAACAAGAAGTCGTCATGGCTAATCGTACTATGATGGAGTTGCTACAAGCACCCACCGAGGGTTTTGGAGAGGCCATTGTGATTCCCGCCATCCTTGCGGAGAATTTCGAGATTAAGACGGGTTTAATGTCGATGTTGCAAGCAAATAAGTTTAGAGGTCATGAGAAAGACAACCCGCACTATCACATTAGGAATTTTAATCGTCTCACCGCTACTAGCAAGTTTAAGGATGTTCCACATGACGCCATTAAGATGATGTTGTTTCCATACTCGTTAGATGGACCCGCAAAAATTTGGCTTGAGAAAGAACCGCCAAATTCGATTTTGACATGGGGATATCTCGTTTCTAAGTTTGTGAACAAGTTTTTTCCACCATCTAAAACAACACATTTGAAAAATGAGATTTCACGATTTGTGCAAAGAAATAATGAAAGTTTTTCAATGGCATGGGAACGCTTTAAAGAAATGTTACATGAATGTCCACACCATGATTTTTCGGAATTGCATCAAATTGATACTTTTTATAATGGGCTTAATGATCATGAACGAGATTACCTAAATGCCGCCGCGGGTGTTAATTTTTTGTGCAAAACGACCGAAGAGGCTTTAAAGATTATCGAGAATAGATCTAAGGTTTATAGCCCTCGTAACACACCGAGTGTTGCCAATTTGGGTTCGTCATCGTCGTCATCGTCTCGTAGCATTAATGCCTTACATGATGAAGCTAATGAGGAAAATCAGTTTTTTGATAGATTTGCTAATCTTATGTCCCATTGGAAAGCTCAAGAAGCTTCAAATTCCGCTTCTCTTAAAGCGGTTGCTAAGAGTTGTTTGTCTTGTGGTGGAGCTCATGATCTTTCCGAGTGCATTACCGCGGATGGTAACACTTCGAGTGCTTATGTAGCAACGGGAACTTACAACCAAAACGGTCAAGGTTCCCGCCCAAATCAAGCTCCACCAAATCAAAATGCTAATAACTATCGAAACAAGAACCAAGGTGGTAATTACCAAGGCAATTCACGTAACTACAACAAAGGGAATTATCAAAGTGGGAATGGACAAGTCACTAATCAAAATCAAAACCGTGATTTTCAAAACACTACACAAGGTTTTCAAAATGCTCACACTAAAAATCTTCAAGGAGAATTTTTGGATTACGCTAAAGCAAATGATGCTAAATTTGATAACATGCAACATGAGATGATTAGCTTAAGATCCGAGTTGAAAAACGAGCTTAAAAATGAACTTGCTAATGAACATAAAACTCATGCAAATAAAATGGAAGGAAATGTCCAACGTCTTTAACAAAATCAACAAAAGATGGAATTAGGACAACATGAGATTAAGCAAGAGTTATTAAAAGCGGATGCTAGGCAATCAAAATTTGAGGACCGAATGGCTAAAATGTTTGAAGCAATCATGTGTAAACCCTCTTCCTCGGGTGGTCTTCCTAGTGATACCATTGCAAACCCGAAGGGAGAAATGAAGGTTATTACTACACGAAGTGGTAAAACTTTCAAAGAACCAATCTCTCGTCCAAGTACTTCTACGGAGAAGGAAATCGAGAAAGAACCCGAGGTGATGGTCGAAAAGGAGCACATTACAATCCCACGAAGTACCGCTCAAACCACACCTACGGTTGAACCAATACCAATTGTGGAACCCGAGATTCCAAGGCCGTTGCCTAATGTCCAACCCACACCACCCTTACCTTACCCTTCGAGACGAAACAAAGAGAAATTGCAAGAACGTAACAAACAACAAATCGATCTTTTTATAAAAATGTTTCAACAAGTGCATTTTGATGTGAGTTTAGCTGACGCGTTGTTGTACATTCCTCGTTTCGCTTCCACTTTTAAAAGTATGATGAGCGATAAGGAAAAGCTTTCAAAGCTTGCTAATTGTTCTTCGGTTTATCTTAACCGCATACCGGAAAACGTTGGTGACCCCGGAAAGTTTCTCATTCCTTGTGACATACAAGATATGAAAGAATGCCTCGCCTTGGCCGATCTTGGTGCAAGTATTAATTTGATGCCTTTTTCAATTTGGAAATCGCTTTCTCTTCCGGCTCTTATTCCTTCGAACATGTCTATCGAGATGGCCGACCATTCTACGATTTTAGCATGTGGAGTAGCCGAAGATGAATTCGTGAAAGTGGGGAAGTTCTACTATCCCGTTGATTTTATAGTAGTTGACATCCCTGCGGATCCTCAAGTTCCTCTAATTTTAGGTCGTTCATTTTTAGACACCTCGAGATCGCTTATCGATGTTCATGCAAGAACTATCACTTTGAGATTCAACGAAGAGTAACTTGTTATAAACGCTACTCAAAACTTGAAACCTTCTCATGTTTATGCAATCGCTACCATCAATCACGTTGACATCATTGATGTGGTTTGCGATGAGTTTTCACAAGAAGTGTTAGGTTTTTCCGATAGCTCGTCAAGTGGCAATCCCACTATTTTGGATCCGATTCTTGCTAATTCCACACCAAATCTCACTCCATTCCAAAGAGGCGATCTCACTTTAAAAGAAATCGACAATGAAGATGAGGTGTTGATTAGTGATGATACTTCTATTCCACCATTTCTTCCCCCGATGGAAGTTATGAGTGTTGAACCAAAATCTTCAATCGAGGAACCACCTATCCTTGAATTGAAAGATCTTCCTTCTCACCTTGAATACACAATCTTGGAAGGTGATGACAAGTTGCCGGTTATTATTGCAAGAGGTCTTGCTAATGATGAAAAAACCGAGCTCTTGAAAGTTCTTAAGGCTCATAAAGGGGCAATTACGTGGAAAATTTCCGACATTAAGGGTATTGACCCAAAATTTTGTACTCACAAGATTTTAATGGAGGAGGACTACAAACCCGCATTTCAAAGTCAAAGAAGGGTGAATCCCAAAATTCACGATGTCATTAAAAAGGAAGTGTTGAAACTCCTTGACGCGGGAATGATTTATCCTATATCCGATAGCCCATGGGTGAGCCCAATCCATTGTGTCACTAAAAAGGGAGGAATGACCGTTGTGCCTAATGAAAACAACGAGTTAATTCCCACTCGTGTTGTGACCGGTTGGAGGGTGTGTATTGACTAGTTAAAGTTAAATGACGCCACTCGTAAAGACCACTTTCCTTTGCCCTTCATGGATCAAATGTTGGAGCGACTCGCGGGAAATGAATTCTATTGATTTTTAGATAGCTTTTCCGGTTACTTTCAAATCCCTATCGACCCTCGTGATCAAGAGAAGACTACGTTTACTTGTCCTTATGGAACGTTCGCTTATCGTAGGATGTCTTTCGGACTTTGTAATGCACCGGGTACGTTTCAACGGTGTATGATGGTGATTTTTCATGATATGATCGAGAAGTCGATGGAAGTGTTTATGGATGACTTCTCGGTGTTTGGCAATTCATTCACGTCATGTTTATCTAATCTCGAGCAAATGTTAAAACGTTGTGAAGAAACCAATCTCGTGATTAATTGGGAAAAATGTCATTTTATGTGTAAACAAGGAATCGTCTTAGGACATAAGGTGTCGAAAGCGGGGATTGAGATCGATAAAGCTAAGGTAGACGTCATCGCCAAGTTACCTCATCCCAAAACCGTTAAGGGAGTTAGGAGTTTCCTAGGCCACGCGGGCTTTTATCGTCGTTTCATCAAGGACTTTTCGAAAATATCTCGACCTATGACACACCTTCTCGAGAAGGATGCTCCTTTTAACTTCAATGAGGATTGTGTTAGAGCTTTCGAAACTCTCAAAAGGAAACTTACCGAAGTTCCCATTCTTGTTGCTCCTAATTGGGAATTACCCTTTGAAATCATGTGCGATGCAAGTGATTATGCTATAGGGCCGTCTTAGGGCAACGTTATGACAAGCATTTCCGTCCTATCTACTATGCTAGTAAGACGATGACCGAGGCTCAATTAAAGTACACCACAACGGAAAAGGAATTCATTGCCGTGGTCTATGCTTTTGAGAAATTCCGACCTTATCTCGTCTTGACTAAAAGCATCGTGTATACCGACCATTCGGCTATCAAGTATCTCTTAGCTAAGCAAGATGCTAAGCCGAGATTGCTTCGTTGGATGCTCCTCCTCCAAGAATTTGATGTCACCGTGCTTGACAAAAAAGGAGCCGAGAATCTAGTGGCCGATCATCTCTCTCGTCTAGAAGATCCTCACAAAGATGTTTTCGAGAACAAGGAAATCACCAAAACATTTCCTCTCGAGACTCTCGGTGTAGTGAATTCTAAAGACACCACCCCATGGTTTGCCGACATTGCAAATTACCATGCGGGCAATTTCATAATCAAGGGTATGACGAAACAACAAAAACGAAAATTCTTTCGTGACGTCAAGTTCTATTTTTGGGACGACCCTTATCTCTTTCGGGTTTGTGCGGATCAACTCGTTCGACGTTGTGTTTTTGGTGCCGAAGCTTCTAATATCCTTAGAGCTTGTCACGAGGGACCCACGGGTGGTCACCATGGTGCTAATCTCACGGCTAAGAAAGTGTTCGATGCCGGCTTCTTTTGGCCTTCTATCTATCGTGATGCACACGCACTTGTAAAGTCGTGTGATTCGTGCCAACGTCAAGGAAATCGTCTCAACGTGATGAAATGCCGCAAAACATAATTCAAGTGTGTGAGATTTTCGACATATGGGGAATAGACTTTATGGGGCCATTCCCATCGTCTCATGGTAACAAATATATCCTCGTCGCGGTGGACTACCTTTCTAAGTGGGTGGAAGCTAAGGCTTTGCCAACTAATGATGCTCGTGTGGTAGTGAAGTTTTTGAAGCAACTATTCTCTCGGTTCGGAACCCCTCGTGCTATTATAAGCGATCGTGGAACCCATTTTTATAATGACCAATTCGAAAAGGTTCTAAAGAAATATGGAGTTACTCATCGTCTTTCTACGGCTTATCACCCGCAAAACGAGTGGGCAAGTCGAGGTTTCGAACCGAGATTTGAAGAGGATTTTAGAAAGGTCAATTGGAGAAAACCGTGCTTCATGGTCCGACAAACTCGATGACGCTTTATGGGCCTTTAGGACCGCTTATAAGACACCTATCGGTTGCACTCTTTATAAGTTAGTCTATGGGAAGAATTGTCATTTGCCCATTGAATTGGAGCACAAGGCATATTGGGCCCTTAAGGATGTAAACTTTGTCTTAAAGACCGCGGGAGATCACCGGAAAATACAATTGAATGAATTGGATGAATTAAGAGACAATGCTTATGAAAATTCACTAATTTTTAAAGAAAAGACTAAAAAGTTTCATGATTCAAAGATTAAAAACCGGGTTTTTAACGTTGGTGATCAAGTGTTACTTTTTAACTCTCGACTTAAGATATTTTCCGGGAAATTGAAATCTCGTTGGTCGGGTCCGTTCACCATTACACAAGTGTTTCCTTATGGGACCATCGAGCTAGCTCAAGATGATGGTCATAACTTCAAGGTGAATGGACATAGGCTTAAGCACTACTTTGGTGGGGAAATTCCTTCAATGGTTGTCCTCGACCAAGTCACCTTCCCCAATGATAATTAGTATTGAGGGGATCGAGTCAAGCTCATGACTCGGTAATCAAAAACGAGGTGCCTAGTGGGGGAGATCCCATGCTTATCCTTTTATGCTTACTATTCACTAATAAGGGGACTTGTACCCTATCAACTCGTTGTCTCGTGGTTGTTTGTGATTGTGTTATCTAGATCATCATCATCTACGATTGAAGACTCTCGTGTTCGTTTACGTGAGCCTCCATCGTTTGTTTGAAGAAGTTTTTCACGAATCCATGACATATCCTTTATTGTTATAACAATTATCTTTTAGCATACTTAATAAACGACTTTAGATATATTGTTGATCACCCTTTCCATACTAGATCCTAAGCATTCGATTCTTCGTCTCTAGTATGGGGGGGCTCCACCCTTAGACTCGAAACATTGAGGACAATGTTTACTTTTAGTATGGTGGGTGAATAGGTACTTGCTTTGCTACGCCCTCACGCTTTCCAACTTTCAATGTTTTGTTTTTGTTGCTAATAAGGCTAAAAATGGCCAAATTTTAATTTTTTTCTTAGTTTTCATAAGTGTTTTTAAGACACGAATGTATATTTTCCGTTGGGTAGAATAAGAGCTAATTTTTGACTTGATGGGCATTTGGAGCCATTTACATTCCTTAACCCGCTCAATTCAAGTTTTGCTAGACTTTTATATAGGGAGCTTTAAAACGCGAAAGTCTTAACTCATTCTGGTTAACAACAAGAACTTTTCGCAAGTTCCAATAATTGATCCTAGAAAGTCACTTATCAAGGGAACTATAAAATGCATTCTCTAAACTTGAAAAAGTCCAAGAAAGTGCAAGATCCTATAGGTGGCTTGAAAACCCAAAACTTTGATTTGATATAGTCTTAATGAAAGCTAATCCAAATTTGGCTTAATTTTTACTTGCATGGCTAAGTATTCACGAGTCTCTTTAATTAGAGGTCTTTATATAGTGAAGAACGAGAAGTGATAGAGTTAGAAAGTGATCATGCTAAACGTAGAACATGAAAATGTTCTTTCAAAAACTCATATGTTTTTAATTGTGGCTTTTTCTTCCCATAAGATCAATGCATTAGGAATAATCATAATTGCAATAAATAAGGTCGTACGATTTGAAAGGTTACTTAGCCTCTAGCGCAAGATCAATTAAAAGTTGCTCGGGGTTAAATAGAGTTCATAGCCAAGGCATAACTTATTGAAGCGGGACGCGAAGATTGGCGATCATCCAAAAAGGACCTAACAAGGCATGAGGAGCCCTATTTTGTTGCTAAAGATCCAAAGATGATGTGATGTATCATTATTCCTAAATCAATATGAAGGATCGAGACACACGACGAAAAGAAATTACTCCCTTAAAGATCATGGAGAAAGTCTATCCGAAAAGACCCTTACAAGGTATGAGGATAAATATATCCAAGTCCGAAAAGGAGGCGGATCGTTGTATATCAAAGTCCAAAATAAAGATTGAAGAAAAATGATGAAGTCGTGGTCCAAATACGAAGAATCTCTCAAAAACGTCAAGTGAAGAAATTCCAAATATGTGAAGAGAAGACCATAATTTCAAGAACGTCTTCCCAAGATTTGAAGTATGAAGTACATGGCAAATATCGGTCCGAGAAAGGTCTCAAATCGTGAAACGAGTTATGACAAGATATGAACTTAAGGAGATACACGAGAAGCCGTTTTAAAAGATTTTGTCCTTCGGCTAACTATCGATTAAATTGTGCTACTTTGCTTTCGGACTAATAACTACTCAAATAAGTCTATGAATCACTTGTGATCCATGACAAATAGTTAAAAAATGCTAGTAACCCATTTCTTTTTATTATAACTAGGATTGCGGGGAGAAAAAGTATTACACAATTTGGACGTATGAGTAGTGTTAGCATTGTGACTTGTACCAACAATGATCTCGTTTTTGCACTTAGCATGGAATGTATGACAATCAAGGATGATGAAGTTTACTCTAAGGGACATTTACTTGTTTCTATTCTTTGACCCTAAAAGTCACATTTGTGATGAAAATCATACATTATGTCTTTACAAATCTTCGTAGTATGTGGCAAGTCTTTTACTCTTCAATAAAGGTTAGTAAATTTTAACTTTGGTGATGCTTAGATACTTTATTCTAGCATTGCGTGAGGGCACGGCAATGGCTTAGTATGGGGGAGTGATGAGATGGCATTTATACATGATCTCATCTGTCTTTTCGTGCTTTAAATGCATAAAAATGTCATAAAATATCATATATATGCTTGTGTTTGTTTACTTGTGTATTTAGGTATGGATATCGTGAAAAAGATAAAAGATCACAAGAAACAAGGAAAAACGGACACGAGAAACGAAGCCGTACAAAAAACCGGGCCCTAGATCATGTTTTATCCAACAAATACCCTTGAAGACTTGAAGACATGCAAGATTGATCCTCATTGAATGAAGAAATGACACTTAAAACCCTTGTATATTAATAATTAAAAGTTTGGTCCCTTAAGTTTGTCAAAATTACACAAATGGTCCTTCAACTTTGAAGAAATGGCAAGTTTAGTCCCTCAACAATTCCAAATTGCCAATTATGGTCCCTCATGGAGTTTAAGTTGCATTGAAGACCTTTGAAGATCAACAATATCCAAGATCAGCCCTTGAATTATCTCAAAATGGCAAAAACAACCCTTTGAACCCTTTTTCCAAAGTTTGGTGCCAAAAATGTCAAGTTGTGAAAGTTATTAACAAAGGAAATGGATTTTGTTGGCTGAATAACACGTTTTACAAGTTTTCTGAAAACACAAGGGCCAAAGGTGTTAACTTGAAACATTTAAACTCAAATTGCGCCAAACACATTTCCACTCCACCAAAAACGGATCAAAAGGACAACTATTCACTTTTCACCACCCAGATTTTACCCCACTTAAAACAAAGGGTTAATTTCAATTACCCTGGCACTTGTGTGATTCACATGTGCAGAAACACATCCCAACCTTAAAACCCTTAATCCCACTCACAATGGACCCCACCCCCAATTCCCGTTTAACCAATCACATGACAACTTCACCTCCAAGTTATCTGACGTATCCAAATCAACAGCTAAGGATCCTTGCTTCATTCCAAAGCTAAAATGAACAGCCAAGATCACTTTGGACAACTCACATCAAAGAATTATCTAGAAGACCTCAAGGGCACATTTGGGAATTCAGTTCTAGGGTTTGTGAACAGTGATAAGCTAGCATACGTCTATAAAAGGAGACCTCAACATGTGAGAGTCCCTTTGTTCCAGTTTTAGGCTATTAAATCTTTGTAATTCCTTTTTAATTAATAAAATCTGATTTTCTGCATTTTGAGAAATCTCTTTTATATTTTGTTAAAAGTTGGTGTTAGAATAGCCTGATTCTGAGTTCCATTTACATGTTTGAAGGTTTTTGAATCAAGGTTTTAAGTGATAAAGCTTGTGCTTCAAAAATCAGAAAGTTTGGTTTATTTTGATCTCACTTGTTGGTTCGTTCTTCTTAGCAGCTTGGAAGCTGGTACTTGTTCTGCTAGTACCTCAGCTCAAACAATCCAAGGCCTAGATGTAGGTCTTGGAGGTTTGCACCTTCTTCCCTTTTCAGTTTCTCTCTTATTTTTCTGAATTTTGTGATATTGGCTTGTTTGTTCTTGAATCTGTGATTTGGTGGTTGATTATTGTTCATTTGGTGATGTTTTATGTTTATGAGGTGTTGTTAGTCTGATTTGTGGGTTAGAACTGGATAATCCTTTGAAAAATTGTGAAAACAGGTTTTTAAGGGGTGTTTGGGTCAACTGCATAAGGTGGATTTGTAGTTTGTTAAGAGGTGGTTTTGTGTTTGCAAGTGTTAGTATCTGTTTATTTGGTGCTATTGTTCATCTGTTTGCAGGTTTTAAGGATTGAAACACCTAGATTCATAAAAAGGGCTATAAAATCTTTGTTACTTGGTGAAATTGACTGAAATTTAGGGGACACCTAGATCTAATCATAGACTAGGTTTAACAAGTGTTAAATCTAGGTTAACTACACCAGGGAAGTAGGATTTGAGGCTTGAATTTGGATCTAGTGTCAAATAGATCAGCAAATAGGATTCTACATATGCACCTTGTTAATCAGTAACTTTATATGCTTTGATCTTGTTATTTACTTTGATTCAGTGTTTGATTTAAGTTTATTTGTGCTTATTCATAGTTTATATAGCTTGTGTATGCATCCTGTTGAGTTTGGTTGGCTTATTTAGGCTTAATCTGTTTATTAAGTGCATAACTGCTTATTTCATATGTCTGTGCATGATCTGGTGACTGTTTGATCATTTGTGGCTTATTGTGTGAACCAAATTTGGATTTTCTTGTTGCTATTGACTCCTTGTGATTCACTGATCACAAGGGTGCCCTTGTTTCCAATTGAATCCAACTAAATCTCTCTAAAAAAGCTTGGTCAAATAGTCAAGCAATAGGAACTCCTTTCCCCTGCTAGTTACCACTGCTAGTGTATTTTGGGTTTCAGCTTATCATTAAGCTATAATAGCTTATTTAAACCAACAACAACTTGGATTTTGTAATAGGTGCTCATTATTTGACCCATTTGTTCATACTTGAGCATTTGGTGGGTTGACTTTAGGGTTTGACTAGAAAACCAACTTAATTGACTTTTTCATAAGTGCTTATTGGCTTATTCTGGCTTATTGGTTTTGCTTATTGGAATTTTGTTGATTTTTTTGGCTTATTGAGTCCATTTGTGACATTTTGCAAGTTGAATCAAGTCCTGAGGTGCCTTATTTCTCAAAAACGACTATTTTGTCTTTTAGTGAAATATTACTTTGCTTATTTCTGTCTTATTGAGTGTGTTTTTTCAAAATTTCTTTTTACAGATCTCATAAGCATCCCAAAAGAAGGTTGTGTGTCAAATTAGAGCTTATGGCATTAGTGATTGCTTAATGGGCTAAAAAGCCCAATAAGAATAAGCTGTTTGCTTATTAAGCTGTGATAAGCTCACATTCAGCTTTTGGGCCTTTAGAGTTTTGTGTTTAGAATTAAATTTTGAGTAAGATTGGGTTTTTCCATGTAAATTTGGCCAGGTTTGACTTTTTGGGCTAAAAAGCTCATTTAGGTTGACTGTTTTTTGTTTTGGCCCATTTGAGGGCCCAATAGGGGTATTCTGGTCATTTCACTTTGATTTTCTGTTTATTTAGGTTAAAATAAACTAGTTTGCGAGTTTTTAGAATTTTTTATAAATTTTGGATTTTTAATATTATTTTATTATTATTTTTCCTATTTCACATTTTCCAACTTTTTACATTTTTCTTAGCTTAAATACATTAAAATAGGAATTTAGCAACTTTTAGAATAATTTTATCACTTCTAGATTAATTTTTATAATTATTTTAAGTTTTAAATCATTTTAAATAGTTTTTATTAGTATAAAAATTTCTAAAAATAGTTTTTAATCTTTTTAGGTCATTTTAGAGGTTTACCAATTGAAAAATCTTTATTTGGGATTTTTGATAATTTATTTGATTTTTAGGGCTTTAATTAGCATTTAAAAATTGAGTATTTGATTATCTAAAAGGTTTGAAAAAGTTTTAATCATTGGTAAACTCTTAGTTTATTTATTTTGATTTTTGGTGATTTTTTGGTAATTTTTAGAATTAATTTTTATTTTTGTAGTTTTCACGGTTTTACGTTTTGTCGTCGTAGTATTAATTTCACATCTTCGTCATCTTCTTTTCTCATCCCCTTCTAAACCAAATATTAATCTCAAATCATTTACATCTTAGTCACACACATATAACTCCTTGGGAAACGAACTTTCACACCACAAGGGTCATTAGTGCTTACGTTTTCCTAAACGTACACTTAATACTTACCGCTTTTAGGCACCTTTTCCTAAAGGTCATATTTACCACAATCATTTTTGGGGTGAATAGGTACTTTCTTTGCTACGCCCTTACGCTTTCCAACTTTCAATGTATTGTTTTTGTTGCTAATAAGGCTAAAAATGGCCAAATTTTAAATTTTTTCTTAGTTTTCATAAGTGTTTTTAAGACGCGAATGTATATTTTCCGTTGGGTAGAATAAGAGCTAATTTTTGACTTGATGGGCATTTGGAGCCATTTACATTCCTTAACCCGCTCAATTCAAGTTTTGCTAGACTTTTATATAGGGAGCTTTAAAACGCGAAAGTCTTAACTCATTCGGGTTAAGAACAAGAACTTTTCGCAAGTTCCTATAATTGATCCTAGAAAGTCACTTATCAAGGGAACTATAAAATGCATTCTCTAAACTTGAAAAAGTCCAAGAAAGTGCAAGATCCTATAGGTGGCTTGAAAACCCACAACTTTGATTTGATATAGTCTTAATGAAAGCTAATCCAAATTTGGCTTAATTTTGACTTACATGGCTAAGTATTCACGAGTCTCTTTAATTAGAGGTCTTTATATAGTGAAGAACGAGAAGTGATAGAGTTAGACAAGTGATCATGCTAAACGTAGAACATGAAGATGTTCTTTCAAAAACTCATATGTTTTTAATTGTGGCTTTTTCTTCCCATAAGATCAATTCATTAGGAATAATCATAATTGCAATAAGTAAGGTCGTACGATTTGAAAGGTTACTTAGCCTCTAGCGCAAGATCGTTTAAAAGTTGCTCGGGGTTGAATAGAGTTCATAGCCAAGGCATAACTTATTGAAGCGGGACGCGAAGATTGGCGATCATCCAAAAAGGCCCTAACAAGGCATGAGGAGCCTTATTTTGTTGCTAAAGATCCAAAGATGATGTGAAGTATCATTATTCCTAAATCAATATGATGGTTCGAGACACACGACGAAAAGCAATTACTCCCTTAAAGATCATGGAGAAAGTCTATCCGAAAAGACCCTTACAAGGTATGAGGATAAATATATCCAAGTCCGAAAAGGAGGTGGATCGTTGTATATCAAAGTCCAAAATAAAGATTGAAGTAAAATGATGAAGTCGTGGTCCAAATATGAAGAATCTCTCAAAAACGTCAAGTGAAGAAATTCCAAATATGTGAAGAGAAGACCATAATTTCAAGAACGTCTTCCCAAGATTTGAAGTATGAAGTACATGCCAAATATCGGTCCGAGAAAGGTCTCAAATCGTGAAACGAGTTATGCCAAGATTTGAACTTAAGGAGATACACGAGAAGCCGTTTTAAAAGATTTTGTCCTTCGGCTAACTATCGATTAAATCGTGCTACTTTGCTTTCGGACTAATAACTACTCAAATAAGTCAATATGAATCACTTGTGATCCATGACAAATAGTTAAAAAATGCTAGTAACCCATTTCTTGTTATAATAACTAGGATTGTGGGGAGAAAAAGTATTACACAATTTGGACGTATGAGTAGTGTTATCATTGTGACTTCTACCAACAATGATCTCATTTTTGCACTTAGCATGGAATGTATGACAATCAAGGATGACGAAGTTTACTCTAAGGGACATTTACTTGTTTCTATTCTTTGACCCTAAAAGTCACATTTGTGATGAAAATCATACATTATGTCTTTACACATCTTCGTAGTATGTAGCAAGTCTTTTACTCTTCAATAAAGGTTAATAAATTTGAACTTTGATGATGCTTAGATACTTTATTCTAGCATTGTGTGAGGGCACGACAATGGCTTAGTATGGGGGAGTGATGAGATGGCATTTATACATGATCTCATCGGTCTTTTCGGGCTTTAAATGCATAAAAATGTCATAAATTACCATATATATGCTTGTGTTTGTTTCCTTGTGTATTTTAGGTATGGATATCGTGAAAAAGACAAAAGATCACAAGAAACAAGGAAAAACGGACACGAGAAACGAAGCCGTACAAAGAACCGGGCCCTAGATCATGTTTTATCCAACAAATACCCTTGAAGACTTGAGAGATGCAAGATCGATCCTCATTGAATGAAGAAATGACACTTAAAACCCTTGTATATTAATAATTACAAGTTTGGTCCCTTAAGTTTGTCAAAATTACACAAATGGTCCTTCAACTTTGAAGAAATGGCAAGTTTAGTCCCTCAACAATTCCAAATTGCCAATTATGGTCCCTCATGGAGTTTAAGTTGCATTGAAGACCTTTGCAGATCAACAATGTCTAAGATCAGCCCTTGAATTATCTCAAAATGGCAAAAACAACCCTTTGAACCCTTTTTCCAAAGTTTGGTGCCAAAAATGTCAAGTTGTGAAAGTTATTAACAAAGGAAATGGATTTTGTTGGCTGAATAACACGTTTTACAAGTTTTCTGAAAACACAAGGGACAAAGGTGTTAACTTGAAACATTTAAACTCAAATTGAGCCAAACACATTTCCACTCCACCAAAACCGGATCAAAAGGACAACTATTCACTTTTCACCACCCAGATTTTACCCCACTTAAAACAAAGGGTTAATTTCAATTACCCTGGCACTTGTGTGATTCACATGTGCAGAAACACATCCCAACCTTAAAACCCTTAATCCCACTCACTATGGACCCCACCCCCAATTCCCGTTTAACCAGTCACATGACAACTTCACCTCCAAGTTATCCGACGTGTCCAAATCAACAGCTAAGGATCCTTGCTTCATTCCAAAGCTAAAATGAACAGCCAAGATCACTTTGGACAGCTCACATCAAAGAATTATCTAGAAGACCTCAAGGGCACATTTGGGAATTCAGTTCTAGGGTTTGTGAACAGTGATAAGCTAGAATACGTCTATAAAAGGAGACCTCAACATGTGAGAGTCCCTTTGTTCCAATTTTAGGCTATTAAATCTTTGTAATTCCTTTTTAATTAATAAAATCTGATTTTCTGCATTTTGAGAAATCTCTTTTATATTTTGTTAAAAGTTGGTGTTAGAATAGCCTGATTCTGAGTTCCATTTACATGTTTGAAGGTTTTTGAGGCAAGGTTTTAAGTGATAAAGCTTGTGCTTCAAAAATCAGAAAGTTTGGTTTATTTTGATCTCACTTGTTGGTTCGTTCTTCTTAGCAGCTTGGAAGCTGGTACTTGTTCTGCTAGTACCTCAGCTCAAACAATCCAAGGCTTGGATGTAGGTCTTGGAGGTTTGCACCTTCTTCCCTTTTCATTTTCTCTCTTATTTTTCTGAATTTTGTGATATTGGCTTGTTTGTTCTTAAATCTATGATTTGGTGGTTGATTATTTTTCATTTAGTGATGTTTGATGTTTATGAGGTGTTGTTAGTCCGATTTGTGGGTTAGAACTGGATAATCCTTTGAAAAATTATGAAAACAGGTTTTTAAGGGGTGTTTGGGTCAACTGCATAAGGTGGATTTGTGGTTTGTTAAGAGGTGGTTTTGTGTTTGCAAGTGTTAGTATCTGTTTATTTGGTGCTATTGTTCATCTGTTTGCAGGTTTTAAGGATTGAAACACCTAGATTCATAAAAAGGGCTATAAAATCTTTGTTACTTGGTGAAATTGACTGAAATTTATGGGACACCTAGATCTAATCATAGACTAGGGTTAACAAGTGTTAAATCTAGGTTAACTACACCAGGGAAGTAGGATTTGAGGCTTGAATTTTGATCTAGTGTCAAATAGATCAGCAAATAGGATTCTGCATATGCACCTTGTTAATCAGTAACTTTATATGCTTTGATCTTGTTATTTACTTTGATTCAGTGATTGATTTAAGTTTATTTGTGCTTATTCATAGTTTATATAGCTTGTGTATGCATCCTGTTGAGTTTGGTTGGCTTATTCAGGCTTAATCTGTTTATTAAGTGCATAACTGCTTATTTCATATGTTTGTGCATGATCTGGTGATTGTTTGATCATTTGTGGCTTACTGTGTGAACCAAATTTGGATTCTCTTGTTGCTATTGACTCCTTGTGATTCACTGATCACAAGGGTGCCCTTGTTTCCAATTGAATCCAACTAAATCTCTCTAAAAAACTTGGTCAAATAGTCAAGCAGTGGGAACTCCTTTCCCCTGCTAGTTACCACTGCTAGTGTATTTTGGGTTTCAGCTTATCATTAGGCTATAAAAGCTTATTTAAACCAGTAACAACTTGGATTTTATAATAGGTGCTCATTATTTGATCCATTTGTTCATACTGGAGCATTTGGTGGGTTGACTTTAGGGTTTGACTAGAAAACCAACTTAATTGACTTTTTCATAAGTGCTTATTGGCTTATTCAGGCTTATTGGTTTTGCTTATTGGAATTTTGTTGATTGTTTTGGCTTATTGAGTCCATTTGTGACATTTTGCAAGTAGAATCAAGTCCTGAGGTGCCTTATTTCTCAAAAACGACTATTTTGTCTTTTAGTGAAATATTACTTTGCTTATTTCTGGCTTATTGAGTGTGCTTTTTCAAAATTTCTTTTTATAGATCTCATAAGCATCCCAAAATAAGGTTGTGTGTCAAATTAGAGCTTATGGCATTAGCTTATTGCTTAATGGGCTAAAAAGCCCAATAAGAATAAGCTGTTTGCTTATTAAGCTGTGATAAGCTCACATTCAGCTTTTGGGCCTTTGGAGTTTTGTGTTTAGAATTAAATTTTGAGTCAGATTGGGCTTTTCCAAGTCAATTGGGCCAGGTTTGACTTTTTGGGCTAAAAAGCCCATTTAGGTTGACTGTTTTTGGTTTTGGCCCATTTGAGGGCCCAATAGGGGTATTCTGGTCATTTCACTTTGATTTTCAGTTTATTTAGGTTAAAATAAACTAGTTTGCAAGTTTTTAGAATTTTTTATAAATTTTGGATTTTTAATATTATTTTATTATTATTTTTCCAATTTCACATTTTCCAACATTTTACATTTTTCTTAGCTTAAATACATTAAAATAGGAATTTAGCAACTTTTAGAATAATTTTATCACTTCTAGATTAATTTTTATAATTATTTTAAGTTTTAAATCATTTTAAATAGTTTTTATTAGTTTAAAAATTTCTAAAAATAGTTTTTAATCTTTTTAGGTCATTTTAGAGGTTTACCAATTGAAAAATCTTTATTTGGGCTTTTTGATAATTTATTTGATTTTTAGGGCTTTAATTAGCATTTAAAAATTGATTATTTAATTATTTAAAAGGTTTGAAAAAGTTTTAATCATTGGTAAACTCTTAGTTTATTTATTTTGATTTTTGGTGAATTTTTGGTAATTTTTAGAATTAATTTTTATTTTTGTAGTTTTCACGGTTTTACGTTTTGTCGTCGTAGTATTAATTTCACGTCTTCGTCATCTTCTTTTCTCATCCCCTTCTAAACCAAATATTAATCTCAAATCATTTACATCTTAGTCACACACATATACCTCCTTGGGAAACGAACTTTCACACCACAAGGGTCATTAGTGCTTACGTTTTCCTAAACGTACACTTAATACTTACCGCTTTTACGCACCTTTTCCTAAAGGTCGTAATTTACCACAATCAGTACCACTCCCAGAACCCGTACCAAGAACTACTCAGGATCCAAGCCTAAATGTCTGAAGTGCAACTATCACCATGTTGCCGGAGGACAATGTCAGGGATTCTACAAGTGCGGCCAACAAGGCCATTTTGTTCGTGAATGCCAAGCAAATGTTGCTACCTTGGTTCGACCCAATAACAACCCTTTAAATAATAACAAGGGCAAGTCCAATGCTCGTGGAAGCGGAAGTGGGCAACAGGGAAACAGAAACCCCGTAGGTGGAAGCACCAATGGACCCAAGAAACCGAAGCAGACCGGAGTTTTATATCTACTGAATTTAGTAAAGTGTTGGAAATCACTCCATCAGTGTTAGACCCCTACTATACTGTAGAACTAGCCGACGGAAAAGTTGTGACGGTTGACACCATGATTCGAGGTTGTACCTTAAACCTTTGCAAACACCCGTTTAACATCAATCTGATTCCAGTAGGACTTGGTAGCTTGATGTCATCATTGGCATGAATTGGCTAGCAAAGTATCATGCAGTTATCTTATGTGATCAAAAACTGGTTCGTATACCTTGGGGAGATGATACCATGATTATACGAGGAAACGGTAACCCTGATATAGTCAACACTAGACTTGGTGTCATCTCGTGCACCAAAGTCCAGAAACGTTTGGCCAAAGGATACCCCATCTTACTAAACCGTTCCTTCTCAATTGACAAGGTAGGCAACCCTAAAACCTAGAAAACATGTCCAACCGATCATGGGTGTATTTTGTATGGTTATGTTTGCCAATCTTAGGCGACTCTAAACCTAGAAGGCGTGTCTAACTCACAATAGGTGTATTTTGTAGGGCTGTGTTCGACATCCCGCGTAAGGAGATGTTGAATGCCCCATGCTTTTGGACACACCTTTTCCCTCTTCGGGTCCAATTAGTTCGACAATACGATCATCCACCAAACCCTGAGAGGCGTATATTTCCTCTTTTCTTTTTAGAAGTCAAAATTGGTGCAAAATTTTGAACCAGTAATGGTAGTTGCATGCATGACCCCCCTTTTTACAGCACCCCGCAAGGCGTGCACTTCTTTATTCTTGGTATCTTATTTTATTTCCACCATTTGAGGTACTTCTTTTCCATGCCCCTTTCACCCAGTCCAGCTGCAAATGAAGCAGATTCTTTGCAAACTTCCTACCCAATCGCCATCAACAGTACCCTCAACCTCTCTACTAGGTAGAAGCTTTAGTACTATTAACTAATGTCTGCATCCCACAAGCTTGAGATATAGCAACAAGTCCTCCGCGTATAGTTGTTGACACATGAGGGGTTCTAGTTAAAATGATCTTTTTACCTTATTATAACTTCAACCCCCAATTTTCACCATCGTGTGTGCAAATATAACATATATCTCACTAGTGCAAAGCATGCAGAATTAGCACATTCCCCAGCTTTCCTAGCATATAAAGCACGTCGGCGTGTCCTCCTCATATCAGAAACCAATTGTAGTGGATTTGCCCTCCTAACCAAATCCACAACACCATTGGTCCTCTCCCAACTCTTGGAAGCATGTAACTGCGACCCCCGTTGAAAGACCCACGTCTATCCATCCACAGCAGCAGTCTCCTTTACTGCTCAATCGGATGTATAGTGCGACCCAGATAAAGATCTCTTTGCACTGCTTCCTATCCATCCATAGCAGCAGTCTCCGTTACCGCTCAATCGGACGAATAGTGCCACCCGGATAAAGATCTCTTTGAATTGCTTCCTATCCATCCATAGCAGTAGTCTCTGTTACCGCTCAATCAGATGAATAGTACGACCCGGATATAGATCTCTTTGCATCGCTTTCTGTCCACCCGTAGTAGTAGCAACCTTCATTACTGCTCAACCGGACATATAAGGGTAACCTGGGCGTAGACCACTTCGCCTTGATATTACCATTTGTTCCTGAGAGAGTGTCCGAGATGAACCATGAACTTAGAACACCCTTTTTCACTTAAAAGATAACTACGTTTTTAGTAGCTTTGAGGACAAAGCTAAAATAACGGGGTGGTGCTGAAATCCATGATTTAATAAAATAAAGTATCACACAAAAATCCTAGAACACTTTCTCATGTGTTATGTTTCTATAAGATATGTGTGAACTTGTCCAAATAAGTATACATATATACTTATATTTTTTTTACATTCATACTTGTTGTAATAAGTTTCTTAACTTAAACCATGAACTCACAACTAGGGGAAACAAATAATAAAATGTATAATCAACATTTGAGTATTCAACACTTACCAAATTGGAGAAAAATGTTACATCATGCATACTTAACCGTTTATACATATGTATACATCACATACATACTACACTACTCTTGGACTAGCCCAATACCATCACCCTCCTTTGTGTTAACCCCACAACAAGCCCAAGCCAAAGTCGATTACCCTTTGGCCAGATATACACGGCACATACATGAATTGTATGTAAGAAGAAGAGTTGCCTAGGAAATGAAGAGTATGATACTTGGCATGTGTTCTCTTACCAAGGCAATCATGACTTTTGCCTTGCCCTTTCCCTTTCTTCTTTAAGCCAAAAACACACAGATACATTCTCCATTTCTCATGCAATCTCACTTCTCTCTTCATCTTTATCTCTTAATGATTCGGCTATAAGCCACAAACATCCAAGTTTGTTCATTAAATCCACTAGATCTTTGTCCCATCTTAACTACTAATCATTTAGTAGCATCATCTTCTTTGGAATCACTATAACAAGCCCTAGCCGAATCTATAAGGCCATGGCTTGGTTTATGTTTAGGGTTTTCATCATCAACTAGATTAGATCTCTAATCACCTTGTTCATCTAGATCATCCTTGGTACTTTTAAGCAAAAAAGGTATACTCCTTATGATCCTTCATTTTTACTTGCATGCATCATCATTCATCTATAAATACATGTAAATAACTTGTTAAAATCAAGATTTAGTAAAGCCATGGCCATCCTAGGTCACGACATATTTATGAACACCATAGTCATGGTTAAAACTTTTTAATGAAGAAACCTATGACAAATATACTATGTTTTAACTTGATTAAAAATCATATGAACCATTTTATGAGTTTAAATGTAGCATGGGTTACAAATCTTACTCTTTGGGATCTTGGTTAACTAATAATCATAGATCTCATGAGTGAACTTGTGTAACTTAAAAACCATGACCTAGAAGGTCACGACATAATTAAGTGGATTAACTAGGAGTTATGTACCAAGTTTTTAGTGATGGGAAATGTATTATTACATCTGAAATGGAATACTAAAAATCACAAAAACAAATTATGTGTACATATATATATTTAGACGTGGGTTATATATGACCTTAAATGGGTTAGATGTGCATGCGTGCTATTATAAAACTTAGATCTAGTGATAAGTGTTAACCAAACATGATAAACATAAAACAAGCTTATAGATCTTATTATAATATTGGGAGAAAACAATATAGCCGTGAGCTATATGTTGTTTTCTTGGAATTGTAGCAACCTTGGAAACATTCAAGTAGCTTAGGTAATCATATTGTATTTTGTATATATTTACAAGATATAAAACTAGCTAAAATTCGTGTCTTGGAAGCACCAAGATTAAAAATATAGCCGTGGGCTATATATGAGTGTACATGGATTTATGATTGATTTTTAGGTCTAGACATAGCGTAGGTCTCATTTTCGACTTGTGACTTGGTTTCTTGATTTATAGCTAGATCTTATTTTGGGGACACTTATAAGAACATGCAACCTTAAAACAAGTTTGACTCATCTTAATAAGCTATGATAAGTTATAGCCATGAGTTATAAGCTCATATTAGGGCTTATAACATGCAACCTTGTAACACATCTAGATCTCATTTGGTACAACACATAGAATAAACCATAACTTTTATTACTTTATTTAGACTTATAACTTGAAATTGATAAGCTAATGACAAGCTTATAAGAAAATCTTGGGTTAATACTTAAATGAAATGAAAAGTAGTATTAAAGGACTAATTAAGCCCATGCACACTTAATCCAAGACTTAATGGACCCAATAATCCCATTTAATAAATCTTAGTATCTTAAAGGACTTAAGAATATGCTTAGGACCATTTAAATGATTAATGGACTTGAAAATATATTTTAATGATTTAAATGGCCCACTTAACAAGTTAGTGGACTTAAAATATATTTAGGCCCACTAGATGGCCCATTAGATATTTTACCCGATTTAAATGAGCCCATATAATGTTTTGAATGTTTAAATAAAAGTTTTTAGAATAAAATATAACTTATAAAAACTTTTGGGTTAAAATGACAATTTATGAAACCTAAGGACTAAAACCGTAACTTATGAAACTAGTTTTGATAAATTAGTAAACACAGGGACTGAAAATGTAAATATCCGAAAGTCTAGGGTTTAATAAATACCATCTGTGGCATATTAAACCCTAGGGACCATTTTGAGAAGTCTCTAAAAGTTGTTTTGTCATTTTATAACCCTAAGGACCATTTTTGTAATTAGCCGAAATTTAAAGAAGCCCTAGGGGTTGTTTTTGTCATTTTATTAAAGTTACAAAACCTAGATATAACTTGGGGGACTAAATATGCCATAAGCCGAAACTTTAACAAGCCCTAGGTACCAAATGTGTAAAATCTGAAAGTTATACTTTGTTTAAAATATGGAGGGACTAGTTTTGCCATGTTCTAAAACTTTAACAAGCCCTAACCCTAAATCTATTTTAAATATAGTAAAACATGATTAAAAACCTAAACCATAAGGATTAATGTATAAATTCTTAAATTTATAACTGATAAATTATTTTATAAGTATTAAATAATTTATGGAAACTTTAAAGTTAAATAAAATATTTATTTATATTTACTTTATGAAATAAATTGTATAAACAATTATGAATATATATTATTAATACATTAACTCATGTACTTTTAGAAAATAAAAATTATGTGAACGTTGGATAATTTGAATACTAGTATTATAAGTAGAACACCTTATGTTTACTTAAAATATGAAACTTAATTGTAAGTTTAAATGATTATTACTAATACATGTACTACGAACATAAACTAATATTTTAAGTAGAACAATTTTGTGTTTACTTAAACATGAAAATTAATAGTAAGTTGAAATGAATGATTATAATACATGAACTAAGAACGTAAACTAATATTGTAAGTGAAACATTTTATGTTTACTTGACTATGAAACTTATATAGATGAGTTTAAATGGATATTGTTAATACTTGTATTACGGTTATTTAGATAAATGCCGTAACTTATATGAACTAACTAAAATCTGTATAAGCATACATATATGTGCTTTGTACTATCTATTAAGACTGTACTATTTGATTAGGCATAACTTTTGGCAAGAGCTTTATTTAGATATTCGTATTAAACAGCTATTGCCTACTCCTAGATGAGTTTACAGCCCCATATAAACTTTTGATAAACTTTTCCTCTACGGGGGAGAAAACATGCAAACACTTAATGGACATAACAGAATTGTATAAACTTGAGTATGATTGATTATTATTGAAACTGTTAAATTGTTGTAAATTGCCCGAATGTTATAAATAGATCTATTAGGGATTGACCATCCCCATCTGGGTGAGTCATGCTCACCGTGCCTTGGCCGGGACAACAGATGTATACCATGTTGGAACTGGGTTTGGGTGTCTTTTTGTAAGACACTACGTCCTCATCTGTTGAGGACTATGGAAGGTTAAGCTTCAGTTTCGAATAATAAGCAAATGTAATGTATATTTTAAGTAGAATGCTTTGTGCATTGTTACTTCTATAATTGTTGTATGTCCAAACTAATAAATGTTAAACTTGTAAATTCACCAACTTTATGTTGACCCTCTAGCATATTTTTCTCAGGAAAATGAAGTTAGTACGTGGTGTGTGCATGGACTCCAGCATCTTAGTAATCTGTATTGTAGGACTCGTCAGGGGTTCTATTTAGGAAACATAAACAATCTACTTTTATCATGTTGAAGACAATTTTTATAAATTTGTTTAATAATCATGTAATCTAATTTGAATAACTCTTTATCTTATGCTCTATGAACTATGTGTTATCGATCCACCCTTGTGACATCTCCGTGGATATTTCCGCATATTTTGACCCTACCCGGGGTGTCACATCGTCGGTCAACGGTCAAACAGGGTCATGTTTGCAAAGCAGAGGATAGATGTGAAAGCAGGGGTATCAAAAATAAAAAACAGGGAAACTTTCCTAAGGGCATTAAATTATTCTGAACAAGTCGATGCTAACCAGCACTGTCCTAATGCACATACTTGCATAAGCAAGCAAGATACACATAACTCAAGAGTCCTCCAGTCAGCAAGGTCTCAGACAGAAAAATCAACACATAAGCAACCCTGCACCAGGTCAACCCAAAAGCATAGATACCCACGTCTCCCACCCAATCAATTCCTTCCTATGGCTAATTGGTCTTGGCAACATGCACTCAAAACGCTATTTTGTACAACAAGTTGCACAAGCAAGAACTTTGACTGCATATCATAGTGCCTCAAGGTGTAAGGAGTCCAACTTGCCTTGCAGCAAGCCTTCACTGTCAAAAAGCCCCCACTCACCTGTGGGTTTGATCTAATATCAAACATGAGCATCCTATGGATACCCTGAAACCTAGAGGTGTGACCTAACCTCCCCCAAAACATAGAGCGTATACCTAATTCTCCCATAATGTAATATGCTCCATTGGAATCTCTACATTGTTAGTCTAAAACCACATATAACCACTTAAAAAGAACATACCCTGAACAGGGGAAATTACCATAGCAGGGGGATTAACCCTAGCATGGGAATCCATGTTCATAAGCAGTGGAATTAAAAGTAATGGAAAAAGTGACTAACACATGTATAACAACAACAATAATACAATCCTGAATACACAAGACAGTGCAAACATCAATTTTAGGGAATAACCATTCCAATACTTGCAACCAAGTACTGAAACCTCCCAATATCAAAAGCTTTTGTCAATAGATCAGCAACATTAAGTTCTGTGTCAATTCTATCTTGGACAATTAATCCTTTTTCAAAACAATCCCTAATAAAATGATGTTTGATTTAAATTTGTTTAGTCTTAGTGTGAAAAACATGATTTTTAATAATACAGATTGTGTTGTCAATAAATATCTTGGTTTTAAGAAAGTTATACCCATAATCAAGCAGCTGATTCTGAATCCAAAGAACTTGTCCACAGCATGCAGCAGCGGCTACATATTCAGCATCAGTTGTGTAAGTTGCAAGAATAGTCTGCTTCTTATATTGCCAAGATATAAGCCTGCTCCCCAAAAACTGACATCCACCTGTAGTGGACTTCCTGTCATTGTTATCCCCAGCATAATCACTATCTGAATACGCCACCAGCTCAAAAGGTGACTCCTTAGGATACCAAATTCCTAAAGTGGGATAACACTTCATATACCTAAAAATTCTCTTAACTGCAAAGAGATGACACTCTGTTGGATTCACTTGGTATTTGGCACATAAACATACTGCAAACATGATGTCAGGTCTTGAGGCTGTAAGATACATAAGAGATCCAATCATGGAACTGTAGGCCCTGACATCAATGGGCTTTCCAGGACCATCCCTACCCTAAGGATTATCTTTGTCCATTGCTGTAGAGACTTTCTTTCCTTCACTCATTCCAAACTTTTTCACAATTTTAGCCACATATTTATCCTGGAAGATTAAGATCCCATCTTTCCTCTGTTGAACTTGTAACCCCAAGAAAAAGTTTAGTTCACCCATTGCAGTCATCTAGAATTTATCCTGCATTAGTTTGGCAAACTCTTTGCTAAGCAGAGAGTTTGTGGATCCGAAGATAATGTCATCTACATATACCTGTACTAAAAGAAAGTCCCCCTTGTGTTTCTTGATAAACAGGGTCTGGTCAATCTTTCCCATGTTGAAGCCATTATCCAACAGGTACTTGGATAAAGTTCCATACCAGGCCCTGGGGGCTTGATGAAGCCCATACATGGCCTTTTTCACCTTGTAGACCTTGTCTAGATGCTCTGGATCTTCAAAGCCTGGAGGTTTCATAACATATACCTCCTCATCAATGGTGCAATACAAAAGGCACTCTTAACATTCATCTGATAAACTGTGAAGTCCATGAAAGAAGCATAGGCCAAGAATAATCTAATGGCCTCAATTCTGGCAACTGGAGCAAAGACTTCATCATAGTCAATGCCTTCTTCTTGTGTATACCCTTGTGCTACCAATCTTGCTTTGTTTTTTTTACCACAATGCCTCTCTCATCCTTTTTGTTCCTGAACACCCATTTTGTTCCAATGGGTCTAGCACATTTTGGACAATCCACCAGAATCCATACCTCTTGAATATCAAACTGTAAGAGCTCTTCCTGCATGGCCTCAACCCAACTTGGATCATTTAATGCTTGAAAGATCTTTTTAGGTTCTTCTTGAGACAAAAATGCAGCAAGAGACAGCATTGCATGTTATCATGATTGTACTTCATTGTGATGTTTGTAATGAAGCTGTGCTCTTTTGCTGTATACCTTGTTTGCCTGGGAGTCTCAATGTCTCCAATAATATGGGATAGAGGATGATCCTTGTTGACTCTGTGGGTTGGGTGTCTGTCAACTATGACCTCAGATTCTAGATTGTTCATATCAGCTTCAATTGGACTGTCATGATTTGGAAAAAGATCTTCACTATAGTTTCCTAAAGAGACAGCATTTGTAAGTGAATGAGCTGTATGAAAGTCTGATGAGCTTTGTCCTCCATGTCTGAGTATACTGCCTTCACTGCTTGACAAAGTAACAGGTGAAGAGAAGAGTGGGGTTTCTCTTTCTTTATCATAAGCATCATCTATAACGGCTTCTGCAACAGCACGGGATACATCTGGCCCAACAGGGAAATCCATGATCCCCCTGCCTTCAGCCATTCCACTGCTTTCATCATTCGGCTTAGCATGGGAAGGGACTTGTTGTGCATCCTTTTTAGAAAGGTCTTCTTCCTTGTCCATCCCTGTAACAGCCTCATTAGTAGGAAACAGTGAAGGTACAGTCATGTACCTCATTGGTGATTTCTCCACCGCAGGTGGTTCTTTTGTACCTGAAATGTTAGTATTCTCCAAAGCAACAGGTACATATGTTAAGTTGGATTCACTAATAACACGGGTAAAAGATCCGGAGGTCGGGGGAGGATAGAAGTGTTGTTTAGCCATTTTAGAGAGAGAAACAAGAGTTACTAGAAAAGTATGTTTATTCTAGTGAGAGAATTGAAAAGAAGGAAATGATAAGCCTCACCCCTCCATGGAAGTATGGAGGGGTTTATATAGCACGGGACTTGGACTTTACATATGACAATATTAGTCCCTGCAAGGCCCGGCTATGAAACTAATGTAATTCGGTTAGTCGCACACATTTTAAGGCTAACAATCTTCCCCTAATGTGGTGACATACGGAATTACTTACAATGTTCCTAACAAATGTAAATACAACAAAAATATGACAGTATTAAGTTTTCTTCCAATGTTGAGGATGACACCATTGTCTTCAATTCTTCTAGAAAAACTTATACACCAGTTTGAATCCTCTTTATCTTTGCTTGTTGAGGAACCATTGTATCATGTATGAACTGGATTAACTTCCCCCCAGTTCATACCACATGTCTTGAAAAGCTTTCTTCATAGACTTCTTTTTGACGAAGCTTCTGAATCAGCTTCCCCCCAAACCAATATCCCTGTCTTGAGCAGAACCTGTAGCTTGAGCAATCTTCTATCTTTGACATTTAAAGTGCACAACGGAATTTTGTAGAAGAAGAAGTAAACCCCACCAAGTAACTGCTACCTTGACATTTTTGGTCTTCATGATTATGAGTTTGGGGGAACATGTAAGAAATCAGCAACAAATCTTCTCACGCTTGTAGAATACTTCCCCCTGGAGGTTGAACTAAGTACTCCAGAGTGGGAACTAAGTCTCCAAAGTACACGTTCTTCCCCCATGATGGTGACGAACTCTCGGAAGCATCATCTGACGTGTACGGTCAAAATCGCGAGATGTTCTTGTCGAAAGTATGATGGTGACGAACACTCAGAAGCATCATCTGACGTGTACGCTCAGAATCGTGAGATGTTCTTATCAGGAGTAAGAAGGTTAAGAACACTCAAAAGCATCATCTGACGAGTACAATCAGAATCGTGAGATGTTCTTGTCAAGAGTATGGTGGTTAAGAACACTCGGGAGCATCATCTGACGAGTACAATCAGAATCGCGAGATGTTCGTGTCTGAAGTAGAAATCTTTGTTGACATTTTGTAGCTCAAGTTGCTCGTGAGAATTGTTTGCTGATCACATCTCTACTCTTGTACTCTCTGGCTAAACTTACCGACCTCGTATTCTTTCGGCTATCAGTAGTGACCACTGGTGAAGTAAACCTGATATTCCAAACTTGAAACAGAAGTACAATCTCCCAAATTTGTTACTTACGCTTAGCACTGTTGTTGATTGACGAACGGTGCAGAGAAACGTCTCTTAGTACCTTATACATAAAAGAAGAGAGAAGTATAAGATGTAAAACACCTCTTGAATTACCCACAACTACAGATGAGTGTGACACTGAGCACTACAACGTAACTCCTTAAGTGATAGTTGTCCATGTCGTCGACCATCCACCCCTTGACTGTGGAAACTAGATAAATCAAGTCTCAATCATAAATGCTGAAGCGAATCATCAATCGATAGAGGGGGTGAAAAGGCTCGATGATGAATTGAGTAGACGCCTTCGTGATATTCCACTTCACCTTCAAATAATAAATACCAAATCCACTTCGTAATCACTTGACATTACTTTGCCCGAATACTAGCCGTTTTTGACAATATCAGTGAATCTTAGAGGATCGTTTTGGTGTTTGTTTGTTTTTGTCGTGAGTTTTTCGTGTGTGTTGAGTGTAGTTAACTGAAAAACCAACGATGACTAGAGAATTGAGAAGTTGTCAACGTCGTCTAGCTAACTTAACTTTTAAGCCCAAAATCATTCATATGCCCAACTGATGCGCGGAATTTTTCCGAGAAATAAGGTTTCAAAACTATGATTTTCTTTGATCGAGATAAATTTGTAAGTACCATATCCCCATTATCTGTACATCCATCATATAGTCTGTCCCAATCCATCACCGTATGAAATACATTAGCCCAACTTAGTTTCGAATAGCACAATTTGAGTAGACATGTAACCAAATAAGAAATAGATGACCCACCGTATCAAATGAGAAACAGGCTCACATATCTAATGAGCTTGAATATCCGCTTATCAAAATAATGGTTGATATAATCACACTCAAGATGGATGACCCACCATGAAAAGTAAGCAGCTTCAATTCCTTTTTTTTTGTCATTCCAATAAAACTTGGCTCCTTATCCCATTAGTTTAATGACACGGTAGATAACCAAGATATTTTCTCCATTTGAATATCAAGTATAGGGAAACCACCCATGACATTATTTTATCTTGAAGAAATTAACGGTGGACATAAATATTGAGCCCATATAACTAATATTTTGTCTAGCCTATTACTAATACCACAAATCCTTTAAATTAGGGAATATATAAGTGAGACCTCAACCCTAATCTCTCATAGTTTGATCCGCCCCAAACTCTGAGTCCTCCCAACCTCAACCAGCACAGCCACCAAAACTCATCTACAATTCTTAAATCATCACATCTGCCCAAATAAAATGAATAAACCCCTTTGATACTCAATCTCATAGGCTGGTTAAACCAAAGAAACAAGGAAGAAGTTTATGCATCAAGATCTTAATTGGTCTCGGGTAGGTTATAGGTTGTTGTTTTGGTTTGAGTAAATTGATATTGAAACGAAACTAAGATCGATTCTAACAAAGTTGTTAAGAATCTTTCTTAAAATTCGTAAATCAAAAGAGGGTTAACCTTAACAGTGATCTATGATGATGAGTTCTTGTTTGATCTATAAAGATCATGACATGCATGTCACAAACGAGTTGAATCTAAGATCTCGAAATTTTCTGTTTAAAAAAAACGAGTCTAGAAGGGTTTAAGGTGACGATGGGTTAGGATAGAGAGTCGGGGTTTGATTGAAGATGATGTTGAGTCGGTTTGAAACAGTTTTAAGGTCTTGGTATATTCTGATTTTTGGTCATGATCACAAAGTTTGAGTCATCTGAATGTTTTCAGAAAGTCATCGCAATGTTTTCCAAAATAACACCATCGTAATGTATCAGTTATCAGTCCATCGCAATGTGTCAAACATCATCCATCGCAATATATTTTTTCAATACAATCCATCGTAATAATGCTGTAACCATCGCAATAAACCAAAATCCATCGCAATGTTGGAAAAAAATTTGGCAGCATGACGACATGAATGCCATTGCGATGGATCAAGCCACCCATCGCAATGAGACCCATCGGAATGAGTCCCATCGCAAATACAGCCCTACCCATCGGAATGTGTAAAAAGACCCCATCGGAATAAATCCGAAAAAAGAAGCCGTCGCAATATCCATCTAAAAAGGCATCGGAATATCCATCAGAAAGTATAAACTCTTTTCTGATGTATTTCAGTCGATATGTTCAAACTATGTAGACACCAAAAAAATAGATCTGGTCCATCTGTTTTTGTCTTTTTCCCAAAAATTAAGATTAGATCTTGTGATGAAGGGACAAAAACTTAAAAAACGGGTATACAAAGATGTATTACGAGACAAAACAAGACACATATTTTGACAAATCATGATATATTGGGACAACACTGATAAGAAATAGATAAAAAGAAACAGAAAGTTGATATTTCAAGATAGGAATTGATAAAAAAAATACCAACCGTGAACGAGAATTGAACGAGAATTGTACGAGAATTGTACGAAATCTGATAACACGACACAAACACGAACCACACGGATCAAAAACACGAAACCATGAGACAAAAACACAAAACACCCCCGGTTATCTTTGATGCCAATTGTTAAGTTTGATTCACTAATAACACGGGTAAAAGATCTGGAGGTCGGGGAGGATAGAAGTGTTGTTTAGCCATTTTAGAGAGAGAAACAAGAGTTACTAGAAAAGTGTGTTTATTCTAGTGAGAGAAAGGAAAAGAAGGAAATGATAAGCCTCATCCCTCCATGGAATATGGAGGGGTTTATATAGCACGGGACTTGGACTTTACATATGACAATATTAGTCCCTGTAAGTCTTGGCTATGAAAAAAGTAATTCCGTTAGTCGCACACATTTTAAGGCTAACAACATAATTCATGGACTTAGAGAGAATTTTGATATCAAAGAACCAAGCAGGACCTATGTGTACATCCTCGGGCTTGTCTTCAAGAAAATCTATATGTAGATTTTCTGTCACTTTGCTTGTCTTCTTATTAAAGACCTTGTATCCCTTGCTGTTCAATGAGTAGCCTACAAAGTACCCATCATCCCCTTTCTCATTGAATTTACCTAAATTGTCAATTGTGTTCCGAATGATCACATGACATCCAAATGGCCTGAAAAATTTAATCAAAGGGGGTCTTCCATTGAACAACTGATAAGGGGTCTTATTGTGTGCCTTAACTACCAAGGCCCTGTTTTGAATATAGAAAGCAGTGCTAACAGCTTCAGCCCAAAATATCACTGGAAGCTTAGAATCAGACAACATAGTTCTTGCAGCTTCAATCAATGTTCTATTCCTTCTCTCTACAACACCATTTTGCTGTGGTGTTCTGGGTATACTGTATTCCCTTCTTATGCCTTTGCTGGTGCAAAAGGTATCTAGCTTCTTGTTTCTGAATTCACCACCATTGTCAGATCTGATGGTCACTACCTTCACGCTTTTAGAAAGTTCAATCTGAGTAATGAAGTCCTTGAGTACATCTGCTGTATCACTCTTCTCAAACAGAAAGATAGTCCAAGTGAATCTTGAAAAGTCATCAGTGACCACTAGGCAGTACCATTTCTTCATAATACTTGCCACAGAAGTAGGACCAAAGAGATCCATGTGCAGCAATTCTAATGGCTTGGTGGTGGATTGAACTGTTTTGGATTTACAAGAGGCTCTATGCTGCTTTCCCTTCAAACAAGCAACACAAGTATGATCATTGGTAAAGGTCTTGGAAGGAAGACAATGAACAAGGTTGAACTTAACAACTTGTTCATATTCTTGAAGTTCAGATGACCAAGTCTTCTAAGCCACTTATTGCATTCATCTATGATAGGTGTGAAAACACCCATCCTTTTACCACTTAATTATAATAAAAACGAGACCATAACGTGTATTTTATGTCGTAAATGTCGGAATTATGCGTGGTTTGTGTTTTTGTTGTGTTTTAGGACCAAAAGATGAAAAAGGAAGAAAACACGGGCTTTCACGGACTTTTTCGAAGAAAAAGACAAAATACGAAGTCAAAAGATCAAGAGTGCAAAAGATGGGAAGTCAATGGGCCTATTTTGAAGATTTATTGAATAAAAGGACCAAAGACGGAAGATTTACAAGTCGAAGAACCGAAGTCTAATAAATGAAGAAATTATAAGACGAGTTCAAGATTTTATCGACAAATCCCGAGCCAAAGTCGAGACCTTTAATTTAATTTAAGGACGAGACGACTAAAAGAAAGAAGAAATGAAGAAGGAAGGAAGCAACCAAGCCACCTACCAACTCCCCTATAAATAGTCCATACCCATTTTCATTTATTCTTGTTAGCTAAATTGACAACTTGGCTCTCCACTTTTTTATGCACTTTCATATTATCCATTTACATTTTGTCTTTAATTCTTTCCATTAATTTCAAGTAAGTTTTAATTTTGTTGTTGAATCTTTATTTTTAATCAAGCTTTTCATTATTCTCATCCTTCCTTTATTGTTTGGTTTAATTTAGTGTTTGGTTTGTTGATTTGGTTGATTTAGTTTTGATTAATCTAGTGGGTTTCATAGTTTTATTGATTTTTATTGAATAAAGTTTATTGATTTGGTTGATTTTGTGTTTGTTAGATCTTATTTGGTGTTTTGATTAGCTTATTTCTCAGATTATTTGGCTTATTTTTGGTTTCCTAGAATTTAGGATCGGGATTTGGAATTCTTGTGATTATTGAGAAGCTGTCCCGAGGGTTTCTAAATTCCGAAGTAAGTTTTTAAAATATTCCGAAGTTCCATTTTTCTTTAATTCCGAAGTTCATGTTTTTTTTTATCAATTCCGAAGTTGTTTATTTTTATATATTGCGAAGCGCAATTTTAAAACATTCCGAAGTATAGGAGAAAAAGTTATTGCGAAGTATCCACCAAAAATTTATTGCGAAGTATCCACAAAAAAAAAAAATGGGAAGTATCCACCAAAAAGTTATTGCAAAGAAGAAGAGAATAAAAGCATTCCGAAGTACGTTTTCTTTTTCACCAGCCTGTGTGCTAGCTTGCTTATAACTTTTTTCCCGCCCATTTTGGTGCTTGCTTCCAGCAGCTAGCCTTCCTGCTTGTTTAGTTATTAGTATTGTTCCGCAATCGTTTAGTTTAATCTGAAAGTTGTTCCGATTTTATTTCTGAAAGTCACGTATTTTTAGTTATATTTTTCGTCTAATTTTAAAATTAATATTTTTTCATAAAGTTCAAGTTTTATCTTTTATTTAGTACCCGCTTTAGGTTTTGCCTCGTTTAGCTTTAAAGTAGCCACTTAGTTTTATTCTCTCCTTTTTCATTAAGTAAACTTTATTTTTGAGTCGATAGTTAATTTCGTCTTTTAGTTTTATTTTTAATAATTGTTTTGCTTTAATTTATGTTTAAATATTTGTTTCGCTCCTTTATTATTAGTTAATTTTTTTTAGTTTATTTTTAATACGTTTCTCATTTACTTTTTAATTAGTTATAGACAACGACAACCTTTCTTTGTATTCACCAAGAACGACCGAGTCACACTTTCAACCGGAGATCAATTCGATTAGACACCGAGAACGATACACATACATACCAAAACGACAAGTATTAAAATGGCGCCGCTGCTGGCTCTTTTCGTAAAGATTAACGGTTTTCTGTGAGAGACGCGTTGGATTTTGGGATCCGTTCATTCGTGAACGTTATTTTTCGTGTCAAAAATTTTCAAAAATCCATAAAAATTAAAAATTTCAAAAATACAAAAACATTAATAAATTCATAAAAAGCATTTCTTTTTCAAAGTTTTGCATCAAAAAGATTTTATTTTTACAAGTACATATATATTCTCTATTTCTTTGGTATCTTGTTGATCCCAAACTTAGATCGATTTAGCTTTATGTGTACGAGATTAGATCAAGTAATACACTTAGAGAAACCTTTGTATATGTATATAACAATCTAAGTGTTATGCGGAATTAACACTTAAACAAGAACACACAAGATGTAAACAAACTTTCACTTTGATTAATGATATCAAACTTGCTTACAATGAAAGTAGTTTACGTATAAAAACTTATATTGAACATTAACCTAAAGGTCTTCTTTTATAGACATAATAAGCCTTGTACAATAATCTACGTATCAACTATTCTAGGTAAAGATATATATAGAAAAATACATTGTTGTTCCTATCTTTACTAGAAGTAATCTAGAATACAATAAATGCGTAGAGTATATCTTTCCATCAGTGCTTGTCTTCAATGTATCAACTCTTGACTTTGTCTTGTCAACGCTTGAGCTGTCAGCGTTTGTATTACTCCTGGCAACGCTTGTTTTACTCTTTTCAGCGCTCAAGTAGACTGGCTATAATTTATTCCCAACAATCCTCCCCTAAACTTGATATCTACTCCAGTGATCAAGTTTCTGAATAAACATTAAGAACTAGGAGGAATCTTACAAACCTTCTCATATTGGTAATAAATAAATCTGATCAAGTCTTTTGCCACGTCACTTGAATAATCAATTTCCAGCTGAGTGTTCTTCATCTTCTCCAAGACTTCCTTGGACATGAAGTACTGGCCATCCACAAGTAGATACTTAGCAAACTTTGTAGAAATCAAATAATAAACACCAGCAGCTGAATACAATCTCCATTGAAGACCACTGAGATCATCTTCAAGATCCTTCCAAATAGAAGGATCTTCATCAATTGGTGCACACATTCTCTTGAATGTTGACCACAGTTTTATTCCATTGACTGAAGTTGGTGCTTCAGTCATATACTTGGCTTCTAATAACCTCCATAGGTCTACCAAGTCTTCTCTGTCAAAACTTGCAAACAAAGATATAAGGGTGGTAAAAGTGTGCACCTCTTTTTCATACCTGCTAATCTTCCAAAACCCACATTCATCTTCTTCATAACTTACAATTGGGTTTCTGGAATCAAGTGGTAACACTTGTACCATATCTGAAGCTTCTAATGGTGAGAGCCTTTCCTCTGCAAGTTCTTCTTTTCTTTCATCAGAAAGAAGTCTTAGAGTGTTCTCTTCCTGCACTCTAACCCAAATGGGATAAGCTCTACATTCCAATTCATCAAATGTCAACCCAGTCAATTTATTATAAGTCCAACTTGTTCCATGACATATGAGCAACATAAAGTACAACTCCTTTCTATCCCTTTTCAAATTTGAGAGAACATTTCTTGCTTCGTGTTTCAGTATGACCTTGCAATCCTTTTGTACTCTGAGAAGAATCTCCAAACCCCATATCTGATCTGAAATGGTCAAATGTGGATTCTCTATACATCTTTCTTCCCAAGCATGGTACATCTGAACCACCTCTGGCATATCAAAATCAACCTGCAATTTCAACTCATTCAATTTCTCCTTGGCCAGCTCATCACCATACTCAAGTCTTTCTGGTTGTTCTATGATCATAACACTTGAGTCTGAACTAGCTTCATCACTTCCTTCTTGCTCTTCTGAAGTGACAACAAAAGGTGATTCACCCACCTTTTTCTTTTCTTATTCCACAATTTGGTGCAGCCAACCTTCTATCAAATTCAATTTGTGCTGCATTCTTTGGAACAACCTCTTCTACCATAATACCCTTACCCTTATCTAATGGATCAATTGTTGGTAAGGTAGATGGTGATACCTGTGAAGAAACCTCCTTGATGATGGATGATGACTGGAATACATCAACCTCATTTGCAGGTCTGTCAACGCCCAATTCTGCTTTGTCAGCGCCCAAGATACTCATGTCAGCGTTTAAATTCTCCTTGTCAACGCTCAAATTTCCTGCCTCAGCGCCTTTTGCAATTTCCTCCAACATGGCTGTAAATGATAAATTTAAGTTTGTAGGAGAGACTAGAGACGTATCAAAACCTGTTTGTTTCTTCAAACTTGTTAGGGCCTCAGCAACATCCAAAGATTGACCATTATGGTTGCCCTTATCACTCACATTTATTTGTTCATCCTCCCTTTTGGAAGATTCCTTCATCCATCTCCTTGTACTAGCAGTCTCCAAGATAACAATTCTCTCCCTTAATTGCTTGAGTTCAAGGCATTGTGTGCTGACAACTTGTACCAAGTCTGCATTTTGCTTTTGCAAGCTCATGCAGACAGCCGTCAATTTCATTAGGGTCATTGGTTCCAAGCTGCCCTCTTCTAAAATGGGTATTTGACCTCCCAAGTTAGATTCACTGGGCATGGATGAGGTCTTAATGATGGTAGGACTGTCTTGGCCAGCTTCTAAGCCAGAACCAATAGTCCCAACCTCATCCATAACACCAACCACACTTGTGGTGGTGGTTCTCTCTGCTACATGGCTAGGACCACTAGAGGAGAACACTCCAGTATTCCTTTGGCGTTTGTGTAACCTATATTGTGTTGGGGGAGAAGAAGATGTGGATTGGGTGGGTGTGGGTTGGTTAAGGGGTGTTTGGGACTGTGAAGGTTGTGTGTCAACGTTTGAAATAGGCACATCAACGCCAACATTTAATGTGTCAGCGTCGAAGGGTTCTTGGTCAATTTGCATATGTTGTGGGGAAGATAATGGTTCAGGTATTGGGTCAATTTGGGGTTAGGGGTCTGGTTGGGGTTGAGTTGCTTCAATGACAGCAATCATAGCTGGGGTTAGGGGTATGTCACGATGAGGGGGTGAATTCATCTTCATAAAAATTGCTTTCTTTTGCACAGGGATCTCATAAAAATCATCATGATCCCTTGTGCAGTATCCTTGGACATCAAAAACCATTTGTAAAAATCTGGGATAAGCTAAAGTCATTTTGTTCCCTTTATTTTTACACATGCCCTCAAAAATCATTTTAGAATAATTAAATTTTTGCCCAGTAGCAATACACACAATAGCACTTGCAATAGATCTATTGATCTCATTGTGTGCAGTGCACTTGGGACTCAAACATTGTAGGAGGACATGTATTAGGTACTTCCAGGCTGGGGGAAACTCCTGTTTATGATATTTATTTAAAGTTCCTTGAGCAGGAAAAGGATAACCCAAAGCCCTTAGTCCTTGTTCTATTTCACTAATGGGAAGGGTGGTTATACCATCAGCATCATCAAGATGCAAAGCTTGGCGTACCAAAGCTTCAGTAACCACCCAAGTTCACCCATGAACAATAGAAGATAATGTAGTCACTCTATTAACTGTTGAGGAACTAACATTATTCCAAAACTGTTTAATATGTGTGACAAGAATGAGTGGTGCATGAGAAAGAGCATACCTAAAAGGAGATGCGTTCAAATACGCCACCATTTTTGTGTATTAGGGAAACAGAGCATCATCAGCTTCAAGATACGCGATCATGTTGTGTTGGCTTCTGAACCCCAATTCCAAATCTGATGGTTTAAACTTTGGTGCCATTGTTGAAAGCTGTTAAAATGATTGATAAAGATGAAGTTGATAAGAGAAAACTATGTTAGACAAGAATAATAGGTACCCTGTTTAAAAATAGGAGCCAAATTTATAGGAGAAGAAAATGCATGTGATTGGCCCAAAAATAGGCAAGTATTTTCAAAATGTAATCATGAAAATATTGAAAAAGAATAAGTTTATCTCATGCATTAAATGAAAGTTATCAGCTCCCAAAATTACGGCCTAAAAATATGTCAAAAAGTAACAACTGGGTAGGTCCCATTGAGTGTCAACGGTCAAAAATAACCTATCAACGCCCAACGGCTATATTCTTGTCAACGTTTGCCATAGCCATGTCAGCGTCTAATTTGGTCACAACAACGCTTGGAAAAATACTTGTCAGCGTCCAAAAAATAAAAATGTTTAAAAATGAAAAATGACATTAACAAAGTAATTTATCCTAGAGAAGATAACCAAAAAGCTGATAATTATTATAGGGCGGCAAGCACTGTCCAGTTATGCACACTTGCTTATGCAAGATAGACATAACAATCCTCTAGTGTCCCTTGCTAACCAAAACTCTTAACAACTAAGTTACCTTATAAAATTCCTTGTTACTCCCAGGTAAAACCCATGACAAAATCATTCCCAAGTCTCCCAACAGACCACAACCAATTCTAGGCCAAAAATGTCTTGGGAGCATGCATAGTATATCAACTTTGCATGCTACAGTGCCTCATGATTTAGTAAAAGTAACTCATACTCACCTATAGACACAATCTAGAATTGTGATAAGAGTATCATGGATACCCAAACATCCTAAAGGTTCCTAAAACCTCCCCTTAAACTATGATACATATGTTGCTAGAAAATATGCATGAACATAAAAATTTATGTCAAGATAGGAATTAAAAATTCCAACCATCATCCATAAATAAAAAACATGTCCAAATGCTTCTCCAATGATCCATAAGCAACTCTGTATCCATTAGTATACTGCTAACACCACCTGCACATTTAGATTGAAAACCACAAAACTAACATTGTTGCTGACAACGCCCCGATAACACATGACAGCGTTGAGGGAAGCTTTGTCAGCGTTAGACAAATATATTGCTGACAACGTCACAAAAACACTTATCAACGTTCAAGCAACCTTTGTCAGTGTTAGAAAAATATAGTGGAAAATCTAAATCCTCAAAAAGACCAATAACAATGCATTATCCTGTACATACTTTTACAAAAAGACTTCAAAACACATATTATGTGAGATTGATCATTCCAATACTTATGACCAAGTATTGAAACCTTCCAGCATCAAAAGGTTTAGTTAGTAAATCTGACACATTCTCTTCTGTGTCAACCCTATCTTGTTGTATTAAACCTTTTTCAAAACAATCTCTTATAAAATGGTGTCTAATTTCTATGTGTTTAGTTTTAGAATGATGTACAGGATTCTTAATAATACATAAAGTGCTGTTATTGTCAACAAATATCTTGGTATGCATGAAATTATACCCATAGTCTAATAGCTAGTTCTGAATCCACAAAACTTGTCCACAACAAGCAGCTGCAGGCACATACTCAGCTTCAGTTGTAGAATTAGCCACCACTGTTTGTTTCTTGCATTGCCAAGATATCAACCTGCTCCCAAGAAACTAACATCCACCAGTTGTGGATTTTCTATCAAACTTATCACCTCCATAGTCACTGTCTGAATATGCAATCAGCTCCAATGGTGAATCCTTTGGGTACCACAAACCAAGACTAGGATAGCATCTTAGGTACCTAAAGATCCTCTTCACAGCATAAAGGTGACATTCCTTAGGAGTCACTTGATGGCGTGCACAAGCACACACAACAAACATGATGTCAGGTCTGGAGGCTGTAAGGTACATCAATGGTCCAATCATGGATCTATAGTGCCTGACATCAACATCTTTCCCATCTCTAATCTTTCCCCAAGGGTGTTCTCTATCCATAGGAGTAGTAGCCCTCTTTTCATTTGGAGAAAAGCCAAACTTCTTCAAGATCTCTACAACATACTTATCCTAGGAGATGAAGATACCATCTTCTTTCTGCTGAACTTGTAAACCAAGAAAGAAGTTCATCTCCCCCATATCACTCATCTTGAATTTGTCTTTCATAAGCTTGGAGAAATACTCACTCATCTTTGGATCAGTAGACCCAAAAATGATGTCATTAACATAGACCTGAACAAGCAACACATCCTTACCTTTCTTCTTTATAAATAGTGTCTGATCTATGGTGCCCCTCTTGAATCCATTGTCCACTAGATAAGTAGACAAAGTACCATACCATGCTCTAGGGGCTTGATGAAGTCCATACATAGCCTTCTTGACTCTATACACCTTGTCTGGATTCTCTGGATCCTCAAAACCAGGAGGTTGCATCACATATACCTCCTCAAAAATTGTTCCATAGAGGAAGGCACTCTTGACATCCATTTGATAGACAGTGAAGCCCATACAGGATGCATAGGCTAGAAAGATCCTAATAGCTTCAATCCTTGCAACTGGTGCAAAGACCTCCTCATAGTCTATCCCCTCCTCTTGTGTATATCCCTGAGCCACTAATCTTGCCTTGTTTCTGACCACAATACCTCTTTCATCTCTCTTGTTTCTTAGAACCCATCTTGTCCCTATAGGTCTGACATATCTGGGATAATCAACCAGCTCCCAAACATCCTGAATTGCAAATTGGTGAAGCTCATCCCGCATTGCTTCCATCCAACTTGGTTCTTTGAGAGCATCAAATATCTTCTTGGGTTCCTATTGTGACAGAAAACAGGCGAACAAACATGCTTGCACAAGAGGGGTATCAACCTTCTTGTGAATATTGGCAATAAACCCACCAAGACCATGATGAGATCTTCTAGTCTGAACAGGAGTCATAATATCACCAATGATTTGAGAAGTTGGGTGATTCTTCATAGTAGAAGTGAGAACTCCTCATTCAAAAAGTCTGGTGTCCTCAACCTCATTCTCCATGTTGCCAATATCTTCTTCTTCAGACTCTCTTTCATCAACATGAGGATGAACCTCTTCATATAAATTGGAAGGTTCACCCTGTTCAAAAGTAGAAGAGAAAAGATGTGCAGAAGTGTTGTCAATGCCTGAACCTTGTTTGTCAATGTGTGAGCTAACAACGCTTGAACTATTGTTGTCAACGTCTGAGCCATCAACGTCTGAATTGGTCTTGTCAGCGCTAGATTTGCCTTTGTCAGCGCCTGAAGGACCATGCATGTTGTTATCTGGTGGTACTTGGGGACCACCATTATCTTTACCAGCAGCAGCAGCAACAGCAAAAGCATATGTCCATATGGGGATTGTAACATATTCTTGTATAGGAGATGACTTTTCTGCTTGTGATCCAACCTTTTCATGAACCTGTGTACCTGAAACATCAACAACTTGTTCTTCCACAACATTTGAAGTTACCTTCACAATGTCTGGATTAATGACAGGCATATAATTTAAAGTTCTAGATAAAGGTTCCAATTCAAACAACCAATTTGGACCACTTTCAGGATCACTAGGTTTATTCTCTAAAAACCTAACATGTACTCTTTCAAGAATACGTTTTTCCTCTTTAAGATAAACCCTATATCCCTTGCTCTGCACTGAATACCCCATGAAGTAGCCTTCATTACCTTTTGCACTAAATTTACCTAAGGCATCACTAGTATCTAAAACTACTACATGACAACCAAAAGGTCTGAGAAAACCAATATTAGGTTTTCTTCCCCAAAGTAACTCATAAGGTGTTTTGTTTTGAATTTTGTTGACCAATGCTCTATTTTGAACATAGCAAGCTGTATTAACAGCCTCCGCCCAAAAGGCTATAGGAAAATGAGCATCAGCCAACATGGTTCTAGCTGCTTCAATTAGGGTTCTATTTTTCCTCTCAGCAACCCTATTTTGCTGTGGGGTTCTGGCAACACTAAATTGCCTAGTAATTCCTTTCCTGGCACAAAAATCATCTAACTTTTTATTCCTTAATTCACCACCATTATCACTCCTAAGTATTTTAACTTCATTACCAGTTTTCTTCTCAATCTGAGTGATAAAATCAATTAAAGAGTCAGCTGTGTCACTCTTCATAGCTAGAAAGAAGGTCCAAGTAAACCTAGAAAAGTCATCTGTGATGACAAAGCAGTAGGACTTACCATTTAAACTTTCTATATTGGATGGACCAAAGAGGTCCATATGAAGCAAATGAAGAGGTCTAGTACTAGAGTGCACCTGTTTGGACTTGAATGAGACCTTGTGCTGCTTGCCTTTAAGACATGCAACACAAGAGTGGTCATTGTGGAAGGCCTTTTCAGGAAAACCATCAACCAAGCCAAGTCTTACAAGCCTGTTTATATTCTTAAAATTTGTGTGCCCTAGTCTCCTGTGCCATAAATTACTCTCGTCTACTGAAGCTTTAGCATAAAAACAAGACCTATTGTTATTCATTCTAATCCCATTCAGATTCACATTATATATGTCTTTATGCCTAGGTGTTCTATAGTCAATATATTTCTCATCAGGGATCTTATAATCCTTGTTTAACACCAAACATTCAGTATCAGTAAACATAACTTTATTTTTGTTATCACAAACTTGTGATACACTAAAAAGATTGTAATCAAGTTCTTTTACCAGAAATACGTTCTCAAAATACAAGTTCTTGGCAAGAAGTGTTCCTTTGCTTGTGATAGTACCATATCCGCCTCCAAAGTAAACCTTATCACCATCCTTAATGGGAGTAAAGTTGGTCAAATAATCTTCCTTCCCTGTCATGTGCCTTGAGCATCCACTATCCCAATATCCAAAATCATTTACATGTCTTTGAATGCCCTGCACATAAAGAAAACAAGTTAGTTTTCTTTGGGAACCCAAGCCTTGGAAGACTTGGATTCATCTGGTTGTTCAATAAGAACAGACTTAGTACTCACAACAACCCCATTTTCATCCTTCTTAGGATGAAATACCTAGTTAACCCCAATAGGTTTTGTAATGACCTTTGAAATGTAATTAAATCTGTTGCAGGTCATTGAAATCCCATTATCATTAAGGTTTTGATCTTTCTTTGGTCTCCATGTCAAGCTTGAAGAAGCTTTAGACCCCTTACCCTGTGGTTGCAAATATTTAGGTCTGGTCACGTTTCTGTCAGCGTTAGAATTGGTCTTGTCAACGCTGAAATTACCCTTGTCAGCGTTGAACCTAGGGTTTGCTACAGAAACCCATTGCCTATTAGACCAAGTATTTGTCTTTTGAAATGGTCTTTGTCCATGAGTGTTAGACCCTCTAGTGAAGAATGGTGCAGGTCTAACAACTTGTGGACTTTGCTGCACACAAGGTTTGGGTCTGACAACGTTTGACTTTCTAACAACGTTGACTTTGTTCCTGTCAGTGCTGAATTTGTTCCTGTCAGCGCTGACTTTGGGAGCGTTGACACACTTATATGCTAAATGTGAAAAGCTACAACAAGTGTAACAGGCTTTTCTAGACACAACCCTAGGTCTAGAAGAGAAGAAACCTGTTCCATCATTGCTAACTTGGCTCTTAGGTGACCTAGTATTCCTATACATCTCTGCATACTTAATGCTAGGTTTTCTAACAGTGTTTGAGCCAAGATCAACAGCCTTACCAGTGATTGGGTTTGTAACCTTAATGGGAGTTGACTCATTAGGACTTTCACATAGCAAGCCACCCTTAACAAATAAGGTAGGGTTGGCTTTCTTCCATTCATTTAAGTCAGTCAACTTCTGTTGATACTCTTCAACTAGGGTAACAACTCTTGGTGGAGGAATGAATTCCTCCTCTTGGAGTTCTGGCAAACCAGTCCAAGATAGGTCCTTTTGTTGGACACCATAGAAGTTACCAGCTGGTGGTGGAACCACTGAGTAGTCTTTCATCCCAATCCTAGTCATGTCCTTAGGATCCCTTTGTTTACTCACACATTCTCCTAGGGTTTGTGTGGCCTTATCAAATCTTTGAATTTTAAGACCAACATTATCTTTATTCTTAATGGCCTCATCTAACTTAGCCTGTAACTCACCATTAACCCTTTCCATGATGTTTCTAATATCCATACTAGCATTTAACTCATGTTTTAAGATATTTATTTTATCTTTTAAGTCAAATTCCATTTTCTTGTATTCAGAAACTGTCTTCTTAGTTTGAGTGAGAGCTAGTTGGTAATTAGACAGTTTGCATCTTTCAGTACTCACATCATCTAATAATCTTAACACCTCTTTGTTAAGTTTCTCAGTGTTTAACCTACAACCCTTACTACAAAAATCATCATCGTATACCTCATTATCAGATGAAGAGGAGGAGTGTGCCATGAGAGCATATTGAACATGCTCTTCTTCTTCTATCTCAGCAACCAAAGCTTTATCCTCTTCCACATCCTTAGCCAGATAGCTCCAATCCCATCCCATACCATCAATTCCTTGAACTGCAACCATGGCTTTAGGATCCTGAGCCTTAACAATTTGGCTTGAAGGTTTGCCAGCATCAGATTTTCTAGGAGATCTGCATTCCCTCATGAAGTGCCCCATACGATGACAGTTGTAGCACTCAACTTTGGATTTATCAAATCCAGCTGTGTCCTTTGCATTGAAGGTCATTTTCTTTTTAAACCTTCTGTTCCACCTATTTGCTCTTATACTAGCAAGAGCCATGTTCCACTTGATATCCATTTCTTCCAAGTGCTCATCACTTATCTGCTCAAGGTCCTCATATGTAATCACTGAACCATTAGGCAAAGAAGCAATATAAGCACATACAGTATCCAGATCCAAACCAGCAGGTTTAACTCTTGGTGAGTCACTTTTGAAAGTGTCAGCGTCTGAAAAGGAGACGTTGACAAGACATGTTCCAGCGCTGACGCATGATGATCCAGTAATTGGATGCATGTAGGAGTCCTTCTGGTTGAATTGACCTTCACTATGGGAAAAGAAGGCCATGTTACTGTTGGTGGACTTGCTTCCATGTTCTAAAAGAGTTTCATCTTCCAACAGCCTCAGTTTGTTGTAGATATCATCAAACGTGGAACTTTTATGAGTATTATTGGCAAGAATAGATCTTGCCTCAATCTTCCACGCCTCACCAAGACTTTTAAGAAAAGTAGCATTAATCTCAACATCACCAAGTTGTGTCCCGATGAAGGACAATTTGCTAGTAATATCAAGCAATCTGCTTCTCACACTACTAAGCTTTTCATTAGGTTGAGCCTTGAAGACAACATAATCATGCATGAGTTGCTTCTTCTTCTCTTCCTTAGTATCTTCATTGCCACCATATGCAACTTCAAGAGCTGCCCAAAGGTCCTTAGCAGATTCATAACCTCTGTATTTATGCTGGTTCTCTTGTCCCAAAGAGAGTTTCAGAATATTTAGGGTTTTCATATCAACCCTTTTCTTTGCTATGTCTTCAGCAGACACAGCTCTACCATCATCAGGCTTTTCTTTCTTATCTGCTTCAGAACATCCAGCAACAACTGCTCTTCCAGCAATAGCATTAGCAATCTTTTGAGCCTTATCGAATGTGTTTCCATATTCAATAATCTCCCAGAGTGTGTAGTCATAGATCCCCAGGTATTGTTCAAAGTTGAATTTCCATAATTCAAAGTTGGTTGCATCAAGCATGGGAATCTTGATGTTTGGTAAAGGTGAGGAGGAGGAGGTTAGTTCTGGATTTGACATGATGTTGTTAGGGTTTTTGAGAAAATTAGGGTTTTGGTGATTTTTAGGGTTCTTGTGTTCTTTAAGATCAAAAGTTCCTCAACAAGCTCTGATACCACTTGTTGATCCCAAACTTAGATCGATTTAGCTTTATGTATACGAGATTAGATCAAGTAATACACTTAGAGAAACCTTTGTATATGTATATAACAATCTGAGTGTTATGCGGAATTAACACTTAAACAAGAACACACAAGATGTAAACAAACTTTCACTTTGATTAATGATATCAAACTTGCTTACAATGAAAGTAGTTTACGTATGAAAACTTTTATTGAACATTAACCTAAAGGTCTTCTTTTATAGACATAAGAAGCCTTGTACAATAATCTACGTATCAACTATTCTAGGTAAAGATAAATATAGAAAATACATTGTTGTTCCTATCTTTACTAGAAGTAATCTAGAATACAATAAATGCGTAGAGTATATCTTTCCATCAGTGCTTGTCTTCAATGTATCAACGCTTGACTTTGTCTTGTCAACGCTTGAGCTGTCAGCGTTTGTATTACTCCTGGCAACGCTTGTTTTACTCTTGTCAGCGCTCAAGTAGACTGGCTAAAATTTATTCCCAACATATCTTTTTCTTTTTCTTTTGCAGGTGTATGCGTACTAGATCTTCGTCTTATTTTGAGCCCGAGACTCTTGAAGACTTAGACATGGCCGGTGTACACAACAATAATAACAACAATGGCCCTCAACCAGACCTTCGAACGATGGAGGAGCTTTGTCAACCAACAATGAATGGACGTGGAGGACCGATTGCGCCGATGCAAATCATGGCTCCAGAGTTTTCATTGAAGCATCACATGAACCAACAAGTTCAAAACACTTGTCCATTTCGCGGATTGTCGGATGATGATGCCAACAAAGACCTCGACAAATTCATTACCGTTACTCAAAGCATGAAGTTACCCGGTGTTACTATGGATTTCCTTCGCCTACATATTTCCACACACTTTATCCCACGATGCCGAAAAATGGTTTGACCGTCTTCCTAAGAATTCAATTCATACATGGGACGACATGACTCGATTTTTGTCGCGCTACTTTCCACCATCCATGGTCACGAGCCTTCGGAATCAAATCAGTGGTTTCACGCAAGAACCCGATGAATCTCTTTTCGATGCTTGGGAACGTTATAATGTTTTGATCGATCGATGTCCTAACCACAACATGCTCCCCATCACGTTGATTGATACTTTCTATAATGGTTTAACTTTTCGAGATCTGATACTATTAATGCAGCCGTCGGTGGCACATTTATGAAAAGAAGACCCAGGAGTGTAGAGAGCTTATAGAGAACATGACTACCCATCACAAAAATTGGGATTCATCCGCATCTTCAAGGACTAACCCAAGAGTCAATGTTTCTTCTACTTTATCACACACCGAGATGACCGAATTCACCCGCATGATGGCTGAAATGAATGATGGTTGTAAAATTAGCACTTGTTTAGGAAAACAAGGCAATTATAGGGTAAGCACGACGATTTAGGAAAACCGTGTGTAAATAACCCTAAAATGAGTTCGTTCTCAAGGAGGCTAGTGTGTTATGTGTGTAGTGACTTGGATTAATTTGTGATTATATGTTTGAGAAAGAAAAGTAGAAAAGAGATTAGAAGAGAATGACGGTTACGAAGACGGATAAAACTAAGACGAAAAAGGCGTTCACGTAAAACCGTAAAAAGCACCAAAATTAAAATTTTAACCTAAAAATTCCAAAAAATTACCAAAAATCCACAATAATATTCTAAGAGTTTACAAAAAATCCAAACTTGCCAAAACCTTTTAATTAATTAGATAATGACTTTTTAATGCTAATTAAAGCCCTAAAAATCAAAATTAATTATTAAAAAGTCCCAAACAAGATCTTAAAGTTTGTAAACCTCAAAAATACTCTAATTAAGCTAAAAAATATTTTTCCAAATTTTAAAACCACTAAAAACTATTTTTAAACAATTAAAAACTATTAAAATCAATTAAAACTTAAATTAATTCTAGAAAATAGTTAAAAGACCTTAAAAATATTTGTAAGGTTGCAAAATTCCTAATTAAGTGTCTACAATCTAGGAAAAATATAAAAACTTAGAAAATCATACTTTTAATTTTTAATAATAAAATAATATTAAAATATTAATAAAAATCCAAAAATCCTAAAAAATTCTAAAAAGTTGCAACCCTACTTAATTTAAGCTAACTAAACATAAAATGCAAGTGAAATTACCCAAATGGCCCTAATGGTCCTCCAAATGGGCCAATCTCAAAAACAGTCCAATCTTAATGGGCTACAAGGCCCAATAAACTAAAGTCCACCAAATAAGACCAAAACTTCCAGGCAAGCTTAAATTTTAATTTTAAACAAAATATTCCAAAGGCCCAAAAGCTAAAATGTAGCTTATCACAGCTTAATCAACACAAAGCTTATTCTTAATGGGTTTTTTTGCCCATTAAGCCATCAACTTGTGCCATGAGCTAAAATTCAATACAAATCATCCTTTTGAGGTTATAAAATGTTTTGCAAAAAGTAATTTAAAATAAGTCAACTGAATAAGCCATAAACAATTCAAAAGCTTATTCACAAAACGACAAAATAGTCGTATTTGTGATCTAGACAACCTCAGAAGCTGATTTAACTTGCAAAACGTTTGTAATGACCAAATTAAGCTTAATACACAAGAACAATCACAAATAAGCACATCAAATAAGCTGAAAAAGTCAAATAAGCAATTGCTAAAAAGTCAACTAAGTCGTTTTATAGTCAAACCTAAAATTCAAGACCTACCAAACTCCAGATTAGTCAAACAGGTGAATTAAGCAAGATTGATTATCAAAACAAAGTTATGGCACGTTTAAATAAGCTGAAAAAGCTTATTAATAAGCTGAGAAAAAAACAACACTAGCAGTGGCAAGTGTATTAATGAAAACAGTGGGAAACGAGTTCCCACTGTTAGTGAAAAATTTTAGTCTGTTGACATATAAGCTTAGGAAAGCTTATTGTGGGCTTTTCCTTGGACAATAAGGCACCCCTACACTCAGTGGAGTGTAGGGAGTCAGTATCAACAATAAAACCACACAATTCAAGCACAAAATCACAACAACTAGGCAATGAATGGTTGCTGATGAGTAATAGCAGGTCTAGGAACTTGTCTGATCTGTTTGACCACTATGATGTATTTCAAACCACCAGATCTTGCATAATACACAACCAAACTGTAACTAACAAATTCCAAACCCTAACTTAACACAATATCTAACTGATTTCAAGATTTGAAGCTATAAATCACTAGAACAACCTAGATAGAGCTACTGATTTAACTTAACTGTTTTTACCATATATTTAAGCATGTAAACTTTGTTTTACTAAAAAAAACTCAAAATAACTTACTGATAACACCTAACACGAACATATAAAGTGTTTTCAAGCTGGTTTTAACCTAAGTCTTGTCACCTACTTAGCTTAAACACCTAGACCTAAACACCCCCTTAATTTTAAAAATCAAAAATATTCAAACAAAATCTATTCAGATTCAAACCAAGTTGATTCAAACTACCTAAACATGCATACTAAACTATATTGAGCATAAAAAACAGATAAATCCAACTTTCAAATAGTTTCACCCAAATCCATACAATCACAGTTCTAGGCTTAACAAGAGAGTTCAAGGTTTATACCTTGTGGGACCCACATCCAGGCCCCACTATGGCTGCAATGCCATCTCCCATCAGCTTATAGCTGGGCTTATGGCTTATGGGACAGAGTTGCTTAGTAGAGAGTTTCTAGTGATGGTCTCAAGAGACACATGCACCCAATATGTCTTCAAAGTGGTTGAGTTTTTATGAACCTGCCAAGAAAGAAAGCAAACAGAAAAGTGACATGTTCATAAGTCAAATAAGCTAATAAGCCAGCTTATCATTTAAGCTACTTATGGCTTATTTGACATAAGAAAAAAAACTGATTTTTGATTTTCTGAAAACTTTAACAATAATTAGATCAACAACCAATTTAAATTTCATTTGAGCTTGATATTCAACAAGAATATCAGGCTCATATGATCAACTTAAAATGCTTGGACAGTGAACTTAAGGACTGAATAACTTGAGTCTCCAAAATAAACAAGAACTGAATATGGGATTTCAACTTTAAAATTTAAATATGTAATGGAAAAGTAAAATGGATCTTGTTCTTTTTCGTCACAACAAACACCAATTTCATTCACTTGAAAGGAATTTACAATGCTTGACCAAAGAAAGAGAAAACAAGAACAACTTAAAACTGAAAACCTATTGCTCTTTATATAGAGAGCTACAAAGATTCTAGAACTGAAAAGAACCCTTAACCCTAATGGTGTGGTCTTCCACTTTTGCCCTTGAGATATTCGGATATAAGTTTGAAGATGTTCTTTTTGAATTCTTGGTCCAAGGATGGATTTGGCTGTTTGTTAGAGCCCATGTGATTCCAGCAGTGTTGAATGAATCTAATCCGTTGGAAATTCCTTTGGCAACACGAAAATACTCTCCATCGTTGATTGCAGTTGTACAAGCTTGTTTTCTTGTGTGAAGTGGGTTAGGGGACCTTGGAGAGGGGACCATGGGTTCACATGAAAAGAATCTGGGTGGTGGGTTTTGATTAGGAGGTTGCTAATCACCAATCTGCACTTGTTTGAGCTTAATTACTGGGTAATTAAGAATTGCCCAATTAGGGTTCTTGAGGTGTTCTTGTTGGTTTAATCTGGCAATCAAGGACAAAGTCTTTGTTTCCCACTAAAATTAACATTAAATTAATCGGTGTGAATAATTAGTTAATATTAATTTAGAATAAGTGGAAACTGACGTGGGATGGTGACAAGGCAGAGATGGTGAGGTGGCGGCTTATGAGTGGGGGTTTAAGTTTTGTTGTCTGGCCCATATAACCCCTCAAGTTTCTTTCTTTGTTCATAACTCCATTTCCTTTGTTAACAACTTTGGGCAGTTTACACTTTCAGTCCTTTTGTTTAATTAAACCTTAGGTAAGGACTAATAATGCAATTCTATAAAATTCCAAGGGCTATTCTTGATATTTCTTTACTCTTTAAGGACCATTCTTGTACAAGTGATTCTTGGATGGTCATTTGTGACAAGTCTTCAAAGTTGAGGGACCAATCTTGCCAATCTTCAATTCTTCAAGGGTATTTTTGGAAATTCCATTCTTGGGCCCGGTTCTTTGTGCGTCTTCGTTTCCCGTGTTCGGTTTTGCTTGATTCTTGTGATCTTTTGTCATTTTCTCAATATCAGTACCTAAAATACATAGTCAACAAACACAAGCATATATTTGGCATTTTTGATGATATTTTATGCATTTTAAGCCCAATTTGGATGATGAGACCATGTATAAAAGCAGTCACATCACTCCCCCATACTAAACCATGGTCGTGCCCTCACGCAATGCTAGAATAAAGTACCATAGCACCTCCAAAATTCATTTTTATTTACTTTATTGAATGATAAACTAGCTACACTACTACTATTACTACTATTAGCGTTTTAAACATAATGTATGATTTTCATCACAAAATGGGACGTTTAGGTTCATAGAATAAGAACACGTGAATGCTTCGTTAGAAATAATTTCATCATCCTCGATTTTTACCCCAATTCCATGCCAAGCGTGCAACGAGATCATTGTCATTATAAGTTAGTAATGCTAACACTACTCATATGCCCCAATCACGTACTTATCCTCCCATTATTCCTAAGTTGTATCTCTTATATTTTATATTGTCTTGAATGTTTCACAAGGATACATTGTTTGACGTATGCGATAATAGAGATTTAGGTCTAAAAATAGAGTCCTAACGGTGTAACCAAGACCATCAAATCAATAACCCCTCCTAATAGACAATGATGTCAAAAAATTAAGTTGACAAGAAGAATTGATAAACACGGTTTTATAACGGTTTTGAACATGAGACTTAGTACCAAGACTTTTATACGCCCCCTAACGGAAGGGCCTTATTATCATTGGTTTACCTCCATCTTTTATTCAACTTCGCCATGAAGCTTTTATTATGACTTCGGTCTTGCCTTGCCTTTTATTATCCGCCTCATCGGTGGTTTTATTAGCCAAAGACGTATATCCTCACGCTAAGGCGAATTTTGGATCTTTAAAGCTTCGAAGATTAAGGCTTGATTCACTTTCAATTTTGCATAGATTTTTCGGCCTTGTGGGGCTTCAAATTGTTTGCTTGATTTAGGTGAGCACTTGAAATCTTATTATTGGGTGAAGCTTTTTGATTATTAGGGTGCCAATACTTAAAAACCGTGACGCTGGCGATACCTTAATGTCTTCCCAATTTAATTACACGAAAGCTACTAGAAAAGACTAGAAACCCAACAATCCCAACTAAACCGCTAAGTCAATATTTATTAAGCAAAAAATATTTACATGCGAAGGGAGAATAAGCAAACAACGAGAACACATGAGTTTTTGAAAGAATACGAGTACTCTACGTTTAGCATAGTAACTTATAATTAACCCTATCATTTCTCGTCCTCATTTAAGAGACTTAGCCTAATGTGTAGTTAAGGAATCAAAGCTAAGTGCTCAACACGCACGGTCGAGTCAAAAATTACTCTTATTCTCGCCATCGGAAAATCTACATTCGTGTCTTCAAACACTTATAAAACATGAGAAAATTTTAAAATTTGGCCATTTTTAGCCTTATTTTGCAACAAAACGATAAACAAAAAGATAAACTTTGGAAAGCGTGAAGGATTGGCAAGGCAAGTATCTATTCACCCCCCATACTAAAGTTAAACATTGTCCTCAATGTTTCGAGTCTAGGGGTGCAAACACCCCCATACTAGAGACGTAATCAAATGCCTAATGTAGCATGGAAAGGGTGTAACCAATAAATTAATAGCCGTTTATGAAGTGTGCTAATAACCTAAGGTTAGAACATCAAAAGGATATATCATGGATATTGAGAAAGTCTTCAAAGCAAACGATCGAGTGCTCCCATAAAACGAACACGAGAGGCTCCAATCGTGAAGATCATGATCATCTAAAGTCCACAATTCACAAACAACCACGGAACAAAGGTTGGAAGGGCACAAATCCCCACACGTTAACTACATTAGAAAGCGATAATATATACATACGATAAGCATGGGACTCCCCCACGAGGCACCTCGTTTTTGATTACCGAGTCATGAGCTAGACTCGATCCCCTCAATACTAATTATCATTGGGGAAGGTGATTTGGTCGAGGTAGTTCAAGGATGGAACTTCCCCGCCAAAGTAGTGCTTCAACCTATGTCCATTCACCTTGAAGTTAGGACCATCATCTTGAGCTAGCTCGATGGTCCCATACGGAAATACTTGAGTCACGGTGAATGGACCGGACCAACGAGATTTCAACTTACCGAAAAAGATTTTCAAGCGAGAATTAAAAAGCAAAACTTGATCCCCAATGTTAAAAACCCGGTTTTTAATTTTAGAATCATGCAACTTTTTAGTTTTTTCTTTATAAATCAATGAATTTTCATAAGCAATGTCCCTCAATTCATCCAATTCATTTAATTGCATTTTCCGGTGTTTTCCCGCGGTCTCCATATCATCATTACAATGCTTTAGGGCCCAATAAGCCCTGTGTTCCAATTCAATAGGCAAATGACAATTTTTCCCATACACAAGCTTATATGGAGTGCACCCAATAGGCGTCTTATGAGCGGTCCTAAAGGCCCATAAAGCATCGTCCAAATTATCCGACCATAATTGTCGGTTTTCCCCAACGGATCTCTCCAAGATCCTCTTCAACGCTCAGTTTGAAACCTCGACTTGCCCACTCGTTTGTGGGTGATAAGATGTAGAAAGCCGATGTGTAACCCCATATTTCCTTAGGACCCTTTCGAATTGGTCGTTACAAAAATGGGTTCCACGATCGCTTATGATCGCACGAGGGGTTCCAAACCGAGAAAACAAGCTTTTCAAGAACATGACTACTACACGAGCATCATTGGTGGGCAAAGCCTTAGCTTCCACCCACTTAGATAGGTAGTCAACCGCAACGAGAATGTACTTATTACCACGAGATGATGGGAACGACCCCATAAAGTCTATACCCCAAATGTTAAAGATCTCACACACTTGGATGATATTTTGTGGCATTTCGTCTTTTTGTGAGGCTTTTCCTTGTCGTTGGCATGAATCACACGACTTCAAAAGATCTTGTGCATCTCGGTAAATAGTAGGCCAAAAGAAGCCGGCATCAAATACCTTCTTAGCCGTGAGATTAGCACCGTGGTGACCACCCGTGGGTCCCTCATGGCAAGCTCTAAGGATGTTAGAAGCTTCGGTGCCAAATACACAACGTCGGATGATTTGATCCGCACAAGTTCGAAACAAGTAAGGGTTGTTCCAAAAGTAGAACTTGACGTCACGAAAGAATTTTCGTTTTTCTTGAGTCGTCATACCCTTAATGATGAAGTTACCCGCATGGTAATTTGCAAAATCCGCAAACCATGGGGTGGAAGAACAAAGCTTAGAATTCACTACACCAAGTGTCTCGAGCGGAAATGTTTCGATGATTTCCTTGAGCTCGTAAATACTTTGGTGAGGATCTTCCAAACGAGAAAGTTGATCGGCCGCTAGATTCTCGGCTCCTTTTTTGTCAACGATTTTGTGATCAAATTCTTGAAGGAAGAGAATCCAACGAAGTAATCTAGGCTTAGCATCTTGCTTTGCCATGAGATACTTAATAGCCGAATGATCCGTATACACTATGCATTTCGTCAAGACGAGATAAGGTCGAAATTTCTCAAATGCATACACCACGACAAGGAACTCCTTTTCCGTTGTAGTGTATTTAAGTTGAGCCTCGGTCATCGTCTTGCTAGCATAGTGAATAGGCAAGAAGTGCTTTTCATGACATTGCCCCAATACGGCCCCAATAGCGTAGTCGCTAGCATCACACATGAGCTCAAAGGGGAGGTTCCAATTGGGAGCAACAAGAATGGGAGCTTCGGTAAGTTTCCTTTTTAAGGATTTCAAAGGCTCGTACACAATCTTCGTCAAAGACAAAACGTGCTTTTTTTTCAAGAAGATGTGTAATGGGTCAAGAGATCTTTGAAAAATCCTTGATGAATCGACGATAAAAGCCCACGTGGCCTAGGAAACTCCTAACTCCCTTAACGGTTTTGGGATGAGGTAATTTGGCGATGACGTCTACCTTAGCTTGATCTACCTCAATCCCCGCTTTTGAGACCTTGTGCCCTAAGACGATTCCACTCTTAACCATAAAATGACACTTTTCCCAATTGAGCACAAGGTTGGTTTCCTCACAACGTTTCAACATTCTCTCAAGGTTCGACAAACACGAAGTGAACGAATTACCAAACACGGAAAAGTCATCGATGAAGACTTCCATCGTCTTCTCGATCATATCATGAAAAATAGCCATCATGCACCTTTGAAAGGTTCCCGGTGCATTGCAAAGTCCGAATGGCATTCTATGATAGGCAAACATTCCATATGGACACGTAAACGTAGTTTTTTCTTGATCACGAGGATCGATGAGAATTTGGAAGTAACCGGAAAAACCATCTAAAAAGCAATAGAAATCGTTTCCCGCAAGACGCTCCAACATTTGGTCCATGAAGGGCAAGGGAAAATGGTCTTTTCGAGTGGCTTCATTCAACTTTCGATAGTCAATGCACACTCTCCATCCGGTCACGAGTCTAGTGGGAATTAACTCGTTGGCATCGTTTGGCACAACGGTCATTCCTCCCTTTTTAGGGACACAATGAATAGGACTCACCCAACGGCTATCGGAAATAGGGTAAATCATTCCCGCGTCAAGGAGTTTTAGGACCTCCTTTTTGATGACGTCGTGAATTTTGGGGTTCACCCTCATTTGACATTGGATTGCGGGCTTGTAATCCTCCTCCATTAATATTTTGTGAGTACAAAACTTGGGATCGATTCCCTTAATGTCGGATAACTTCCACGCAATTGCCCCTTTGTGATCCTTTATAACATCGACAAGTGCGGTTTTTTCATCATTCGAAAGGTCCTTCGCAATAATAACCGGCAACTTGTCGTCCTCCTCCAAATAGACATATTCGAGATGAGGAGGTAAATCTTTCAACTCGAGGATAGGTGGTTCTTCAAGTGAAGATTTGGGCTCGATACTCATAACCTCCTCGGGTGGAGGAAATGGGAAATCGTTAAGAAAATCTTTGATAATCGAGAAGTCCTCATCGTTGTCGAGGTCTTCATTACAAGTACGTGGAACATCGAATTCTTCCAACGTAAAACTACCACCTTCAAATGGAGTGAAGGTTGGTGTCGAATTATCAAGGATTGGATCCAACATAGTGGGATTGCCACTATTTTCAACATCACCAAAACCTATAACTTCTTGTGAAAATTCCTCGCAAACAACGTCGATCATATCAACGAGGTTTATGGTAGCAACGGAATAAACATGAGAAAGTTGAGAATTTTGAGTTGCGTTTATAACAAGTTCCTCGTCGTTGAAACGTAAGGTGATCTTTCTAGCATGCACATCAATTAAAGCCATAGACATATCTAAAAACGAACGACCTAAAATGAGAGGAACTTGAGGATCCGTGGGAATATCGACAACGATAAAGTCTACGGGATAGTAGAACTTCCCCACTTTCACAAAAACGTCTTCCGCCAATCCACATGCGCGAATCAGGGAATGGTCGGCCAAATCGATAGACATTAGTGAAAGAGTAAGATTAGGAAGATTGAGCGACTTGAAGATTGCAAGTGGCATCAAGTTAATGATAGCACCAAGATCGGCCAAGGCATAGCATTCTTCCATATCTTGAATTGCACAAGGGATCAAAAATTTACCGGGATCACCGACTTTTTGAGGTATGCGATTAAGATAAACCGATGAACAACTAGACAATTGATGCAATTTCTCCTTGTTGTTCAACATACTCTTAAAGTTAGCGGCAAATCGGGGCATCATGACCAAAGCATCGGCGAAACTCACATTAAAGTGCAAATCACGAAACATTTTCATAAAAAGCTCAAATTGATAATTGTCGCGCTCTTGTCGTTTCTCCTTCCTAAGTCTCGACGGGTAAGGTAAGGGTGGTGTGGGTTGGGGCATAGGCATAGCCTTTGGAATCTCGGGTTCCAATGTTGGTAATGGGTCAACCGTAGGTGTGGCATGAGCGGTACTTTGTGGGCTTGAGATATGCTCCTTTTCGACCACCACCTCGGGTTCTTCCTCAATTTCCTCCACCGTTGGAGTAATTGGTTGAGGAGTCGGTTCTTTAAGTGCCTTACCACTTCGTGTGGTAATCACTTTCATCTCTCCCTTCGGGTTTGATATGGTGTTACTAGGTAAACTACCCGAAGTAGAGGCTTTGTTCCCCATGACCGCTTCTAAAATAGCATTAAGCTTAACATCTTGACTAGCGGCTTTTTGGTCGATCCTTTGTTCAAGCCTAGCATGACTTTGCTCAATTTTATTGTTTTGACTTCTAATTTGATTAGCAAAATCATTTTTCAACTCATTTCTCATGTTAACATTTTCCTTAACAAAATTAGCTAACTCCTTTGTGTTTTTAGCCGTTTCCCTAGCTTGACTAGCCAATTGCTCTTGAATATTTTCCAAAATCTTATCATTTGCCGTAGCGTAATTCAAAAAGTCCATTGGAAGTTCTTTAGTGTAAACATTTTGAAGACCTTGACTTGTGTTTCGAAAATTACGGTTTTGGTTTTGATTTTGCAATTGGCTACTACTTCCTTGATTCCCATAGTTGTTATTACCCTTGTAATTGTTTCTTTGATTGTTTTGGTAACCAACTTGATTGTTTCGATAATTGTTAGCATTTTGATTTGGTGGAAAACCCGGTGGAGTCAATTGATTAGTGCGGGTAACTTGACCGTTTTGGTTATAAGTTCCCGCGGCCGCGTAGGCACTCGAAGTGTTACCACCGTTGGTAATGCACTCGGAGTAATCGTGAGCTCCACCACAATACATACAAGAAACCTCAACCGCTTTAGCCGTAGCGGGAGTGGGTTGTTCACCAACTTTAAACTCAATTAACAATCCTTTAAGCTTATCAAAAATCTTGTTCTCCAAATTAGCCTCGATTTGGCAAGCATCAATGGTATGTGACAACGAAGGCGAAGGTGAAGACGAAGTCTTACGAACACTCGACGTGCTACGAGGACTATAGACCTTAGACCTATTCTCAATGATTAACAATGCTTCCTCGACCGTCTTACATAAAAAATTACCACCCGCGGCAGCATTAAGATAATCACGCTCATGATCGTTCAAGCCATTGTAAAACGTGGCAATTTGATGCAAGTCGGAAAAACCATGATAAGGACATTCGTGCAACATTTCCTTAAACCTATTCCAAGCCGTTGAAAAACTCTCATTATACTCTTGTGAAAACTTTGAAATCTCGTTTTTTAAATGCGTAGTCTTAGAGGGAGGAAAAAATTGGTTCGCGAATTTTTAAAACGAGATCCTTCCACGTCAATATAGAATTGGGTGGCTCTTTCTCTAACCAAATTTTTGCGGGCCCCGCTAAGGAATACGGAAAAAGCATCATCTTAATGGAGTCGTTAGAGACGTCCTTCAACTTGCAAGTGGCGGTAAGACGATTAAATTGGCGAATGTGGTTATGAGGGTTGTCCTTTTCGTCACCACGAAACTTGTTGTTTTGAATCATGGACAACAAACCCGTCTTAACCTCAAAATTCTCCGTAAGGATAGCGGGAATCACAATCGCTTCTCCATAACCCTCGGTGGGTGCTTGAAGCAACTCCATCATAGTTCGATTAGCCATGGGTGCTTCTTTCTCTATGATGGGTTCGACAATGGGAGATTCTTCACTAGAAGATGTTTGGTTTCCTTCCATTTGACGACGTTTACGTGCACGTCTTGCTTTGGAGCGAGTTTGCATAAACGTCACGTAAAACGAGAGGGTGAGCAAAGAAGATTCTTTTTGGTGTTTTTACTTTTTCAATTTTTTTGTGATTTTTGATTGTTTTTACTTTTTTTGGATTTTTGTGATTGTATTAAGTAGACCAAAATCTACAAATCTCCTCCTTAATCAAATCTCTTGATTAAAGAAGCCTCAAGGAATGAAAACGATCACGTGAAGTGAACGCTTTCGATGACTTTAGAACGTTGGTGGAACACCAAAACGTTCAAGAGGGTTTAATCAAATGAAACCAAGAAAATATATATGATACTTAGTAATACTTTGGGCGGCAAAACCCTCGATTAGCTCTCAAAATCAAATACTCACAAGCAAGCAGGGAAACGAGGCGGCGCGAAGCACTTAAGAGCCTTTTTCCTTAGGATATATTTTATAATATCCGCCTTATACCCACCTTATAGTTTGTATTTTTCAAAATCGAGCTTCACGAAAGTATTTATCTATTTTTGCCTTTTTCTTTGGTTTGAGATTCGAATACAATGATTAGGTAATGACCTCCCAAGTCAAGGTTGTGATTTCTCACGTATTTGGAGTACTTGTGAATTTATTGTTCTACGTATACAATATAGTAATAGTATTCACACAAAAAAACGAAAAACCGATAATACGTATTAGTAGAGTGCTACTAATACAAATACTATTATGGCTATATATAAAAACAACAATTTCCAAATCAAAACACAACACGCCTCCCCGGCAGCGGCGCCAAAATGATGGTTGTAAAATTAGCACTTGTTTAGGAAAACAAGGCAATTATAGGGTAAGCACGACGATTTAGGAAAACCGTGTGTAAATGACCCTAAAATGAGTTCGTTCTCAAGGAGGCTAGTGTGTTATGTGTGTAATGACTTGGATTAATTTGTGATTATATTTTTGAGAAAGAAAAGTAGAAAAGAGATTAGAAGAGAATGACGGTTACGAAGACGGATAAAACTAAGACGAAAAAGGCGTTCACGTAAAACCGTAAAAAGCACCAAAATTAAAATTTTAACCTAAAAATTCTTAAAAATTACCAAAAATCCACAATAATATTCTAAGAGTTTACAAAAAATCCAAACTTGCCAAAACCTTTTAATTAATTTGATAATGACTTTTTAATGCTAATTAAAGCCCTAAAAATCCAAATTAATTATTAAAAAGTCCCAAACAAGATCTTAAAGTTTGTAAACCTCAAAAATACTCTAATTAAGCTAAAAAGTATTTTTAAAAATTTTAAAACCACTAAAAACTATTTTTAAACAATTAAAAACCATTAAAATCAATTAAAATTTAAATTAATTCTAGAAAATAATTAAAAGACCTTAAAAATATTTGGAAGGTTGAAAAATTCCTAATTAAGTGTCTATAATCTAGGAAAAATATAAAAACTTAGAAAATCAGACTTTTAATTTTTAATAATAAAATAATATTAAAATATTAATAAAAATCCTAAAATCCTAAAAATTCTAAAGAGTTGCAAACCTACTTAATTTAAGCTAACTAAATAGAAAATGAAAGTGAAATTACCCAAATGCCCCTAATGGGCCTCCAAATAGGCAAATCTCAAAAACAGTCCAATCTTAATGGGCTACAAGGCCCAATAAACTAAAGTCCACCAAATAAGCCCAAAACTACCAGTTAAGCTTAAATTTTAATTTTAAACAAAATATTCCAAAGGCCCAAAAGCTGAAATGTAGCTTATCACAGCTTAATCAACACAAAGCTTATTCTTAATGGGCTTTTTGGCCCATTAAGCCATCAGCTTGTGCCATGAGCTGAAATTCAATACACATCATCCTTTTGAGGTTATAAAACGTTTTGCAAAAAGAAATTTCAAATAAGTCAACTGAATAATCCAGAAACAATTCAAAAGCTTATTCACAAAACGACAAAATAGTCGTATTTGTGATCTAGACAACCTCAGAAGCTGATTTAACTTGAAAAACGTTTGTAATGACAAAATTAAGCTTAATACACAAGAACAATCACAAATAAGCACATGAAATAAGCTGAAAAAGTCAAATAAGCACTTGCTAAAAAGTCAACTAAGTCGTTTTCTAGTCAAACCTAAAATTCAAGACCTACCAAACTCCAGATTAGTCAAACAGGTGAATTAAGCAAGATTGATTATCAAAACAAAGTTATGGCACGTTTAAATAAGCTGAAAAAGCTTATTAATTAGCTGAGAAAAAAACAACACTAGCAGTGGCAAGTGTATTAATGAAAGCAGTGGGAAAGGAGTTCCCACTGTTAGTGCAAAATTTTAGTATGTTGACTTATAAGCTTAGGAAAGCTTATTGTGGGCTTTTCCTTGGACAATAAGGCACCCCTACACTCAGTGGAGTGTAGGGAGTCAGTATCAACAATAAAATCACACAATTCAAGCACAAAATCACAACAACTAGGCAATGAATGGTTGCTGATGAGTAATAGCAGGTCTAGGCACTTGTCTGATCTGTTTGACCACTATGATGAATTTTAAACCACCAGATCTTGCATAATACACAACCAAACTGTAACTAACAAATTCCAAACCCTAACTTAACACAATAGCTAACTGATTTCAAGATTTGAAGCTATAAATCACTAGAACAACCTAGATAGAGCTACTGATTTAACTTAACTGTTTTTACCATATATTTAAGCATGCAAACTTTGTTTTACTCAAACAAACTGAAAATAACTTACTGATAACACCTAACACTAACATATAAAGTGTTTTCAAGCTGGTTTAAACCTAAGTCTTGTCACCTACTTAGCTTAAACACCTATACCCAAACACCCCCTTAATTCGGAAAATCAAAAATATTCAAACCAAATATATTCAGATTCAAACCAAGCTGATCCAAACTACCTAAAGATGCATAATAAACTATATTGAGCATAAAAACAGATAAATCCAACTTTCAAACAGTTTCACCCAAATCCATACAATCACAGTTCTAGGCTTAACAAGAGAGTTCAAGGTTTATACCTTGTGGGACCCACATCCAGGCCCCACTATGGCTGCAATGCCATCTCCCATTAGCTTATAGCTGGGCTTATGGCTTATGGGACAGAGTTGCTTAGTAGAGAGTTGCTAGTGATGGTCTCAAGAGACACATGCACCCAATATGTCTTCAAAGTGGTTGACTTTTTATGAACCTGCCAAGAAAGAAAGCAAACAGAAAAGTGACTTGTTCACAAGTCAAATAAGCTAATAAGCTAGCTTATCAATTAAGCTACTTATGGCTTATTTGACATAATAAAAAACTGATTTTTGATTTTCTGAAAACTTTAACAATAATTAGATCAACAACCAATTTAAATTTCACTTGAGCTTGATATTCAACAAGAATATCAGGCTCATATGATCAACTTAAAATGCTTGGACAGTGAACTTAAGGACTGAATAACTTGAGTCTCCAAAATAAACAAGAACTAAATATGGGATTTTAACTTTAAAATTTAAATATGCAATGGAAAAGTAAAATGGATCTTGTTCTTTTTCGTCACAACAAACACCAATTTCATTCACTTGAAAGGGATTTACAATGCTTGACCAAGGAAAGAGAAAACAAGAACAACTTAAAACTGAAAACCTATTGCTCTTTATATAGAGAGCTACAAAGATTCTAGAACTAAAAAGAACCCTTAACCCTAATGGTGTGCTCTTCCACTTTTGCCCTTGAGATATTCGGATATAAGTTTGAAGATGCTCTTTTTGAATTCTTGGTCCAAGGATGGATTTGGCTGTTTGTTAGAGCCCATGTGATTCCAGCAGTGTTGAATGAATCTAATCCGTTAGAAATTCCTTTGGCAACACGAAAATACTCTCCATCGTTGATTGCAGTTGTACAAGCTTGTTTTCTTGTGTGAAGTGGGTCAGGGGACCTTCGAGAGGGGACCATGGGTTCACATGAAAAGAATCTGGGTGGTGGGTTTTGATTAGGAGGTTGCTAATCACCAATCCGCACTTGTTTGAGCTTAATTACTAGGTAATTAAGAATGGCCCAATTAGGGTTCTTGAGGTGTTCTTGTTGGTTTAATCTGGCAATCAAGGAAAAAGTCTTTGTTTCCCACTAAAATTAACATTAAACTAATCGGTTTGAATAATTAGTTAATATTAATTTAGAGTAAGTGGAAACTGACGTGGGATGGTGAAAAGGCAGAGATGGTGAGGTGGCGGCTTATGAGTGGGGGTTTAAGTTTTGTTGTCTGGCCCATATAACCCCTCAAGTTTCTTTCTTTGTTCATTTTTCAATAAATAGCCAACAACTCCATTTCCTTTGTTAACAACTTTGGGCAGTTTACACTTTCAGTCCTTTTGTTTAATTAAACCTTAGGTAAGGACTAATAATGAAATTCTATCAAATTCCAAGGGCTATTCTTGATATTTCTTCACGCTTTAAGGACCAATCTTATACAAGTGATTCTTGAAGGGTCATTTGTGACAAGTCTTCAAAGTTGAGGGACCAATATTGCCAATCTTCAATTCTTCAAGGGTATTTTTGGAAATTCCATTCTTGGGCCCGGTTCTTTGTGCGGCTTCGTTTCCCGTGTTCGTTTTTGCTTGATTCTTGTGATCTTTTGTCATTTTCTCAATATCAGTACCTAAAATACACAGTCAACAAACACAAGCATATATTTGGCATTTTTGATGATATTTTATGCATTTTAAGCCCAATTTGGATTATGAGACCATGTATAAAAGCAGTCTCATCAATGAACAAAAATATCCTACTCATAGCTACGAATCAACAACAAAAAGTTAAAGCTGTATCACTTTCTTGTGAGATTTGCGGCGGTCCTCATTCATACACTGATTGTCCTTCTACTCATGACAATCCGGCAAACGTGTATGTGGCTTGTTAAACACGGAATTATTCGTGTTTTATGTGCTAATATCCCTTCGTTTATGGCATAATAAATAGCATAAAGGTACTTTTAGTGCATATATTGTTTAAAATGTGCTATTTATTATTGTAGGTACGGATATGAAGAAAAGGAGCAAAACGATGAAAAAGACCAAAAACGAGCATGAGAAATGGAAAGAGCACGGGGAATCGAGTTTGACGGTGCATTCATGTTTTATTGGGCCGGCCCGACACCATTTAAATGGATCGAACCGACCCATTATTATACATCTATTAAGCTGCAGCCCAAGTGAACAAAAGGCCCACAACTGGCCCAATAATATACGCAACAAAGAATGAAAGGAAAATACGCAGCAATGGGCCCAAAAGGAAAAATGGGAGGATGAGTAGCTTAACAAATACGCAGCTCTATTCTTCCATTAATGATTCCATTGTCTTTTTTTTATATACTCCCCTGCGTCTTTCTTTTTTTCTTCTTGGTCTGTCTTTTAATTTTTCTTAGATAGGCTAGTTTAACACAGCTTCTTTCCTTTTGGTTCACATATCCTTCCAAATAGATTTACGTAAAACTTTTGCAGCTTATCATTTGTAGTCCTTGAATTCGATTTTTGTTTAATAAATCCTTAGATTCAATTTGATATTCGAAGGTTGTTTTATAGTTTGTGTTTTGCATTCATAAAAGCTTGTTTTCGATTTGTGATTCAATTCACAAGTTAATGAAGGTGTTGGGTTTTGAATTCGACCGGTCTTGTTAATCGAAGATTTGGTGGTTAATGTTAAATGGTATTCGGTTTCTGTATTTGATAAACGTTTAGATTCGGTTATAGTTTATGCAGCCTCGGTTTGATAAATAATATGCAGATTAGATTGTTTGATTTAGCTTCGTTCATGGTATTGATAGCTTTATTGTGTTATGCTATTTCGGTTGATGGTGGATTCGGATGTGGTTCTACTTAATAAAGCTTAATGCTATTAACCTTGTTTCAAGCTTATCGTCGGTAGCTTATTGGAAAAACGTTAACAGTAGGATTCTTTATAAGTGTGGTTTGGTAGAGTAGTTTATTTGTCTATTGAAGTAAGAGTGGTTGACGTGTTTTGAACCTTAACCACTCGTTCATTTAACATCATTATTTACTAATCTTTTTGCCTAGTTTGTTGGTAGGATTTTCCTTATTTAGTAATAATAGTATAGCTAATGTTTTAAATTAGTTTTAAAAAGAGTTTGTTTTAATTAGTTGGTCAAATTTTAGATTTTAAAAATATAGTTTTTATTAAATTTATAAAATGTCGTTTAGCTTTATTGTCGTTAACCATTTTATGTTTTATGTTATCTCGGCATATCCGGTTCATATCTTTTAGCGAGGAGCTTTACGGTTCTATAGCTAGATTAAGTTTTAAAGTTTAAAGCTCGATTTGTTTTTATCCCGTTAAGTTAGTCGATAAAATTGACAACTTTATCGGCTAATTAGTTTGATAAAAACTTTGAAAGTTATAAGCTTTTGATTTAATATAGTTATTAGATCGGGTGTTTAATTTTTCGTTTCTGGTTCATCATTTTGGGTTAAATTCTCTACCTCTTTTCTTATTTTATTTCATTAGCTTATATATATAGTTATTGTTGCCTTGTCGATGTTTAGCTTTATCGTCATGATTATAATATATTTATTTATGGTTGTTAGTTTAGCATCTTTATTGTCATTATTATTATTTTAGATATCTCTCGCTTTATAATTGTAGTTTAATTTTCATCCGTATCGCTTTTATATATTTTAATATTTAGTCGTTAATATTAGTAGTTTAATTATTAAAATCTAAACCTTTTCTATTCGAGCATCAAACTTTAGACATATACACGGATTTCCATTCACACTTCGTCGGAACTACGATAACCTTCGGGTATACGAAAACGACTCAATCAAATGGCGCCGCTGCCGGCTCTGTGTGTAGCGATATTTGCGTTGTGTTTTTAGTTGGTGACTTGAAGATCCTTTCGCTTTGAAAGTTTATTTTCGTATTTGTATATATATATAATAAAAAAATTTAAAAATCAAAAAAAATATATATAAAATTTATAAAAACCAAAAATAGTTTCTTATTTTATTTTATTTTCTTTATTACTATATATATCATAAAAAAAATTTTAAAAATTATTCTTCTTTATCCTCTATTGTGTTTAATTCTTTTTCTCAACCCTTCTTATTTTTAATTCTTCATAGATTCATATTGTATAGGGTGTGGGTCGTCTAATAGTCAGTCATGTTATTGGTGTTCATGCGAGCGGTGCGGTATGGCTATCCCTAATCACGAATTTGGACATTGTTCATTTTGCAATTCGACCAATTCATACTTCACCTCTAATGACATTATCTCACCCTCTTCCATATACGATCCGTATCCGCAACATGCACCGGGTTTTTCTCAATACCCGTGTTGCAATCATTGTGGGGACCCTCACGATACTTCTTATTGTCAGCCGATGAATTATTATGCGCCAAATCCGTGTTCTAATTCTTTTCAACCGATGATTTATGATGGACCACATACGTGCTATAATTCTGGTTTTCATAATTTTGAGCCCCCACAACACACCCTCGATCATCAACCTTCTTTGAATCCGAATGACGAAACACAAGCCTTTGTTTTGAAACTTGAAGAAGGTTTTATTCAACTAAAAGAAGCATGGGAGGAGGAAAAGCGACAGCGACAAGACCAAGTATCTAATCTTAGTGCTTATACCTCTACGCCTCGTGTAATTCCTTATTGTTATGATGATGACGAGGATAATATTTACGATCTCAATCCATCATGTGAGACTACCACTCCTATTCTCGATTCTTCCACTACGAAGACCGATACCTCTCTCATCATGGGGGATGAGGGTCTTATCACTATTCCTTGTGATGAGATTCTTATTCCAATCCAAAGTGAGCCTACGGTTGCTTCCGATAGTGATAGTGAGTGAGAATATCTTTCTAGTGATGATTCATTACCTCCCACCGACATCTTAGGAGATGATTCTTTGGCTTTCTCTAATCCTCTTTTGGATCTCGATGATGATTTTACTTCTAGTGATGACGAGTCACTATCCCATGAAGACGTTCAGAAGGAAACTTTAAAGATTTATTTGTACCCTTTATTTGATTTTGATGACGCCTACATCTCTAGTGAGGTGAATCCTCTCTTTGAAGAGGGGATTGAGGACATTGATAGCCCCGACTCTGTTTCTATTGATGAGAATTCTTTGTTAGCCATGCCACCTCCCATCGTAGAAGAGGTGGAGAGATTTGACCCTACCTTTCGTTTTATTCAGTCTAGAGAAGTGACGTGGGTGGTAGATATTTCTTCTGATATTTCTCATATTATGTTTCCACCCCGTCCTACCGAGTGCACACCCAAGCGGGTGATGTATCGCTTTGACTCTCCTCATTTCATACCGGGAAATGAGGATGAGTGTTTTGATCCTAGAGGAGACATTTATGTTGCTATGACTTGTGATGTTTTACCGGCTATCCCATCAACTCTTGCTTTGAGTTTCTTTCAAGTGTCCTCGGGTGACACTTTGATATATTTTTCTCCCACCCTTCCGCCCTTGGCGAAGACGAGTATTCTTAAGGATCGGCTTTATACCTATTTCTCGTATGTTATAAGAATCCTTCTGCTTTTCTTCACTTATACTGTGGATTCTTCTTCTTTATTCTCATCTGGTAATGAGGATAAGACTTTTGACCCTGGCATATCTGTTTTGAGCCAGTGGTGATTCTTTTGCTCCCCCATAGACCATTTAATTCGGGATCGAGTCAGGCTCGTGACTCGGTTAACAAAAACAAGCGCTTCTCGGGAGGCAACCCGATGATCTATCCTTTTTATCTTTTTCTAACATAAGTGTAGGGGCGTGCTTCTCTCCATGTGTGTTTGTTGGTATTTGTTTTTGTGTGCAGGGTTCCCTTGGATCGAGAAGACTTTCAGAGGGTTGATGTTGCTGTTTTCCATCATCTTCTTCATCTAGTCTCTGATCGATCTTCATGTCTATATCAGGGGAGTACTCAATTCTCATCTTTATCTATATATATGTGATATTGTTCTCCTTCTTACACTTGGAATTCTAGCATTATCCTTTTTCGTTCTTAAGTGTAGGGGTAGCACCTTATCACTTTTGAACATTGAGGCCAATGTTCGGTTCTAAGTGTAGGGGGTTTTATATCATATTGATTATAATCATGCCTACTTGTTTGCCCTATTGCATCCTATTTTGATCAAATGTCTGTTTGTTTTTATTTTATTTTATTAATAATAGTAAAAAAAATTTTACCGTGCGTGATTGACTTGTCCCGTAGGCTAGAACAAAGGGGATCCTGACTCTGCCTGACTGTTGATCTGGCTGCTCCCTTAACTTTTAGACTGAGCTTTTAAGAATTGTGCAAATAAAAATGCTAAATGTGGAGTAGTTGGTTCTCTTTAGAGCTTATATGAGTAACCTATGGCTTTTCCTCCTAGATTATAACTAGACTAAATAAGTGTGTTTTTTTCAAGCCTTTGAACGTTAAAAATTTTGTTGTTATGCAAAAATAAATTCTTATGCAATTTTGATATAGAGTCCTAGTTCAACTTTTTATTTAAATTTGAGTGAAAGCATACTTTCTTAAATTTGAAATAATGTTGCGTGAAAAAAAAATTCGAATCGAAAAAAAAGGAGAAAAAAAAAGCGAAAAAAAAGGAAAAAAAACAAAAAAAAATTGAAAAAAGAGAGTGTTGAATAGAGTTAGAAGAGTCAAGTGAATGAATAAGTATCTTTTGTTGCTTTAATTGTGAGAAACTTGCTTTTTCTTAAATTTAAATTCGAATTTGAACTAGAATTTGTCAATTTTTTATAAGAGTTTAGACGGTAATTGCGAATGTAGAAGTCATAGGTCCCGTGAGCTCCGATACTATTCTCGAGGGTGTAAAAACCTAGCCTCCTAAGCTTTGCTAAAGGACAAGCTGAGAAGAAAGTCGCTACATGGAGTGATCTATCCTTTGAATCTTCATTCTCTAATTACCGTCGTTGTTTTTTCATCTAAGTGTCTTTTATTAGCTTAGCGGTGATTTCAAGATCTTTGATTTCAAAATCCCGCCAATCCCGGTACTATTCTCCGTGGGGTTTCAAAAGCCCGGGCACTTAACCGACGAGGTTGGGACGTTCAGAGAAGAAAGCCGCTACATGGGAAAGCCATTTTTGAATCTTAAATCTCGTCATTTTCGGTGAGTTTAATATTCCACTTAGATGACTAGCAACCATAACAAATGTCGATTTGAACGATTAAAACTTTGAAAATTAACACACTTGCCTAGTCTTTTATAATTATAGGAGTGAAAAGTTATATTTACACGGGTTATTAGTATAAGTAGTGTTAGCATTTTGCCAAAACGTTTACACAAGGAATCTTAGCTTAGTTGGGAGTAATAAAAAGAGGATGACGATATTTATTCCCTAGAGACACCCAATTTGCGTGTTTCCCGTTCTATGATCCTTATACCTTTAATAAAAAGTCGAGCATGGCGGGTCACTATGAATCTTTATTTTTAAAGAAATTTCGAATAAAGTGGTTTTAGAACTGATTTTTTTGGACTTAACGTTTGTGATAATAGTCGCTTGGAGGCAAGCAACGTTTTAAGTGTAGGGGTGTGTTAAACACGGAATTATTCATTTTTTATGTGCTAATATCCCTTCGTTTATGGCATAATAAATAGCATAAAGGTACTTTTAGTGCATATATTGTTTAAAATGTGCTATTTATTATTGTAGGTACGGATATGAAGAAAAGGAGCAAAAACGAAGAAAAAGACCAAAAACGAGCATGAGAAATGGAAAGAGCACGGGGAATCGAGTTTGACGGTGCATTCATGTTTTATTGGGCCGGCCCGACACCATTTACATGGGTCGAACCGACCCATTATTATACATCTATTAAGCTGTAGCCCAAGTGAACAAAAGGCCCACAACTAGCCCAATAATATACGCAGCAAAGAATGAAAGGAAAATACGCAACAATCCAAAAGGAAAAAAGGGAGGATGAGTAGCTTAAAAAATACGCAACTCTATTCTTCTATTATTGATTCCATTGTCTTTTTTTTATATACTCCCCTGCGTCTTTCTGTTTTTCTTCTTGGTCTGTCTTTTAATTTTTCTTAGATAGGCTAGTTTAACACAACTTCTTTCCTTTTGGTTCACATATCCTTCCAAAAAGATTTACATAAAACTTTTGCATCTTATCATTTGTAGTCCTTGAATTCGATATTTGTTTAATAAATCCTTAGATTCAATTTGATATTCGAAGGTTGTTTTATAGTTTGTGTTTTGCGTTCATAAAAGCTTGTTTTTGATTTATAATTCGATTCACAAGTTAATTAAGGTGTTGGGTTTTGAATTCGATCGATCTTGTTAATCGAAGATTCGGTGGTTAATGTTTAATGGCATTCGATTTCTCTATTTGATAAATGTTTAGATTCGGTTATAGTTTATGTAGCCTCGGTTTGATATAAATTTATTCATATTAGATTGTTTGATTTAGCTTCGTTCATGGTATTGATAGCTTTGTTGTGTTATGCTATTTCGGTTGATGCTGGATTCGGATGTGGTTCTACTTAATAAAGCTTAATCCTATTAACCTTGTTTCAAGCTTATCGTCGGTAGCTTATTGGAAAAACGTTAACAATAGGATTCTTTATAAGTGTGGTTTTGTAGAGTAGTTTATTTGTCTATTGAAGTAAGTGTCGTTGACGTGTTTTGAACCTTAACCACTCGTTCATTTAACATCATATTTTACTAATCTTTTTGCCTAGTTTGTTGGTAGTATTTTCCTTATTTAATAATAATAGTATAGCTAATGTTTTAAATTAGTTTTAAAAAGAGTTTGTTTTAATTAGTTGGTCAAAATTTAGATTTTAAAAATATAGTTTTATTAAATTTATAAAATTTCATTTAGCTTTATTGTCGTTAACCGTTTTATGTTTTATGTTATCTCGGCGTATCCGGTTCATATCTTTTGGCGAGGAGATTTACGGTTCTTTTAGCTAGATTAATTTTTAATGTTTAAAGCTCGATTTGTTTTTATCTCGTTAAGTTAGTCGATAAAATTGACAACTTTATCGGCTAATTAGTTTGATAAAAACTTTGAAAGTTATAAGCTTTTGATTTAATTTAGTTATTAGATCGGGTGTTTAATTTTTCGTTTCTGGTTCATCATTACGGGTTAAATTCTCTACCTCTTTTCTTATTTTATTTCATTAGCTTATATATATAGTTATTGTTGCCTTGTCGATGTTTAGCTTTATTGTCATGATTATAATAGATTTATTTATGGTTGTTAGTTTAGCATATTTATTGTCATTATTATTATTTTAGATATCTCTCGCTTTATATATGTAGTTTAATTTTCATCCTTATCGCTTTTATATATTTTAATATTTAGTCGTTAATATTAGTAGTTTAATTATTAAAATCTAAACCTTTTCTATTCGAGCATCAAACTTGAGACATATACGCGGATTTCCATTCACACTTCGTCGGAACTATGATAACCTTCGGGTATACGAAAACGACTCAATCACGGCTCATGGTAACTATTCAACTGAAAGCTATCAAGCCCGACCTCAAGGTGATCGTAACTTGCTAAGTTACCGTTATTACAACTTTCTTTCACCCGGTTTTTCTCCTCATAACCACAACACCAACAACTACAATATAAGCACTCCAAACCCACCTCGAGTTTCTACTCCATATTACCTACCCACTCAACAAGCTCCACCCATTAATCAAGATGTTGAAACTTTCATGAAGACCCAAAAAGAGCTAGTTAACAATCTTCAAAGCCAAATCATCAACTTGAATGGTGATATCACTAAACAAGGGAATGATATCCGAATTGAGCTTCGACATGATATGCAAACTTCTTTGAGCAATCAAACGAATGATTTGAAGAACATGATGGCTAGTTTCTTTCAAGGTAATCAACCCTCTACTTCGGGCTCTCTTCCTTCAAATAGCGTCACCAACCCAAGAGCGAATGTGAGTGCTATTACTACATGCAGTGGAGCAACTTTAGTAGGACCATCTATCCCTCCCCCCGTTACTCCATCTACACCTCCTCCACCACCTTTTATCCCTCCTACTCCCACGCCTAATATTAGTTCACCATTACCGTCTCCACCTCTTAATGAAGATGTACCCAAGAAAAACCCTCCACCAACCCCACCTTCCACCTTTAAACCTTCAAGATCTCAACCTTCACCTTCTACACCTACACCACCTAACCCCAACATCCCTTTTCCTTCTCGCTTAGACAAGTGCAAAGTGCTTACCAAGGATGACATTCAAGTGACAAAATTTTTGAAGAAACTTTCGGGAGTGAACGTCACCTTTAGCCTTGTTGAAGCTCTAGCCCAAATGCCTAAATTCGTTAAGATGTTTAAGGAATTGCTTAATAAGAAGGAGAAGATGGCCGAGTTTGTTAATACTCGATTGAATGAAAACTATTCTGCAATCCTTCTTAAAGAACTTCCGAAAAAACTTGGAGATCCCGGTCGTTTTGTGCTACCATGTACTTTTAACCAAACCGACGAATTTACTGCCTTAGCCGATCTCGGGGCAAGTATTAATTTGATGCCTTTAAGTGTTTGGAAAAATTTATCATTACCGGATCTTACACCAACAAAGATGACTCTTGAGCTAGCAAATCGAACTCTCGCTTACCCCGTTGGTATTGCCAAAGATGTATTTATTAAAGTTGGTACCTTCACTTTTCCGATCGATTTTGTTGTTGTTGATTATGAAATGGACCCTCGTATTCCGTTAATACTTGGACGTCCATTCTTGAGAACCAGAAAAGCTTTAGTCGATGTTGCCGAAGGTGAACTCATTCTAAGAGTCGGGAATGATGCTCAAGTATTTAAAATGGGGAAGATTACAAGCAAATTCAATGGAAGAGAATCGACGAATATGATTAATGTGCTTCAAGACGAGCTAACAACTCCTATGGAAAGTTTTAAACTTGATGCTTTTGTCGTCCACAACAATCCTCTTTTCGAGCCTCTCTATGATAATCCACTTTTTCAAGATGATGTGGATGATTCTCTCTCCAATTTGGATGCCCCACCAACTCATGATTCTCCAACGATATATGATGATTATGATGACGATTCTGGTTCCGATGTGGATAATTATGATGATTTTTCTTTAGAGTATAAAGACATGCCTACTTATGATGACTTTGATGATGTTGATACTCTTACGAGTGATTCTTCGCATGATGCCCTTACTCCTATTTTTGATGAAGATCCTCCGCCACAAATACTTGATCCTACTTTGGACGATTACTCATTTGAGGAAGATTTTGCTACTTTTCTCAATACATACTTCCCCAATAAGCATGAGTCTCCTCCTTTGGATTTTGAATATGGTCTTTATCCTCCTTCGGATATGAAGAAACCACCTTAAAAGGAGAAGAAGCCGGAAGACACCGATATCCGTAGTACTTATGTCTTGACACCTCTTTATCCACCTTCTGAGGATGAGATTGTGAGATTTATGAGCGGATCCTCTTCAAGGTCTACTGAGCCTGAGTGTTATTTTCCCCTAAAGGAAAAGGTGTTCGATCCCGGTATTGCAATTTTTAAGCCACCTCAGTATCCATCTGATGAAATAAAAGGAAAGATTTTTGGAAATTTTGGAGATATGCTTGCACCTCATCACCCTTGCTACTACCGTGCTCAACAACTACTTAAGGGAACCTTGCCTACTCTACTTTGGCTTGCCTTGTTCGCCTTAAGCTTGTGCTATTTGATGGACGAAAACCATGTATTTGATCCCGGTGGATGTTCTTCAAAGTTATTACCGTTCTAATCAAGGTCGAGTTAGGCTCACGACTCAGTGAACAAAAACAAGCGCTTCTTGGGAGGCAACCCAAGTATCTATCCTTTTATCTAGTTTTATCATAAGTGTAAGGGGGAGCCCCGTAGATGTTTGTTGTTTTCTTTCTTGTGATGTGTAGGGATTAGAGTTTTCAAAGATCCACTCTTGATTACTTTTGATGACCCGTGATTCCGTGCTCCCGTCTTCCTGGTTCTATCCTAAACTCTTTTGATTCACTATTTTATATTGTCCAATATTAAAACAGGAATCACTTTAGTTGTCTCTTCCTTAGCAAAATTTAAACAACGTGCACAATGTCCTAAGTGTAGGGGAGTTTACTCCCACATGCTTAAATATTGAGGAAAATGTTTATATCAAGTGTAGGGGGACTTCTGTCGAAGTTAAGTGGGCTTTTCCATGAATTTGACCTCATTTTAACCGGAAATCTGATTTTTCGACATTTTTCAAAATTTTTGATTTATTTTGACCTAGTTGTAGTTTCCTTTATTATTGTTACTCTCTCTTAGTAAAATAAAATGGTTTTAGCAAGTTTAGATGTCTTAGATATATTAGGGCCGTCGTGAATATTTTGACTCAACCCGAGTTTACTATCCAAGTTTACTCTAGTTAGTATCCTTAACTATGTAGACCTTAATTGGTTTATTAGGCTAAGCGTCCACGAGTCTCATTCCTTGAGATTTTAAATTGTGGAGAACGAGAGATGATAGAGTTATTTATAAGTTTGGTATTCTTTCATTAACTTATATGAGTTAATTATGATATTTTTCTCCCATCACTTGTAAATAAATAAATGCAATAAGTAAGGTCGTACGATTTGAAAAATTACTTACCTTCTAGCCCAAGATCGTTTAAAAGTTGCTCGGTATTAATGAGAGTTCATAGCCAAGGCATAACTTATTGAAACGGGACGCGAATATTGGCGAGTCCCAAAAGGACCTAACAAGGCATGAGGGCTCCATTTTGTTGCTAAATATCCAAGATGATGTGAAGAATCATTATTCTAAAATCAATATGAAGGATGAAGACACACGACGAAAAGCAATTACTCCCATAAAGATCATGGAGAAATCTATCCGAAAAGACCCTAACAAGGTATGAGGATAAATAGATCCAAGTCCGAAAAGGAGGCGGATCGTTGTACATCAAAACCCAAATAAGGATTAAAGAAATAATGAAGAAGTCGTGGTCAACATTTGAAGAATATCTAAACAATCCAAGTGAAGATATACACTATATACGAAGAGAAGACCATAATTTTAAGATCGTCTTCTCAAGATTTAAAGTATGAAGTAAATGCCAAATATCGGTCCGAGAAAGGTCTCAAATTGTGAAACGAGTTATGCCAAGATGTGAAATTTATGAGGTCTCGAGAAGCAGTTTTAAAAGATTTTGTTCTTTAGCTAACTATGGATTAGATCGTCCTACTTTATTTTTAGCCTTAATAAACTATCGAAATAATTAAAAAAATGCATCCTCGTGATCATTCAAGACAACAATAAAATATAAGAGATACAACTAGGAATAATGGGGACTAATTAAACCACATGAGTAAGTGTTAGTTATGCTAACTTGTAGTAACAATGATCTCGTTTTTAAGCTTGGCATGGGGAACGTGAAACTTGAGGATGATTAACATTCATGACACCAACGTCCTAACGTAAGTCTTACATTTCTTTATAAGTTTCTTCCTTCTAGAATTTTGTAAATTTTCTATATTTTTAAGTTTCATTAGTGTCTAGCATTTAATAAAGGCCAAGGTGGGTTGATTATGATGGAGAATGTAAATCTTGCTTTGTAACTAATGCATTGCATGAGGTCATTGCAATGGTCAAGTGTAGTGGATTTGATAGGTGTGAAAACACCCATCCTTTTACCACTAATTACAATAAAAACGAGACCATAACGTGTATTTTATGTCGTAAATGTCGGAATTATGCGTGGTTTGTGTTTTTGTTGTGTTTTAGGACCAAAAGATGAAAAAGGAAGAAAACACGGGCTTTCACGGGCTTTTATCGAAGTAAAAGACAAAAGACGAATTCAAAAGATCAAGAGTGCAAAAGATTGGAAGTCAATGGGCCTATTTTGAAGATTTATTGAAGAAAAGGACCAAAGACGGAAGATTAACAAGTCGAAGAACCGAAGTCTAATAAATGAAGAAATTATAAGACGAGTTCAAGATTTTATCGACAAATCCCGAGCCAAAGTCGAGACCTTTAATTTAATTTAAGGACGAGACGACTAAAAGAAAGAAGAAAGGAAGAAGGAAGGAAGCAACCAAGCCACCTACCAACTCCCCTATAAATACTCCACACCCATATTCATTTATTCTTGTTAGCTAAATTGACAACTTGGCTCTCCACTTTTTTTCATGCACTTTCATATTGTCCATCTACATTTTGTCTTTAATTCTTGCCTTTAATTTCAAGTAAGTTTTAATTTTGTTGTTGAATCTTTATTTTTAATCAAGCTTTTCATTATTCTCATCCTTCCTTTCTTGTTTGGTTTAATTTAGTGTTTGGTTTATTGATTTGATTGATTTAGTTTTGATTAATCTAGTGGGTTTTATAGTTTTATTGATTTTTATTGAATAAAGTTTATTGATTTGGTTGATTTAGTGTTTGTTAGATCTTATTTGGTGTTTTGATTAGCTTATTTCTTAGATTATTTGGCTTATTTTTTGTTTCCTAGAATTTAGGATCGGGATTTGGAATTCTTGTGATTATTGAGAAGTTGTCCTGAGGGTTTCTAAATTCCGAAGTAAGTTTTTAAAATATTCTGAAGTTTCCGAAGTTCATGTTTTTTTTATCAGTTCCGAAGTTGTTTATTCTTATATATTGCGAAGTGAAATTTTAAAACATTGCGAAGTATAGGAGAAAAATTTATTGCGAAGTATCCACTAAAAAGTTATTGCGAAGTATCCAACAAAAAAACATTGCGAAGTATCCACCAAAAAGTTATTGCGAAGAAGAAGAGAACAAAAGCATTCCGAAGTACATTTTCTATTTCACCAGCCTGTGTGCTAGCTTGCTTAGCACTTTTTTCCCGCCCATTTTAAGTGCTTACTTGGGTGCTTCCAGCAGCTAGCCTGCCTACTTGTTTAGTTATTAGTATTGTTCCGCAATCGTTTAGTTTAATCTGAAAGTTGTTCCGATTTAATTTCTGAAAGTCACGTATTTTTAGTTATATTTTTCGTCTCATTTTTAAATTAATATTTTTTTGTAAAGTTCAAGTTTTATCTTTTATTTAGTACCCGCTTTAGGTTTTGCCTCGTTTAGCTTTAAAGTAGCCACTTATTTTTATTCTCTCCTTTTTCATTAAGTAAACTTTATTTTCGAGTCGGTAGTTAATTTCGTCTTTTAGTTTTATTTTTAATAATTGTTTTGCTTTAATTTACGTTTAAATATTTGTTTCGCTCCTTTATTTTTAGTTAACTGTTTTTAGTTTATTCTTAATACGTTTCACATTTACTTTTTAATTAGTTATAGATAACGACAACCTTTCTTTTTATTCACCAAGAACGATCGAGTCACACTTTCAACCGGAGATCAATTCGATTAGACACCGAGAACGATACACATACATACCAAAACGACAAGTATTAATCTACTGAGGCTTTGGCAATGAAACAGTTCTCATTATCTTGAAGGGAGATGTCCTTTAAATCAATGGTGTACATGTTCTTCTGTCTTGGTGTTCTTAGCATAATTGGAGTGTTTGGTGGTAAAACAAACTCCTTTCCTAACACCAAGCACTCAGTATCAGTGCAGAGGACAAAATTCTTGTTGTCAGTCATTTGGGACAGACTGAAAAGATTGTATTTCAGCTCCTTCACCAAGTAGACATTATCAAATGTCATGCCATTGGTGACAATAGTTCCTTTTCCTGTGATTGTCCCATGTCCATCTCCAAATGAGACACCATCATTATCATGCAGGGGCACAAACTTTGACAGATATGATTTATGCCCAGTCATGCTCCTTGAACATCCACTATCCCAGTAAGCCTTGTCATTCCTGGTCTGCTTATTCACCTGCAAAAAGAAAAACAATTTAGTTTCTCTTGGGGACCCAAGCCATTACTAACTTGGATCTACCTCGTGTATCAATCTATGATAGTTTGTGTAACACCCCCAAATTTATACAACTCAATACAGCGGAAGACTAGTTGGTGTTACGGGATAACACATTACTCACATCATAGACAACGCTTAAAAATCGCGTCATTTAATAATAAAAGCATTTCCATTCATAAATATCAAAATTACATAGGTCCCAAGTCATTGTATTTTATACAGGTTTTACAAAGCATTTGAATGGAAATTAATATTTAAATGCGGGCCATGAATTCTTATTGTCTTCCCGAGAATTACCTTCAAGTACCTGAGGTAAAACATGTTAAAAGAAAAGGTCAACGATAACGCCGAGTGAATAAATAGAGTTTAATAAATTCCATCAATATAACTTTGCTATAAAATTATTATTAAAAATCATTTCGTACAAATCATTGTAATAGGCCATAAAATAGCCAAAGTCATTTTTATACAAATCCTTATCGAAAATCATAATATAGGCATTTGCCTTAAAAATCATTATACGAGCCAATGTCGTAAAAACATCATACAATACGTTTTATAACGTTGTATAAATTAAATAAAAACCGTTATATGAATATGGTCATGAAAACCAAAACACAAACATAATATCAATAATATGACCCCGTATTGCTAGTCAGGCAATATATTGTAATTCGGTGCGTATAGCAGTATTTCGTTAATTGGATTATTATAAGCCGCATGACATTGTTACCTTACTAAACCAAACAACGGGTAGCTAGCCCGAAACTCAATTTGCCCATCTAAATTAGCGTGTCGTCACAAAGGTCACGCTATGGAAATCTTCTCATACATAAATTCGCTTACCAATCAATGTGGCACGACGGGGATCAACCGTCAAGGCGCGAACTGGGGTGATCGTCCCCAAATAGTACTATTATATGCATAAGCGTATACCAAATTCCGGTAGTTCACAATTCATGCTAATGGGACTTTTAGTGACATAATCTAACTTTAATAATCCATTTTATTTCATCTATCGGGTCATTTAATCATTCATAGGGTCATACAATCATCCTGGTCCAAATCAATAAACAAACAATCGGGACAAATGTGTCCTATTTTATAAAAAGTAACATGTTATCTCCCTCGCGGGTTTATAAAATATTTCATAAAAACATTTAAAAGAGTGCGAGGCTATGAACTCACGTTGATGTGGGAAGGCGGGTTATCGGCAATTCGGACGTACGGTACGTGCTTCAATCACGGAAACCTAGACAAATAATACTCGTCTTAGACTCATGTCCAATGACTTCATAAAAATAAAAATTATGTATACATATGATGATTTTATATATATGATGATCAAGTGGGTTTACATATTCTCTTTTACTCTTTTTAGTGTTTACGTATTGGTAACTTCTTACTAGTTTACTAGTTTTACCTATTTACGTGTCTTAGGTCCAATAAACTAATTATAAGTTCTTTAACTTGTTTTAATCCATTTTATACTTATATTATCAGTATCTATACTTTCCATGTTGGGCCCAAATGGGTTAAGCCCAATAAGTTCTTTTTATAAGTGTTTATCTTATTTAGTCCAATTATTAGTCCAATATGCTTAGTTAGCTCGTTAATGTCTGTATGTTATATAATTCAGGTTTTATCGGTTTTTACTTGTTATATATGCTTATATATCAGTATATGAGTTTATAAAAGTTTACATTAGACGGGTCCAACCGTCTAAGTTTTATTTACCAAAAACGTTAATTTTACGGTAATAGCCAAAAAAGTCGTAAAAATCATGTTTATAGTTTTATAACTTATAGAACTTAACAAATTACCATTTTTATAAAATGTCCACTTATTTATCCTTATACATATTTATATAAATGTATTATATAAGTTAATGGGTTTTTAATTTACATTTTATACTATTTTTATTTGAGTGCTTATATAATACTATTTTACTTTAATTTCCAAAATCTGATTTTTATTTTCATTTTCACCAAAACTGCCATATCTAGAGTTCTATATGGAGATAGAAGCTAAAATTTTTATGACATAAACTACATGATATGTGCTCCATTTAACGCTTCTATAGCTACTGTTGAATCATCTTCTAAGTATTTTCTAAAAATCGTCCAAAATAGTGAACTCAGATTGGTACTCTAAACTTGTTTTGATCATATCTCACTCATTACAATGATTCCATTGCATGGACAACTCTCACATGTGTACAAGACCCATAGCTTACTGTAAATCCATTAATCTATGCCATTTTTATCAGTTCATCATTTGATTCTTTACTGTTTTATACAGCCAACAAATTTAAACAAGATTTTAGCCTTGTTTCTTATAGTCTTTCATCTTTTTAAGCATGTTTATCAATACCAAATCCCCACACAATATTTTTAATCATCATTCATCATCATATACATATACATAAGTAAAAGAAATACAAGTTTACATACTCAAAAATAACAAGAGGATGAGGAGGACAATCTTTATACCACCAAAGTGATGAAATGATGAGCTTTTGGATGAACAAGACATGGTTTTGGGTAACCAATCTTATAAGATATCAACACCACTTCTAGGATCACCAAGTATTTCTAGATTGCTCCAAAAATCAGCCCTTGTTCTTCATGAAAACTCCTTGAGAAATCAGCCCCAAGACACCAAGAAAACTTCTTTTTGGATGTTATAATCACCACCATTCAATAGATCTTCAAAAGGGCTTCATCATATGTGTGAATAACACATGATTTCATGGTTAAAATTGATCATATGAGAGTGTTTTTGGTTGAAATGGACGAATTTAGAGAGAGAGATAAGAGGATTTTGAGGTAGTTTGCATGTGAAAATGGAAGCATATGGTAAGTGTTAGTGGTTTTGTGGTTTAGTAGGATAAGTAGCTTACTTGTTAAGCTTATGCTTACAAGTGTAAGCTATTTTGTTACAAGGGTGCCACATCAAATGATGTGGTGTCCCCTTTAGTTAGTGGGATGGGATAAACTTGTTTTGTCCCATCCCGCTAATTTACGGGTATTCCTCGATTCTAGTTTCCTCGATTTGTGTGCCCTCGGGTCGTTTTACGAAAAATGTTTTTATAATTTATGAATCAACGACACAAAACAAATCTAATAAAAATTGTCTCATCAACAACGGAGTTCAAAAACGTAAATACGTAATCCTAAGGTTTCCGGTTTAGTCGTAAAGGACGTTAAATTATAATCGTAAGTCCTAATCTCTTCTCGTAAATTTGTGAGTTTATGAACCAACACAAATTTAAAAATCTCAAAATAATATTCACGGATAAATTTATTTTCTGAAATTTCGGACTGTCACCAAAACGGTGTATGTTAACGTAAGCACGTAACGTAGAATCCTCCGGTTTAGATGTAGTCGATGCTACTTCAAGACGTAAATCCAAATTTCTTCCCAAAAATAAGTGAGTTCATAATATAACATTAAAATAATGTTTTTAAATAATATTTGAGAATAAAATATAAACCATAGATTGACGGATTGTCACAGCATTTACCCCTAAACAGGATCTTTGTCCTCAAAGATCATCTTACCTTACTACTCACTTCTTATGGAGTTAAAGCCATGTGGGTATTTCCTCCACATTCGGTCTTTTCTCACAAGTGTAATCCATTACAATACGCGAGTTTCATCAAACATAACTACGGGAATAAGATCAGGCTAAATGTTGACTTACTTTCTCTATCCATGATGTTCATGGGTTTTTGATGAATGCAACTTTTCGCCGATCTAAACATTACTAAGAAACAATCAGATTCTCACTTGATAGACATTTTATCAAGTTCGATATACGAAACATAATTCACGCATCTCTTGAAGTCCTAGGGTAGATCCAGCCTATATGCCTTTCAAACCAATCTTTTTACATCATCTCAATAGTCCCATACAACGGGGACTTATATCCATGATCTTTCAGATCATCAATGCATTTTTCCATGGTTAAATTTTTGGCATAACTTCGCTACCCATCTGGCACTTCAAGATCTACATTTCATATTCACATAACCTCCTGCCCACTACTGGCAGTCAATAATCAAATCCTAATTTCAACAATCATTTTAGGTCTCGCGGGTTGGGTATTTTGCAAGGTTAGGTTCGCCATCATAGGAAACCTTAAACCTAAAAGACATGTCCAACTCACAATGGGTGTATGTCGGATGTCTTCATCTCAACTCCTGCTTACAGATGCTCTAATATAGATCCTAACAAGATTTGATCTCGATCCTAATACGATAATTATCAATGATAACCTCTCCAAAGGAAAACGATTATACGGTCTATTACCAAAAGTCAATCATTCAAACATAGAACAACGCTTATAGTATTTTGTATCGTTACCTTACCTCGTCCCTTCGATTGGGGTGGTACACAGTACTCTCATCAAGATTCGTTCTTAATGACTTCTGAGCAAATCTCTAGAAATTCGATGCGAAGCGAGGGCCTTGATAGAGATGATCGATACAGGCACACCATGTTTACACAACTCCTTTAAATACAAAAGAGTAAATTTCTTCATCAAGAATCTATCATTAACAGGAATGATATTAGCAGATTTGGTCAGTCTGTCGACGATGACCCAAATCGAATCAAATTTAGATGATGACCTTTGTAATAGCTAGATGTTTACTAATGTATGAGGCGATGTCTGCCTTCATAATTGCCATTAGTACAACTTCTTCAGACAAAGATACTTTTAGTCATAAATGACATAAATAGAATACTTATACTTACAAATTCCAACATAACTATATCTCACAATCTCCATATTTAGGCAACCACAAGTGGCTTTTCATACATTTAATGCCATCGGCTTCTCAATTCTAATGGTTCACACTAGCCGCGAACCCCTTTTTATTATCTATATTATCTTTTTACAATCATTGTTTATTTTTATATTGTTCGACAAATTATTTTGCACCTTCATTATTAAGGAACATGTCCTAATTGGTTCTTTATCCTTTTTACATAATGCGTCGATATCTAAATTCACCTCTCTTGATGATATAATTATCATGTCCACAATTCACTCAGATATTCTTTCTTCATATTTTCTAAGTTTTAGTCTCGTCTCAACTATTATTTATATCAGTTTTTCTCAATCCGACGTTTTTAAATTATTACAAATAAATTAATAATAATTATTAAATTTTATGAAATGTAAACGTGAAAGTTTTAATTTTCTCAGTTCATCTAATTATAGAAAAATGTTCAAAATAAATTAGAATTTAGTTAACACAATTTTTGTTGATTTATTGAAAATATTTAATAAGATTCGTAAATGTTCGAAAAACCTTTGTTTATACTTTGGTCAAAGTTTTCTTAGTTTGAAAAGTAAAAATTATCGTTTCAGATTTCAAGTCATGGTTTAAATGTTTTCCTCAATCCCTCTTAGGTTATCTTGAGGTATACACGAACATTTACCCCTAAACAGGAGTTTAGTTAAATGTTCTGGGTATAAGGGAATAATCCCTTAAAAATCCTTTGTTAAAATATTTGTCAAAACATATTTCCATTTTCTTTTTGTTATAACCCTAAGCCTTAATGGCTCTAATCTTTGAAATGTCATTATAGATCCCATTATCTTATTAATAACACGGTCAAATGGTATAGCTGATTAAGTCTTAAATCACTTGTTAAATATTCAAGGTACAAGTTTTTATTGTTCGGTCAATTCAGGGCAATCTATAATTAATTATTAACTTCATTCTTATTCTTGTAAACAAACAAATGGTCCTTAATGATCACGAGCATGAATTTATCAAATTACAGCCTACACACGTGATTCACCAAAGTTATGAATGCTACATGTGCATTGGTCAATCCAAACGACATAACATGAAACTCATAATGTTCATTACAAGTTCTGGATGTAGTGATTGGAATAAATAATCTTTTTCGCAGATGCGAAGTTGATGATAACCATGCCGAGGATCAAATTTTTAAAACATACGCTAGAACCTTGTAAATGATCGAACAAATCTTCAATTTCGAGTCATGGATATCATTTCCGATTGTCAATTTACTCAATTCACAGTAATCTATAAATATAAGAAATAATAACACCATAGCTCTTCATGATGACGAGCTTGGTAGAATAAAATCTTTCTCCGACAACTCTCTCAGTTGTACGGTAATACTTTTAATCCAGATGGTGCTGACGTACAGTGCGCAAGCCACAGGTGCAGCACAGGGAATATAATCAATACCAATTTCAACTTGCCTTAATGGCGAAAGTTTAGGTAATTTACCAGCAAATACCTCCTAAAGTTTCAGATAACGGAAACCTCTTATAATACATTCATATTAGGTTCTTCTAGATTACAATATCTATAACTAGTTCACAACCATTCATTGTATAATTTTTAAGTCTAAATGCAGGATATGGTCATCCATCAAGAATTATTTAGATCACTTTTGATAATCAACATCTTATCTTTTAGGGGATTTCTACTCGAGTTCCCATCAATTAAGACAATGTCGTCATGTCATAATCAATCAATCCATTCTACTGGCATTACCAACTTTTCTGTTTTATTTCCGTCGATAAGTTGTGAACTTCTCAAAAGACTAATAATAACTCATAATCCTTCGCAAATTCAAGGATATATGGAGACATAACTAACCTCAAAAGAGTAAGGTCAATGCATAATCTACGCGAGAGAATTTCAAATCAGATACAGACGAAAACATTTAATGAATATGAATATATCCCATGTTTTCATGAATTGAGTACGCATTCGAAAGCTCCTCGGATCGCTACCCAGGTCATTCAAATATGAAATCTAATCAAAAGAAATGATAAGAACGTCGATACATCCGGTCGGGTATCAACACTCAGCAATCAGATACTTTTCCTAAGAATCTCACTACGGGAGAATTGGACAAGAAAGAATTGTCAATTGTCAAATAAGACAATTTTCCACAGATGAGTAAATTCGACTCAGAAGAATAGATGTTACAGGCACATACGTAGGTGTCCCTAACATTATGTCCCTATTTTTCACTTCTTGCAAATCTCATAAATTTTAATCTTTCACAATCTTCAAAGGAAATTTAGTGTTTATTAATCACTTTTATGGTGACTACTAATCAGCCTTGCATGGTCCATTCCAAATTGTATGTAGGCGCGCAACTATATACAATTTCAAGATTAACGATGCAATACTTAGTTCGTCAAAATTTTATCATTATGTTTATAATAGAAACATTTTCATGCTTAATTCTTAAATAAGAATCAAATATAAATTTACAAAGATTTTCTTTGTTATGAAAACAAATAAGTTTTCAAAGGTATTTCATAATCAACTTTATTTCAATAATGATTATTTATGAGTCTCACTTTAAATAATCCATATGGTGATGAAAACCCAATTTTTCTCATGGGATATTGTTTTAACTTATAAAAACAATGAGTGATCTGCAGAAGAGTGATGAAAGCTTGTTCACCAAGAACTAACTACGATATGATAGGAAATGAGCTTTAACCAAATAATCATGAGGTTCATGACCTCGATGGCACTCAAAAAGAATAATCCACAACGTAACTCAATTCGAGATGAGTACTTGTTCTGTAGAATCTTGATAACCTATGAATCTATGAAGTGGGTTGATGTTTTCTAGAGAGAGAAACTAGAAAGAGAAAGTGAGAGAAACTATGTGTCTTTTTATTAGAATGAAAACTAGAAAATGAACAACAACCAACCCCTTTCCAAGGAGGAAAGGGGTATTTATACTTCCAAGCCACTAATGGACTTGGGCCGGCCCATGACAAGCCCATGGGCCGGTTCTTACTTAACTAAATAAGTAACTATTAACTACGAGCTATTACAACATTAATAATATTGTGGAGTGACCGATACTTCTAATATACGTAAAAACGTATTTCTAACAATCTCCCCCTAAGGCAGGTCACTCCACGTTAGAAAGTTCTAAACCTAGCATACTATACTAAGTCTTCGTTCTTTAGCTCGTAGTCTTTTCTTCTTTTTCTTTTTGTTGTGAATATGTTTATTGATCTTTTAGGCTTTGGCTTAAGAGCATTGTTCTTTTGGCCTTTCACGTGCGATCTTTGCCTTCTTGTGAGACTTGCCTCCTCGTGACTTCATGTTCCACACACTTATGTCTTTTTGTTGAATTCTCGAAAGCTTCAGAGTTTGGTACAGCGGAAGACTTCATTTTGCACTTTCTTGAATTTTGCTGAACTTTGATGCAGAAAAAACATAAGCATGTGGGAACGACTTCTACAGGTACACCGCAACACCACCGTCTTCACTGGTACACAACAACGCCACCGTCTTCAACAGGTACACAGCAACGCCATCGTCTTTAACAGGTACACAGCAACGACACGAATAAAATGGCTTTGACATTTTATTCTAATTCGGTAGCATTTTACCTCCGGTCGGTGAAGACCGTTGGACGATATTATATATCGTACCCGTGACGGATAGTTTCAATTAAGTAACTTCCTGACAGGATTTCGCGGGTAAACCCGTTCTCTTTATTCGACCGTCCAAAGCTGACTGCGAACATAAAGAGTGAATCACTTGGATAAATTATCCTTGTGATTTGAAGCCGTCAATTCATGAAACCTGGAACAAGTGAATTTCAATTAAGATTTTCACCATCGTTGCTTTCCAGTTGTCACGAGCTCAATTCATAAAGAATCTTGCACGTCGCCTACCAAGTGCTGTTTGATGTTAACACTAGAAGGATTTCCACTCGTCACTGTGATCAATAAAGAGTCACTCTGAGTGTTCTAGCAAGATCATATGATAATGCGTAGAGGCCTGGAACGAGTTTAAGTTCAATTAAGAATTAAACCATTGTTTCTTTCCAGTTTTTCACAAGATTGGTTCTAAAAGAACCGCACGTGTAACCTACCATGAGCTTGTTTGATGTTGGCTCAAGCAGGATTTCCATCTTCATTGTAGTACTTGCGTATTACTCGGATGTTCTGGCAATATTACAAGAATACTGCGTAGGACTCATAAAAATCTCTTACTTTTCACAGTGTGTGAGAAAGCAAGGAATAAATGGAAAGTGTCCTAATGAGACTTTTGATGATCTCTTGGCTCTAGACTCGATAGTGCGTTTTGATTTAGTGAGCGATGGCTGGAGAGGAGTGCCACCTTTTCAATATCAGTCTATTCGGAGTGAATAAACCAATAGATAACGTGTTAATCTCTGTGTGATTAAAACAAATACCTTTTGAGAGATATTTGAGTTAGCTGGGAAGGGTTGTGCATTGCATCACTGGGTCCATGACGTCTTTCTTCAATATCGAGAATCATTAACAAAAATGATCTCAATAGCATATGTATTGACCCGGTTTCTGCCTAAAGTTGTAAGGAGGGCTTCTTTCTTTACACCCTTTATCTTTACAATTCTTTTTCATTCTTCAACCCCTTAAATGCTTACCAGTACGTCATAACTAGCACCTTTTTGTGATTGTTCCAGTGCTAGCTTAAGTACTTGGTCGGCATTCAGCTACGTTCATAATCTTTCTCCAAGTTTCCTAGGACTTCTAATTCTATCTAGGGAATTGTACTTGGGAAGATTCCATCGGCTCTGATGAATCATTGGACTAAACCTATTCCTACCACCCTTTTGTCACCACATTCGTCGTGAATTAAGCGTGTTTTGGGAAAGTATAGCCACCATGAAAAATCATTGAAAATCACATAAGGTACTTGTGATATTGAAATCAAAAGTTTTGTACCTTAGGTGTTTTGTTCATCAAAAACGCTCCCCCTTAACACGTGCTTTACACATATTAAGTTGGATTATCGTTAAGTCTTTTTCATCTTTTAGCCAAGTATCATTTAAGTCTCCTTAATCCCATTTTCTCCCCTTATCCAAAATGTTAACCACTAATATTTGGGATATTGAATGGATTAACCGGTCTTTGGGTAAAAATGAAATCGATGTTTGGCCATAGAACATGTTAATGCTCCCCCTTAAATTAATAAGGGATATTTGTAGTGCTTTAGTATGATATATTTTGAAAGATTTAGAATCTCGTGAGAAATTCTTGAAAAATTATCATACCTTAACACTACATCAAGCCATTAAAGCACAATATTCACAAATTTACATATTCACAATTAAAACCAATATAAAGTGGACCTGAAATGTACGACCCATTAGATGGATCGTTGCAGTAACTTGTGGTGCACTAAATATGGTCGTCCACCAATGAATCTTTCTAAGCTCCTCATCAATCTACGTTCACGGAGCTTTTGATCAATCTTCTTGATCACATACTTCGCCATCTGCCGATAACCCTGATGCCAATCCTCAGTCATCTCTGGTAAAGTCCCACCCGAATTAAGATGCTCCAACTTTCCTCTGACGTATAGGAGAGTCCCATCACTGTACTTATAAAACTCACCCACCCACATAAACTTCATTAACCCTCGACTGTTCAAGTAGAAAATGCCGCAATTCGGGACAGAAATGCCGGTATAGGGACATCTATCTACATGTTGAGGTAACACTTGATTCACTGGACGGGTTAGGTTAAGCTTCCTTTGGTAGCTTTCGACTCCCAACTGATGATCTTCAACTCGTTTCTTGATAACAACGCTTCGTGTGAACATACGAAGTGCTGTATTCAAGGCAATGATGTCTTCACGATGAATATGTATGAGTTGATCCCGGGTCATCATAAGCAACATATCTTCGATATCCTCGAGGCGAATGATAGAAAAATCTCCTTGCTGGATTTTATATTCTCTGTCATCCTCCCTTTTTCAGACGAATCTCCGTCACATGATAATAGCCATTCTTGGCTTCAGTTTTCAGCCCTAAAATACTGGAGATGCGGATATCGGATCTAACGTTGCTTCCTGAATTGGCTAAGCAGCAACCCCTGTACGCCCGTCGAACTCGTTCGTCCCAGTGTGATGCACCTATGACAGCATACATATCATTAATACGATTTACCTTTGGGACCCAGAGTCGGTTTACCTTTTCCTCGATAAAGGGTATAGTCCCCCAGTTGGCAGCTTTCAGCAAGGTCAGGGAGGTTGCGTACTTTGATGAACCCTTGAGGAGATAAACAAGATCATTGGTGACGAAGAAGTCAAGAGCAATCTGATTATCTTGAGAAGGATCAAGTGGAGGTGGAGCTCTTTCTGATTCATGGAGGCCTGGCCTTTGAACGATGTTAAGAGCTTTCAGGACCTCGTCAGCATAATACTCGAACTCCATTCGGGTTAACCTGGTTTTGGCGCGAATTCTCTTATCCTTCAGCGCTCTCTTCACCAAAGACGGAGTAACCGAAGTCTTATACTCATGAGCCAGAAATGCACATAAGTCAATCGGACTACGGATACGGAGATATAGAACATCTCTGTCAGCGTCCGTGATCGGATCATATTGAGCCGCTGCCGTGATCCAAGCTTGTGGCGGTGCAGTCTCGTCAATCTCCAACGTATCTGCCCAGTCCCGTGTGCTTGACTCAGGAACAGTAGATTGTGGTTCTTGTTGTAGAGGAGTAGAGACATGAACACGTGCTGGTTCTGATTCAGGCATCTCGGCGGTGTCATGAACGGGCGAGTGTTGTGCAGCTTCAGGTTCAGTCACTGACTCTGCAATCACAGGAGCAACAACAAAAGAACTAATGGGGTTAGTGGTAACAGGTATAGACACAGCAATAGATGTACCAGGAATCGATGACGCCGTAGTAGCATTCACATCGTGGCGCCACTTGGATCGTCTTGATTCCGTTGAGGTGGATTTTTCTTTATCCGCAGCATCTTTCTTAGACTTGGTTCCAGACTTAGCAGGTTTCTTTGAGCTAGCAACCTTGTCCCCATTTTCAGGTTTTTTACCCCCATCATCATCCTCATCGCTATCCTCGTTGCTCCCCTTAGCACTCTCCTCATTACCATCACCACCATCATCACCATCATCATCATCATCATCCTCATCATCATCACCATCATCGTCATCGTCATCGTCATCATCCTTTTCTTCTTCTTCTTCTTCACCTTCTTCTTCACCAGTACCCTCTTCTTCTTCACTTTCTTCCCTTTCTTCCTCAGGCAGAATGTGGTATGGTACCACACTTCCAAACGTTTTAAATAACCTATCATCCTCCATGATAGCGTCATTCAGGGATTTGTAGAGAGCCCGTTGAATCCTAGATTTATCAAAAGATCCAAGTTCCCTCATGCGAGCTTTGAGAACCTTCTTTAATTCAAAATCCGTCAAGTCATAGGCAATTTTGTAGGCGGATTCAGAAGGATTGGATGACTTGATCATCAAGTTATCAGCCGCGAGTGTCTTCAACTCATCACGCAGTTTAGGCATAATGGATTCAACGGATTCTTTCACTCTCTCTTCAACAGAAGCTTCAAGTGCTTATTTCTGCTCCTTGTATTTATCCCTCGTCGCTTGAAGTCTAGTAATACGTGCAGCATGCTTATCAGCCTCAGCCTGCTTAACCTGAGCTAGTTCTTCTGCATGAGCTTTTCGTGTTAACTCCATCTCTGCAGCGAACTTAGCAAGCATCTCTTCTTGGGCTTTCTTAGATGCTTCTTCACTTTGAGCTCGTCTATGTAGCTCTTTGCGAAGTTCATCCATCTCTCTTTTGTGATTATCTGTATGTTTATCCAACATTTCTGCCATCACAAATGCAGCCATTGTAGACGATGCAGAGCTGCTCTGGGTTGGTTGAAGAGGCTCGGTTGTGACCACAGTGCTGAGAATGGGAGTTATTGGAGGTGGAAGAAATGGTGTTGAAACCGGTCGGGTTGGTAAGGGTTGTATTGGTGGAGGTTGAGTTACTAAAGGTTGAGTAGGTACCATGATTGTAGGAGCACCGGACTCCTTTTCAACACTTGCTGAAATGGGGATGGATGTCTCCTTCGAAGTAGAATACCGTTCAGGTGATCCAAACTCATAAACATCCTCTGGCTCCTCATACTATTCTTTAATATTCATCTGAGCACCCGAACCACTACCGCCCGTATCTTTCCTACTCCTTTCAATAGCTATCTTTATTGCTTTTCTCTCAGCCTTGTTAAGAGTAGGATCATCAACATCCTCTTCGTCGTGTAGAACTAACTCATCAGCCTTGCCCTTTCCCTTCTTAGCCTCAGTCTTCTTCTTCTTGGTTTCGGGTTCAGGTAAAGCAGCTGGTTGCTTGCGTTTACCTTTACTCTTGACCGTAGTAGACGAGTCTTCTCCAATCTGAAGGTGTGTTTTTAGCTTCTTGATTTCTAGCAGCAGTAGCTTGTAATCAGCAGAACCTTTAATTTTATCCGTCAGAAGATAATCGGGAATAGGACCAGGAATCACACCACCAGATGGTCCTTCATGCCTTAGATCTACAGTATGATCAGCTTCTTCGGTGTGATGACGACTTGCTGCACGCCTATCAATAGTAACATCATTCTTCATACAATAATTAATGATAAGCTTGATAAACCGAGGGTAAGGGAAGAAATTATTCTTCAGCTTCTTGTTTTGGAAGAGTTGAAAGGTGAATTCTTCCCACAACAATAATGCATAATCTGCATTTGCGCCTTTATACATTCCATGGAAGATGTTCATAATAGGACTGCGCAAAGCATCATGCCCACTTGTTTTAGGCGTAATACATCTACTGAGAATACCCAAGAGTGCTCTCCAAGGTTGACCTACTTTAGCAGTGGTAAACTCCGACACAACTCGTATGTCAGGACATCCAAGAGCCTCGAACAGCTCCATGAGTTCGTCTTTGGTAGGATCCTTCGAAAATACCATACCTTTGGGTGTATCCCGAATGCCAAATATCTTACGGAAGTCTGATACAGTAAGTGTCTGCTGTTTGTTGTCGATGGTGAAGGTGATCTTGTTCGAAGTGCTTTCCTTGGTAGCCCAGAACTCAAACATGTAATCATAAGGTACCGAGGCAGTACTCCTTAAAGCATTCTTGAAATGAGATTGATCAAGGATTGCTATGGCGACTTTAAATCCATGGTGAGTGGATTTTGAGACTGGCTTCAGCCGGTAGTTGTTTGGTATGAACTTGAGTGTTCTTGCTTCGGCAATTGCGGCTTCTCGAGAGTCTTGGATTGCTTGTACTGTTGGATTAGTCATAGTATCTGCTTAAGATAAGACATGAAAGGTTGATGCACAAAAATATATAGATATGTATCATTATTACTTCTAAGCATAACACATTTCAACAAGTTATAACATGCAAACAACTATTAATCCAACAACTCTTCATCCGGAACTTTCCTTCATTCGGAACTTCTTCATTCGGAAGTCCTTCATTCGGAACTTCTTCATTCGGAAGTCCTTCATTCGGAACTTCTTCATTCGGAAGTTCTTCATTCGGAACTTCTTCATTCGGAAGTTCTTCATTCGGAACATCTTCATTCGGAAGTCCTTCATTCGGAACTTCTTTCATTCGGAAGTTCATCCGGAACTTCCTTCATTCGGAAGTTCATCCGGAACTTCCTTCATTCGGAAGTTCGTTCGGAACTTCCTTCATTCGGAAGTTCATCCGGAACTTCCTTCATTCCGAAGTTCGTTCGGAACTTCCTTCATTCGGAATTTCGTTCGGAACTTCCTTCATTCGGAAGTTCGTCCGGAACTTCCTTCATTCGGAAGTTCGTCCGGAACTTCCTTCATTCGGAAGTTCGTTCGGAACTTCCTTCATTCGGAAGTTCATCCGGAACTTCCTTCATTCGGAAGTTCGTTCGGAACTTCCTTCATTCGGAAGTTCGTTCGGAACTTCCTTCATTCGGAATTTCGTTCGGACCTTCCTTCATTCGGAAGTTCGTTCGGAACTTCCTTCATTCGGAAAATTGCAAGCTATGTTCATCCGGAACTTCACCAACGCACCTATGAAAGATTATTCTAAGCGCGATTTGGGAATTTTAAGGCAATCTAAGGCAACACAACATCTTCTAATGCTATTCCGAGCATAACCCATCAAAAACCCTAATCAATTAACCCTAAATTAAGCAAACGAACCCTAATTTGATAAACTTGCTAACCCGAATTAATTAACTGGATTTACATGATTTAAGCGAATTAGGAATTAAATGATTGATGTTTGTACCTTTTGGAACGGATGAAACAGATTAGATTGATTGAAAACTAGAGATTTTGGTGAGAGCTTGTGTGTGTGAAAATGGCGGCAAGGTAAGCAGAAACAGTGAATGATAAGAAAAGAAAAACGTATGGGGGGGGGGGGGTTTGGTTTTGACTTAGGTCAAAAATTTTACAAGTTTCACCTATGTCACCTTAAAACCCAATACTTTCCTATTCTTTTCCCTTTTTATCCCTTATATTTTCATTTTTTCTTTCTCGTCTCTCTAACCATTACATAACTTAAACATCGCAACCTATTAGCATATCTCCAAAATCTTAAAGCAATTCCTATCACATTGAACGAACACAAATCGTATTCTAAAGCAAGACCACACAAAAAACCATTTAGCCAATTAATTTTCCACAAACACTTTTGAGAATTGATTTAATGACGAAGATGATTTAATATTTTCTCCCCCTTAAACGATGACCCGTTTTCTATTTAAAGAGCTGTAGTCATTGTTTAAAGAGTCAAATATTGATGAAAACATTTCCAATTAATGTCTTGAAAAAGATTGATTCGTGGTGGCAATAAGATTTCTCTTATTTTGACAAATTAATGCACTGAGACGTACACAAATTCGTGTTAGACCAAGTTGTAAAGTAAACTTGATCCCTTTGCATGATTTGGCTTGTAAATCATGCCCGAGAAAATTAATTCCCGTTGTGAGCCAACGTTTTCCAAAGAAATACGTGACTTTAATGTGAAAACCGGGTTGCAGTCTGAAATAACTACAAGCCATAATGGGCATGTTTTAAAAATGTACAACTTTTATACGGACTCTATTTATGGCGTCGTGTCAATATTGATCGACATTTCTAAAGCCGTAAATATTACCGTACTAAAAGACATGCCCGATTTAAAAACGAAAAATATTTTTGGTTTTTCTTGATTTTATAATTTTTATGGTTTTTCTAGGTTTTATATTTTTTATGGTTTTTCTTGGTTTTATATTTTTGTATTTTTCTTTTGTGGTTTATATATTTACTATAATATACATGATCACGAACAAAGGATACTCTGAATAGTTTACCACCACTATTCAGCTGATTCTTCTGCCAATTCTTTGATAGTCGCTGGAGTGAATGATTTCATGCCAAGCTTGTCGATCAAAAACTCGATTCGTCCTCGATCTAAGGCTTTGGTGAACATATCTTCCAGCTGATACTCAGTAGTGACAAAATACAGCTCGATCACTCCGTTCTCCACCTGCTCTTTAATGAATTGGTAGCGAATGTCTATGTGCTTGGCCCGGGAGTGTTGAACATAGTTGCAGCAAAGGGCAATGGCGCTCTTGTTGTCACAATACATCGGGATTTTGTTGAATCCCAAACCGTAGTCAGTTAATTGTGATCTCATCCAAAGGACTTGAGCACAACAACCGGACATGGCGATGTATTCAGCCTCCGTGCTTGATATTGCAGCGCTTTTTTGCCTTTTTGAAGACCAACTGATCAATCTATCTCCAAGGAGTTGCACAGATCCAGAAGTGCTACGCCTCGTTTCTTGACATCCAGCATGATCGGCATCTGCGTATGATATTAAAGCAATAGAGGAATCTTTCGGATACCATAGACCACGATGAAGTGTTCCTTTTAGATACCGAAAGATCCTTTTAACAACATGTAGGTGCTTTTCGGAAGGCCGAGCCTGATACCGGGCACACATGCATACGGCAAATTGCAAATCAGGCCTGCTAGCAGTCAGATAGAGAAGGGTGCCGATCATCCCACGGTAAAGTTTTGGATCGACAATAGTCCCATTCCTATCTTCATCTAACTTAGATTTCTCCACCATTGGAGTGTCCACGGGGTCACAATTTTCAAAGTTATATTTCTTTAAAGATTCTAGAGCATATTTGGATTGATTAACAAAGATGCCTCTAGGATTCTGAGAAATCTGTAATCCTAAGAAAAATGAAATTTTTCCCATCATTTACATCTGAAAGCGTGTGGACATTATCTTCTCAAAGCGATTTGACAATTCTATGTTAGTGGTAGCAAATATTATATCATCAACATAAATTTGTACCAGAATCATGTCGTTGTCCTCCTTGAGAGTGAATAGAGTGGGGTCCACCTTGCCTTTGGAGAAGCCTTCCGAGATGAGATATGTTGAAAGGAGATCATACCAAGCACGTGGAGCTTGTTTCAACCCATAAAGAGCCTTCTTAAGCTTGTACACATGATTACGAAACTCCGTACCAACGAACCCATCCGGCTTACTAACATAGAATTCTTCCCGTAGTTCACCGTTCAAAAATGCCGTCTTCACATCCATTTGATAGACGATCATGTTCATATGAGCAGCATACGCAAGGAATAGTCTAATCGCCTCCAATCTTGCCACAGGAGCAAAAGATTCTTCAAAGTCTATACCCAAGGCTTGTTTATATCCTCTAGCAACCAATCTAGCCTTATTCTTTAATACTGCACCCATCTCATCGAGTTTTACCTTATAAACCCACAACAAAGTAAGGATGTTAACCTTGTCAGGGAGAGGAACTAATTCCCATACTTCAAGTCTTTGGAATTCATTTAGTTCCTCTTGCATGGCTTCAATCCAAGATGATTGAGTCATAGCATGTTGCCAGTTTTTAGGTTCAACTTCGGAGAGAAATGCATAAAAGTAGCAATAGAGTGCACTCTCTTGTAATTGATGGCGTGTAGAGACTGGTCGATCTAGATCTCCAATGACATTCCTAATTGGGTGATCTTTTGTCCATTTAGTGCTATGATTTTTAATCCTAGGTGGTCTGGAGTGAACAATAAAAGGAGCTTCTTCTGAGGTAGATGCGGCTGAAGGGTTTTCAGGTATCGCTACACCAAAGAAAGGAAGCTCTTGCAGGTGAGCATATTCCAAATCGTGATCAATAGAATCCTCTTCCACATCATTTGGCACAAGTAAGGGTGACGATTCAGGTGTAGTTTGAGAATCACTTGGTAAAGGTGCATCCGGTTCAATGTTAATTGAAGATGCATTTGATAAAGCTTCATTAGCTGGAGCAACAACTTCAGGGATTGGAGCTATCACTACGGGTGCTGGAACTTCATCATTTGGGGGATCATAGAATTCATCAAACAACGGTTGAAACAGTTTATCCCACTCGGGCCTTGTAGGTGGCAAAAATGATGTAGAAGTAGGATTATTGGGAACTAATCCGGAACTAATAGCACCGGTTCCCATCTCATGAAGCGCGGGTTCAGAGTTGCGTTGCTCAGAAGCCATCGCTGCCAGCTCATCGAAATCTGCGTCCATAGTTTCTACAATCTTACCAAGACGACGGTTGTAAATTCGGTATGCTTTCTTGGAGGGTGAGTAACCAATGAAAATACCTATATCGGCTTTCGGTTGAAGCTTGCCCAAGTTCTCACTATTAATGTTTGGATAACAAAGAGCACCAAACACATGAAAAAATGAAACATCGGGTTTACGGTCATGTAGAAGCTCGTAAGGTGTTTTTCCATGGCGTTTCCGAATGATAGAACGGTTTTGGGTGAAACATGCAGTAGATATAGCTTCTGCCCACAAGAACAATGGAGCGTTCGCATAAATCAGCATAGTCCTAGCAGCTTCCATAAGCGTACGATTCCGTCTTTCAACGACACTGTTTTGTTGTGGAGTACGTGCAGCGGATGTTTCATGTGAGACACCAACTCCTTCATAGTAATCACGAAGATTCTGGTTGACGAACTCTGTTCCATTGTCTGTACGAATACGGCGGACAGTAGTATTCAAACGTACCTGAATGAATTTCAGAAAAGTGATGATAGCCTTCGGTGCTTCATCCTTTGTACGTAGAAATCTAACCCATGTAAACCTGGAGAAATCTTCCACAATGACAAGAATGAATTTCTTACCGCTCACACTTTCAGTTCTCATTGGCCCACAAAGATCCATATGCAAAAGATGAAGTTTTTCTTGATTGGTGTCTTCAGCTTTGGGCTTGTAAGATTTCTTGGTACTTTTCCCCCTAGAACACGCGGAACATAAATGGTCCTTGTGAAATTTGAGCTTTGGAAGACCACGAATTAATTCGTTTTTAGCCAGAAGATTAATAGCATCAAAGTTAAGATGAGATAATCTGCGATGCCATAACCATGACTTGGTCTTAGATGCTTTAGAGAGAAGACATACTGGAGAGGCGGCCATCATGTCTTGTAAGGACAAGGTATAAAGATTTGCACCACGAGATCCCTTCAACAAATGTTTTCCTTCCAAGTTGCGGATGAAACAAGTGTGTTGTCGAAAAGCAACCTCTAGGTTGGAATCACAAAACTGTCCTACTGAGAATAAATTATGACCAAGACCTTCTACATAGTATACCCTTGAAATCGTAACGTTTCCAATCTGATATTCACCATACCCCATTATCTTTGCAATATGATCATTCCCGAATTTAACCGTACCGAGAAACTTGCTGACGAAATTTCGGAGCATCGAGCGATCTCCGGTCATATGCTTTAAACAACCGGAGTCCAAATACCAGAGGATGATTTGGACCACCTGAAAATATCACCACAAGAAGACAATGTAGAGGTATCAGAATCTGAATGTTCCTTGTTATTAGCAGGTACAGATTTAATAATCTTAGATTTGATAATTTTAGGTTTCTTAGATTTCCTAACCTTCTTCTTCCTAGTTGGTGGTGTAGATTCTAGTTGGCTTAAATCCTGAGGTATTTCTTCACTGATAGGCACTATAGTGGGGGCTGACCTAATTAAAGGGCGCTGTTTCCATACTTTAGTGCGAGTGTTCCTAACTAAAGGACGCTCAGACCTAACCTCAATGGATGCATTCCTAGTTAAAGGGCACATTGTTCCATCTAATGTAAAGGTCCTACCAGTGGGACGCCATTGCCAGACAACTTCGGCACGAGTTCTACCAGTTGGCTTCCATTCAAGATTATTCCTAATGGCATTCATTTCATTCACATGATCAGTAAGACACAAATCATGACGTTGGGAAAACATACATTCATTACAATTCCAACAATTCAAATTAGAATTCACGAATGGTTTAGGCTTCTGCACAGGCGCAGAGCTTTTAGTCTTAACATGATTCTTTTTATTTAAAACTGAACTAACATTCCTATGGTGAGCTTCTACTTTCTTCTTTTTGGCACTACTAGTGGAGGGCTTGATCTTATCTTTCTTGAGTGGCGATCCTTTAGCCTTAGTAGTCTCTTTTAATCCTATAGAAGGCAAAGTGGGAACATTAGCAACAGATTTTAAAGGTACCTTACTTGATTGTGCCAATGACGGTTTTGCTCCTGGAGTCTTATTAAATGGAGTTACAGCAATGGGTCGATTAGTGAGTAGTGCAGAACCTGGTTTACCTATGTATTGCAAATATGCTAAGCAATATTGAACACGCTTAATATATTCATGGGCTGAATAATAGTAGCTACTTGAGGGATATAAGGCATAAAGATCGTCTAAGATATCCCTAACAAGATCTACATGCTTAATTGAATTCCTCATATAATCATCGTAGGTAACCGGGTTTTTCTTATGGAGTGGGTTCTTATAAAGCACTACTGACTTGGTTGTTGGAGCACTAGTGGACGGTGGAGAGTTGGTAGCTAAGTTATTAACAGCTTCTTGTCGGGTGAGAAGAAGTGTCTCCTTTAACTCGGCCAAAACCATGTTTTTGTCAATGAGCATGATGTTTAAGTCAGAGATTTCCTCACATTTTTGGTTCAATTGTTCAACATAAGATTGTTGCTGTGCCGCATTAAAAGCGAAGCGTTCTTCTAGTGAACCATAAAGTTTGGACATTCCCTGTCTTGCACGATCCATCTCCCCTAGAATAGACGAAAGTCTAATTTCTAAGTCCTGGTTTTTTGACTCTGCGGCCTCTAGTTCCAATTTTAGTGTTTCATTTGATGACACATCTCTCTTAAATCTCATAATCTCTTCCTCTAATGCCTTAACTATTGCAATCATCTTGTCACTCGTCTCAACACCGTTTTCACAACTATTTGTTATCAAAAGATCCTCATTTTGAGTTTGTTGTTTTAATTCTAAAGATATACAATGTTGTTCTAGTTGATTAAAGCGTTTTGAAAGTAAATTGTAAGAATCTTGTAGCTTTAAAAACTCAGCGTTAGATTCGTGACAAGAATGATTATCTACCTCATTTACAGTATCAGCAACATTTACAGAGAGATCACAAACATCATCGCATATATGCACATCATCACAGTTAATCATAGCGGATGTAAGCTCATTCGAATAATTAACATTTACAGTAGTAAGCACATCACACGAGATTACTTCTGATAAGAACCAGTCATATTCGGATAAAATCTTTTCCTTTTCAATTAGTTGTAGTTCGTAAGCGGTGTCCATTTCATAAAACACTTTTTGAACTTCTCCAATTTCAAATTCAAGATTTTCTTTAAGAGATGCAAAACTTCCTTTTAGACTTTCGACAAATGGATTGATCTCATTTTTAAACACCTCGTTCATGTGTTCGAAAGCCCATTCTCCGGCGTTTAGGCCATTTGAAGTCGTACATTCCAAAATGACCTTGTCAAAATTAGTAAAGTATTGATTAATATCTTGCAAGTTTAACCATACAGTGCTAACAGGTGGAAGATCCTTTGGAATTTCCTTAGGACCTTCCATGTTGACAAGTGTAGGAAATGTACTAGGGTTTTCTTCATTCAACATGTAGGTTGGTGCTGTAATGAGATCTTTGTCCATATGGAAGCGAATTCTAAAATCCGTTGTAGCAAGCTCCTGATTCATTTTAAAATAATCACAATCTGGATATTTTGCAAAATTGTATGACCGATTCTCATCAACTAGATCCTTATTGGTGCGATCATCGAAAATAACAATCGGATCTAAGACCAATCCTAATTGGGTTGCATTATAAAGTCTAGGATTATGTCTTAAAGCTTGTTTTGCATACCGTGGGTTAGGGGGAAGGCCTTTTTGACGTGATAAGTTAAATTCTCTAAACGAAGCATCAAATAAGTGCACTAGTTGAGAAGCAGCGTATTGTCTTAAAAGCAAATAATCTAGACTTCTAATCTTATTAGCAGCATTAATCTCCATTTCATTCTTCTTAGACTCGAGTAATTTAAAATCCGTTTGAAGTTTTTGAAAATTAGTGACCACTAACTCTTTTTCTTTAAGTTCGTTAGAAAGATTTGCTCTTAAGTTTTCAATTTCTTGCAAATGACCCATTTGTTTGTTTCGAAAATGATCATATTCGGGATTTGTTAGAACACTAGACGAAGGCACTAATTCCAAAGTGTGAACTTTCTCGTTGCTTAAGGCAAGCTCATCAGACAAATTCTTATTCTTAGCTAGGGTTTCTAAGAGTGCAGCATTCATTTGGCTAAGTAATGTAGCAAGAACCTTGACCAAATCTTGTTGAGAAGGAGTATGCGTATGCGAAATGACTCCCGGTTGTGATTCACTCAAAGTCTGGGGACTCACATTGATATTACTATCATTGATTGTCTCCTCATTTGAAAGACTCACCACCGAAGACTCATTCGAATCAGCACTCTCTTGCACAACTTGATGTGGTTGAATACTAGCATCAGTGGTATTATCAGTGGTATTAATAAGTACCTCAGATCTCTTTTCTGGCCCTAAGCTGGAGATAGTTGCCATAAGAGCTGCCTTTGCAGATTGAAATTCATCACAGTCTGAATCATACGCATCAAGATCATCTGCTTGGTATGCTGCATTCTTTGTGGTGACAACGTCTTGTTCAGCAATCCCTGGATCAGCAAGAAATGCAAGCTCCTCTTCATCAAGTTCCCTTCCTTGTTCCTGAGCATTCACCAGATAAATCTATTCTGCAAACCATTGACCATCCCTTCTCCTCTTGGGTTTCTTGCAATCCCTGTACATGTGCCCTTCTTCCTTGCAGTTGTAGCATGTAATCATTCTCAACTTGCCCGTGGAATTTGCCCGTGGAGGAGTGTTGACCATTGGAGCAGGATTGACCGTGCGAGCATTGGTGGTTGATGTAGTAGGTCTCCCCTGATAAGGTTGAATAGGTTGAACCATTACCCTGCCATTCTCAATAGTAGCTTGTTGGCGAGAATTGGATGAATTCCTCAACTGATTGTTGGTAGGAGCTTGTCCTCTAAATCCTCGTTTGCTTAAAGTCCTTGTGAGATAAGCAGACATAGTGGTTAACACTTCAACTGGGTCAGTTCCTTGTTTGAACACAGGAATGGGGACTTCATCATCATCACAATACATTGCTTGGTCTTGATGAGCTGCATAATCACTAGAAGGGATACTCATGTGGTCAGGGTAACTTGTTAGATATGCTGCATTCTCTTGATAAGAAGAATATGAAGACTGAGCATAAGGTGCAATGCTTGCTGGGTGAGGTTGTGTAGCATATTGTGATGAAGGTGCATTAAACCGATATTGTTGCTGATGTGAGGTGGGTGGTTGCGGTAGAGTCGAGTATTGGGGAAAGGTTGGTGTCATGTAAGGTGATGGATGATAGGCTTGATGTCCCAAGATATAAGGAGTGTTGTTGTGTGACAAGCTTGGTTGATTCGCCATCAAAGCTAAGGAATCAGGGTACATACCTCGAGGCGAACGGTGCATGATCACATGTTTCTCATGCTGCTGAAGAAAAGCATATAGTTGATCCAAATTGCACATATGCAAATCCCTGGTTAACTTAACATCGGTAATATACTCACCCCATTCAGCTTGAGGTAAGGTATTCAAAAATTTGGTGTTAACCTGGAATGGAGCAATCACGAGATTGTATACATTCGAATCATTCATGAGAGTAGTGAATCTGAAGTAGTAGTCGTGAAGCGTTTCCCCTGGGTTGTACGTGAATCTATCAAACAGATCATACAACTGACATTCCCTTTCCTGTTTGGTAAGAGACGTACCTTGTAGCAACACCTTAAGATGTTCCCATAAATCCTTTGCCACCGTATACTGACTTACCATCCGATAGATGTCATGTGGAAGAGCTTGGAGAATGGTTTGAAGAGCCTTTTCGTCTGCATCGGCAACAAGTTGTTGAGCTGGTGTAAGCTCTTCAAACTCCCTTGGTCGAGTCACATTGTTAACCACGATGGTACCAAAGTCAAGTGGACCATTTAAAATTGACTTAACCATAAGCCTCCCATATACCGGTTTTCCCTTAAGGTAAGACATTATCCGTCCTTGCCATGCTTCAAAAACTTCTTTGATGAGCATTGGAGGGCGATTATCCGTTCCCGTAATGACGGAAATATCCGTAAGTGATGTCATCTGAGGCATTACTGAATTCGGATTCATTTTTTTCACTTCAAAGAGACGAAGATTATCGGTTGATCGAGCAGTGAAGTAAAGCTTGTGAATTGTGTTGAGTTTTTGTTGTAAGAAACCAAGATTAAATCCTCTAAAAAATCATCGAAAAAACAAGTAAAATATCCCTTGATTCGGAACTTTTTGTTGATTCGGAAGTGTTGATTCGGAAGATTTTGGCTTGGAATACCTTGATTCGGAACTTTTGGTTCGGAAGATTTGATCCGGAACTTTCCCTTGATCCGTAACTTTTCCCTTGACCCGGAACTTTCCTTGATCCGGAACTTTCCCTTGATCCGGAACTTTTTCCTTGATCCGGAACTTTCCTTGATCCGGAACTTTCCTTGATCCGTAACTTTTGGTTCGGAACTTCTTGATCCGGAACTTTCCTTGATCCGGAACTTTCCTTGATCCGGAACTTTTGGTTCGGAACTTCTTGATCCGGAACTTTTGTTGATCCGAAACTTTTCGTTCGGAACTTTTGGTTCGGAACTTTTGGTTCGGAACTTTTGTTGATCCGGAACTTGTTGATCCGGATGTTTTTGGTTCGGAACTTTGTCTGGGTAAACAGAAACTTGTTTCGAGTATACAGTCGATCAAAAAGATGAAGATTAAGCCCAAATTTTTACCAAATAACCCAAAAAGTTTTGTGATTTCTACAATAATAAGTAAAAACTAATACTTATCTACTAATCCCAATCACAAAAACACCAAAAACTCCAATCAAGATGGATCTTCTTAAAGAACACTAAAACAATCAAAAACTAAAAACCACACAAATCATTACCTTAAATCACCCCATAGCTCTTGATACCAAATGTAGAATCTTGATAACCTATGAATCTATGAAGTGGGTTGATGTTTTCTAGAGAGAGAAACTAGAGAGAGAAAGTGAGAGAAACTATGTGTCTTTTTATTAGAATGAAAACTAGAAAATGAACAACAACCAACCCCTTTCCAAGGAGGAAAGGGGTATTTATACTTCCAAGCCACTAATGGACTTGGGCCGGCCCATGACAAGCCCATGGGCCGGTTCTTACTTAACTAAATAAGTAACTATTAACTACGAGCTATTACAACATTAATAATATTGTGGAGTGACCGATACTTCTAATATACGTAAAAACGTATTTCTAACATGTTCGATGGTTGCATCACTAATGTGAACATTAGGAACAAGCAAGAAAAGATAGATAACATCGATACATGTAGGATTTAGCAATCAAAGGTAGTCTTTTCATTTATCACAAACAAGTCAAAATTGTACCGTAACACATTATGTGTCACTATGTCATACAATTCCATGAACTCATCCTACCAATTGATATCTCAGTTAAGTTCGGGATTATTTTTAAAAGATACCATAATGAATACTAACCTACAAGAGTCATGGGGGTTCCACCTGTCCCGGAAGATCCATCGGTCCCTATTCAGAAGAAGATTTCTTCAATTTATTTCTTAGACACTGGGCATCCTCGTCAGTGGACAATGGCCTAGGAACAACCCTTAACACGAACTAACAATCAATTAAAACCTTATAATTCAATCACAGAACTTAACGACTTCCTCTTATCAATCTCATATTCCATACGAGTTAAATTTTACTTATTCAAGTTTCAACCAGTTTTATACTCAATACGATATCCTACCTCATTCTCCAATACTTTCAACCTTATTCTTATACCTTGAAGGGAAATAAAAGCTCGATATGAACAACACTTAATTTCCTATCCTATAGCTCTTACAATAATAGTTATCAAATGAGTCACTAGTATGAAATGACTCGATCATTCAATTAGACTTCTCGGAAAGGTACTTGTGGCATGAGGCTTTTGGGTAATGGTTCCAATGACAACCTCAAGTGCCACATTCACCCTTTCGATTTCAAATTAAGAATTGGGTGACAACGAATCAGATGACACCTTTCCAGGTGGTAACGTTTTGTCAAACTCCACTCTATAAGGAAAGATCGTCATGACATCGATATCAGATTTAATTTTGCCAATTCTTCTTTAATATCACAATCAACTAATATCAACATTTCTACGAATATCAATCATTTGTTGGGATCATAAATATCCACAACTTGGTTTAGATCTAGAATAGCTAGAATTCCTACGATAATAGCTTCGATTAATTTACTAGGGGATTTAGGGTTCCTTGTGACAATCTACGTCGTATAAATACCTCGTATAAATATCAAAATAATCATCAAAAAATCATGTAATAAAATTACATCATATATATATATATATATATATATATATATATATATATATATATATATATATATATATATATATATATATATATATATATATATATATATATATATATATATATATATATATATATATATATATATATATATATATATATATATATATATATATATATATATATATATATACATATATATATATATATATGTATATATATATATATATAATCCAAGTTATATATATATATATATATATATTAAAATAACACTTCTCAGTCTGGCCTTGTCGGTAACTCGGGAATTCTTCGGCACCGTTATAGTCAAAAGATTTTTAGACATTTTTAGAAAAATGTTTATAGTTAAAAGATTTTGAAATGTTTTATTCAAAACCTTGGTTTTAAAAATCTTTCGTTCTCTATAACGAGAGCTCTGGTACCAAACTGTAACACCCCCAAATTTATACAACTCAATACAGCGGAAGACTAGTTGGTGTTACGGGATAACACATTACTCACATCATAGACAACGCTTAAAAATCACGTCGTTTAATAATAAAAGCATTTCCATTCATAAATATCAAAATTACATAGGTCCCAAGGCATTGTATTTTATACAGGTTTTACAAAGCATTTGAATGGAAATTAATATTTAAATGCGGGCCATGAATTCTTATTGTCTTCCCGAGAAGTACCTTCAAGTACCTGAGATAAAACATGTTAAAAGAAAAGGTCAGCGATAACGCCGAGTGAATTCATAGAGTTTAATAAATTCCATCAATATAACTTTGGTATAAAATTATTACCAAAAATCATTTCGTACAAATCATTGTAATAGGCCATAAAATAGCCAAAGTCATTTTTATACAAATCCTTATCGAAAATCATAATATAGGCATTTGCCTTAAAAATCATTATACGAGCCAATGTCGTAAAAACATCATACAATACGTTTTATAACGTTGTATAAATTAAATAAAAACCGTTATATGAATATGGTCATGAAAACCAAAACACAAACATAATATCAATAATATGACCCCGTATTGCTAGTCAGGCAATATATTGTAATTCGGTGCGTATAGCAGTATTTTGTTAATTGGATTATTATAAGCCGCATGACATTGTTACCTTACTAAACCAAACAACGGGTAGCTAGCCCGAAACTCAATTTGCCCATCTAAATTAGCGTGTCGTCACAAAGGTCACGCTATGGAAATCTTCTCATACATAAATTCGCTTACCAATCAATGTGGCACGACGGGGATCAACCGTCAAGGCGCGAACTGGGGTGATCGTCCCCAAATAGTACTATTATATGCATAAGCGTATACCAAATCCCGGTAGTTCACAATTCATGCTAATGGGACTTTTAGTGACATAATCTAACTTTAATAATCCATTTTATTTCATCTATCGGGTCATGTAATCATTCATAGGGTCATACAATCATCTTGGTCCAAATCAATAAACAAACAATCGGGACAAATGTGTCCTATTTTATAAAAACTAACATGTTATCTCCCTCGCGGGTTTATAAAATATTTCATAAAAACATTTAAAAGAGTGCGAGGCTATGAACTCACGTTGATGTGGGAAGGCGGGTTATCGGCAATTCGGACATACGGTACGTGCTTCAATCACGGAAACCTAGACAAATAATACTCGTCTTAGACTCATGTCCAATGACTTCATAAAAATAACAATTATGTATACATATGATGATTTTATATATATGATGATCAAGTGGGTTTACATATTCTCTTTTACTCTTTTTAGTGTTTACGTATTGGTAACTTCTTACTAGTTTACTAGTTTTACCTATTTACGTGTCTTATGTCCAATAAACTTATTATAAGTTCTTTAACTTGTTTTAATCCATTTTATACTTATATTATCAGTATCTTTACTTTCCATGTTGGGCCCAAATGGGTTAAGCCCAATAAGTTCTTTTTATAAGTGTTTATCTTATTTAGTCCAATTATTAGTCCAATATGCTTAGTTAGCTCGTTAATGTCCGTATGTTATATAATTCGGGTTTTATCGGTTTTTACTTGTTATATATGCTTATATATCAGTATATGAGTTTATAAAAGTTTACATTAGACGGGTCCAACCGTCTAAGTTTTATTTACCAAAAACGATAATTTTACGGTAATAGCCAAAAAAGTCGTAAAAATCATGTTTATAGTTTTATAACTTATAAAACTTAACAAGTTACCATTTTTATAAAATGTCCACTTATTTATCCTTATACATATTTATATAAATGTATTATATAAGTTAGTGGGTTTTTAATTTAAATTTTATACTATTTTTATTTGAGTGCTTATATAATACTATTTTACTTTAATTTCCAAAATCTGATTTTTATTTTCATCTTCACCAAAACTGCCATATCTAGAGTTCTATATGGAGATAGAAGATAAATTTTTATGACATAAACTAAATGATATGTGCTCCATTTAACTCTTCTATAGCTACTGTTTAATCATCTTCTAAGTATTTTCTAAAAATCGTCCAAAACAGTGAACTCAGATTGGTACTCTAAACTTGTTTTGATCATATCTCATTCATTACAATGATTCCATTGCATGGACAACTCTCACATGTGTACAAGACCCATAGCTTACTGTAAATCCATTAATCTATGCCATTTTTATCAGTTCATCATTTGATTCTTTACTGTTTTATACAGCCAACAAATTTAAACAAGATTTTAGCCTTGTTTCTTATAGTCTTTCATCTTTTTAAGCATGTTTATCAACACCAAATCCCCACACAATATTTTTAATCATCCTTCATCATCATATACATATACATAAATAAAAGAAATACAAGTTTACATAATCAAAAATAACAAGAGGATGAGGAGGACAATCTTTATACCACCAAAGTGATGAAATGATGAGCTTTTGGATGAACAAGACATGGTTTTGGGTAACCAATCTTATGAGATATCAACACCACTTCTACGATCACCAAGTATTTCTAGATTTCTCCAAAAATCAGCCCTTGTTCTTCATGAAAACTCCTTGAGAAATCAGCCCCAAGACACCAAGAAAACTTCTTTTTGGATGTTATAATCACCACCATTCAATAGATCTTCAAAAGGGCTTCATCATATGTGTGAATAACACATGATTTCATGGTTAAAATTGATCATATGAGGGTGTTTTTGGTTGAAATGGGACGAATTTAGAGAGAGAGATGAGAGGATTTTGAGGTGGTTTGCATGTGAAAATGGAAGCATATGGTAAGTGTTAGTGGTTTTGTGGTTTTGTGGGATAAGTAGCTTACTTGTTAAGCTTATGCTTACAAGTGTAAGCTATTTTGTTACAAAGGTGCCACATCAAATGATGTGGTGTTCCCTTTAGTTAGTGGGGTGGGATAAACTTGTTTTGTCCCATCCCGCTAATTTACGGGTACTCCTCGATTCTAGTTTCCTCGATTTGTGTGCCCTCGGGTCGTTTTACGAAAAACGTTTTTATAATTTATGAATCAACGACACAAAACAAATCTAATAAAAATTGTCTCATCAACAACGGAGTTCAAAAACGTAAATACGTAATCCTAAGGTTTCGGTTTAGTCGTAAAGGACGTTAAATTATAATCGTAAGTCCTAATCTCTTCTCGTAAATTTGTGAGTTTATGAACCAACACAAATTTAAAAATCTCAAAATAATATTCACGGATAAATTTATTTTCTGAAATTTCGGACTGTCACCAAAACGGTGTATGTTAACGTAAGCACGTAACGTAGAATCCTCCGGTTTAGATGTAGTCGATGCTACTTCAAGACGTAAATCTAAATTTCTTCCCAAAAATAAGTGAGTTCATAATATAACATTAAAATAATGTTTTTAAATAATATTTGAGAATAAAATATAAACCATAAATTGACGGATTGTCACAGTTTGTCAAAGGCTAGTGATACACCATTGGGCTGAGTACCCTTTTTGGGTGCCCATACCCAACGAGCTGAGGCTTTCAAAGATTTTCCCCATCTACCCATGTTCTTAGACGGCCAAACTTTGCCAGCAGGGGATACCCTGGGCATAGCAGGGGAATCCCCATGCTTAGTAATGGGAACCCATCTTTTGTTTTGGGCCTTATAGGTGCGTTGGTAAAGTCTATGGCCAGATGTATATGCAATATGAGATGCTGGTGTGGTCACATTAACTACCTTTCTTAAGGCTGGTGCCACATACTTGGCAGAAACCCTATTTCTCATAGCAGGGGGAACATATTTAGCAGGGGAAAAAGGTTTTTCCCCTGCATTCAATAGAATGGCTTGTGGTTGCATTTCCTGTAAAGGATTTGCAGACACTGTTCCCATGGATGCTTGACAGTTTTGATAGGTATGATCAAAGCTACCACAAGTGAAACAAGGTCTAGTATTCTTGAAAAAGTCCTTTCCTAGTTGAAGGGACTTTTGATCTGTAACACCCCATTTTGATAAATGGAATGTCACGCGTAATTATGGCGTGTCATCAAAGCATGCAAGGATAATGTATTAAACATCACATGACCATAAAGGAAATACCGGAATCAAACATCGGTATCCCAAAGTAGAACTCATCACACACAAACATAAGTACTGTAAATGAAAGGACTAAACAATGTCCATAGAAATGAGTATCAAAGTATAAAGGAAATGCATAAAGTAATGAAAGGCTAGAAAGCTTCCAATCCATATGCACGTATGCTTAAAGTCTACGAGCGTCCTTGAGTACCTGTCGTTTTGGGAACATGAAAGAAAAACGGCTGAGCATAACGTTCAGTGCGCGGATATACTAATAAAGCATGAATAATATAAGCGTATAAGCATGAAGCAGCGAAAAAGACTAAGTACTGAATAACCTGGCATGTCTTATTAAAACTGGTTTTATAGTTTGAAAAGCCTTATGTTTATCTTGTAAAAACTGTTTAACTGATTAACCATTTAGCCAATATAGGTCATGAAATATCAACGTGCATGTATACTTAGAGGGGTGACCTCGTCATGCAATTAGAGGGGCTACCTCTAATTAATATAAGTCTGGGTAGGAAGGATCAGCTCATTGTTAAGGATGCAAGGCACACACCACATTCACCTGAACAATCTGCTGAAAATATGTAACTAGGATGCACCCATACGCCCCACCTGATAATAATAACATGGCCAAAAGCTGAAAGGGATGCCACGAGCTATCACTCCATCGTGGTGGAGTCATAACACTGGTGCCTCCAGTGTTATAGTTATGGTACCTCCATAACTAGGTGAAACTGGTCATGCATATATATGGCTTTAGGTATCTAATTAACATAAGCAATTCAAAACATATAAAACATATACTGGGAAAACAGTTGGCTGCATACGGGGAATCCTAATAAGGAAGAATGTCCATACTAAAAGGACGGAGTATCCGTACCTTGTGTCCAGTGAACGAAGAAGACGAACGGAAGAGAGTCCTACTTCGGTATCACTAATGCTACATAAATACATACGTGTATAAGTATCTGATTACTGAGTACGTAACTGGATTTATATCTTGTCATAGCTTGTTTTACATGTTCATGTCATGTTCTACTGATTTAAGCTTAATACTGTGTTTATCATGTATTCTGTCTATTCTGATTAAGTATTTCTTGTATTTCTTGTATTATCATACTTGTTGTGTAATAATAAGTAACTTTCTAAAAATAGCAGGTTTCCTAAAATAGAAAGTTTCCAAAAATAGAAAGTTTCCAAAAATAGATTTACTGCTTAAAATAGATAAGTTTCTAAAAATAGAAAGTTTCCATAAATATATTATATGCCTTTCCTAAAAATAGAAAGTTTCCATAAATAGAAATAAGCTGAATTATTAAGCTAATAATATAAGCTTAAGTGTTTACTGATTAATATTCTAAGTCATGTAATTAATTAGTATAGTTTATTAATTATTTTATGTAATTTAAATAAACTATAGGTTAAGGTATTTGATTAAATATAACCTGATTTAATAAATAAAAGGTACAAATACTTAGGTTAAAACATGTATTATTATCTATAATAATATAACCTAAGTCATGTAAATTAATTAATTATAAGTCATAATTTTTAATAACTAATTAATTATATAGTCTAATAAAATGGTAAATACTTAGGTTAAAATTCATGTATTAATAATAATATTTATAACCTAAGTCATGCATAAATTAAATTAACCATGTACATGTTTTTAATTAATTTAAATTAAGTCTTGTAAAAATAAACTTGTACATATAATTAATCTTGTAAAAATAACTCATGAACCGAACCGTGTATTAAAACATGTCGTGAACCATATTTTATTAACCCCGTGAACCGGACCCGTGTTTAACCCATGAACCGGACCCAATACACCACCATGCCCCGACCTAGGTCGGAGTTTCCCTTCCTTGCTGCTGCCGTGACACCACCACCACCAAACCAAGACCTTAAGGTCTCGGTGGTGCGAATTAAAGCCAAGCCGAGACCCCCTTGGGGCTCGGTTTAGGCGTCAGCCAACAAACAAACACCCTTTAACAGTTAATTGATTATACCCCATGATTAAATAACATGTTTATATCTTGTTTTTAATTAGTTATTAAAACATTCATGATTTTATGTGATTAGTAAATCAAAAACGTAAAAGAAAAAAAAGTTTAGGGTTTATACCAATCACGTGAATCCAAGAAGGGTGAACACACAATGATCCTTGCAATAAATCGAACACCAAAATCAAACCAAACACACCTTTGGTGTGTGTAGAACTCGGCGGCCAAAGGAGAACCAAAAGGAAGAACTAGGGTTTTTCTTGTTTTCTAAATTTTGTGATTATGAAACATGTTTTCCATTTAATTCCTTGTTTAGTAAAAATTATGGGCTTCGCCCCTTTTGTCTTGTTGTGTTCGCTGGTATGGTGTTGATCCCTTTAGTTGGATCTATATTCTATTAAGAACTAGTATAATAGTTTGTAATCAAACTAAAACACTATGAGATCTCTTTCTAAGCACTAGATAAGTTATGCGGAATCTAACTTATAAAGCACAGAACAAACAGAATACTATTAACTATTCGATTCTCTTATTAATCGACTTGAATGAGGTACATGAATGTCATCGTACCTATGTTCCTTTTATAGAGTAAGGAACCTAGAATCCTTAGAATATTCTATAAAGATAACTATATCACAGACGATATATTATCTATATTCTAACTATCAAAGTATATCACATAAGATATACTCTTACTATAAACTATGACATATCTTATACAAAAATATATTCGTCCTAAATATACTAGTAGTACTAACTTTATAACTAGCAGTACTTACTATGTACCGCGTTAACACTAACGGTACTTGAAAGTAACTAACAGTACTTGAGTTAATACTAACGGTACTTGACACTTAGAATAATTCCCAACAATCCTCCCCTAAACAAGAATGATAACTTGTTGTCTTCTTGTTTCTCTTAGTCTTGAATGCATCTGAAAACTTATCTTCAGCCTTTTCTTCAAACTTGGATTGAACTTGGAATTGTTACTTGTATCCAACTGAATGTATTCAAACACCATAATGTAGATCTTCTTATGATAAGATAACCTTCAAATCTTCATGAACAACATCTTGATCAATGACCTTCTTGTGTTCTTGTAAACATTCATTTATTTGTGCAGCAACAGTAATTGTCTTCTTTGAGTAAATTTGTGAACTCTAAATCAGGACTTTTGTCTTGATTTGATGAAACAAAAACTTCTAAGTATTTCTTTTACAATACTTTCTTGCCTGCAACTTCATACCTGAAATAAATCAGTTAACAACAAAAACCAATCTGTATTGGCTTCATGATTTTTAGCAAATCATCAGCTATCAACGGATTTGATTATTCTTTACCAGTTAGCCGTACCCTTTGGAATAGCCAATACTTTATTCATCAAGAATAAGGTGTACTGATAACCCTACAATTTTTTATAAATTGTCAACCATCAACGGATTTGAGAAAGTCTTTACCTAGTACCGTTTGTCAAGGACTAGCCAACTCTCTGTTTTGAAACAAGGTGAGTTAGAACCCTATAGTTTTTAGCAAACTACCAGCTGTCAACGGATTTGAGAAGTCTTTATCACAAACCGTTTGCTTATGGACTAGCCAGTTCTTATGTGTGTTAGACATGGTGAACTGAGAACAATTTATGAAGTGTGACTGAAAGTCAAAAACTTAAGGCTCTTTCTCAGCTTCTTCCTCTTGCTCTAAATCCTTGATTTGTTGTTTAACCATTCTGATCAACTCTAAAGCACCATCAGATTCCTCTGAAACTTCCAATTGTTGTTCTAGCATCCTTTCCAACAATCTTCTTCCAAAAGGATATCTTTTCTCTTGAAGCATGTAGTATGTAACATCATCTACATCCAAAATATGTACTCCACATGACCTGTAATATCTCTAGTAACTAGGAACCTGATTCTCTAATCCCTTCAACATTTCCTGATCACAATTATGTGGCTCATACATAAAGAGAAACTCCCTGTATAATAGTGATACCTCAGTTTTACCTATACTGGCTTCCTGAGTTAATCTGAAAAGATCTTGAATGTCTTGTCTATCAAGTATGTGTAAAATATCTTCTAACAATTTAAACATCCCTGTTGACCCATCTGATCTTTGAATTCCATGAGCTTCTAGTCCTTGAAATGCAGAATATATCCACTTAACAATGGATGATTTCTTTCCAAGTATCTCTGTATCAATACATTGATCTTCAAAATCTACTATCTTCAAGCACTTTCTTAAGCTCTCAACATCACTATCTTCTGTGGTTGACTTAGCCTTTTTCTTGGCTTTCAGCTTCTTCTTGGTTGATCTTTTTCTTTTACTTCCTTTGAAAATTTCATCTTGATCTGATATGTCAGATAGCTTTTCAAAGTCAGTATGTACCATTCCTTCAGTATGTACTGTTGATTGTGTATGTACTGCTTGTACATTTTCAGTCTTATCAACAGTTTGAGCTTGTTCTCCTTTATTCATTCTTTGAGCATTCTCTTTCTCTTTTGAACTTACCTTTTCCTTCACACTTCTCCTAGCATAAGTAGCTTTGATAGGTGGAGATAATTCTGTAGGTTCAGCAGTATCTGCATCAAGTCTAGGAGTACTTCCAAATTGTCTTTGTTGCTGAAATTGCTTCTTAAATTCTTATATCTCTTGTTTGTCCTTCTCAGAACCTATTTCAACAAATTTTAATTTTACTCTCTTCTATTGTTCATACAAAGTCTTGATTTCTTCAAAAGTCTTTTTGACCAGTTGTGTATGAGTGAAACGCCCAACTTTCTTGAGATAAGTCATCATCTGACTTCTGATTTGCATGGTAGATGGAGGTCTGATCCTTTCCTTTCTTCTTTTCTCAGCAAAGTATCTTTGTTGCTCCCTTACCAAGTCATCAATCAACTTTGATTTCTCATCTTCATCATAAGCATCCCTCATTAATGCTTCTACAAGAATTTCACTTTCTTGTAATTCAGTTGCAATCCTATCATACTCTTGTATGTTCCATTCTTGCTGAACTCTTTTTTCTTCAAGCAATTGTTCTCTTGCTACAATTTCTTCTTGCAACTCTTCTTCACGAATTTGAGCTTCCATTCTCATAGCAAATTACTGATCATGGTCAATTTGATTAAATATATACATGACTTTGCCTTTATCATCATCTGAATCACTTTCATTTCCAGAATCTGATAGTCTTTGCTTCTTGCCCTTTTCCTTTGGATCAATCTTTGGTAGTTTCTTCTTCAGCTTAGAAGACTTGTCTTCATCTTTATCTGCTTGCTGTTGAATAACAATACCTTTAGTGGGTTGTGAAGCTTGAACTTTTTTACCTTTGGAATTATTCTTTTTGGCAAGAATTTCTTGTTGTGTCTTCTTCTCTACCTCTACTTGTTTAACTTTCTCAACTGAATTCTTTTCTCTGAGATCAAGCAGTACATGAGCTAAAGTCTCATCTTCCTTAAAAGGAATTTGACTTTCTAGTGAAGGATTATCATCAGCAGTACTTGCAGTTGGCTCAATTGGCTTAGCAGTACTTGGATCTTCAACTTTGTCAGCAGTACTTGCAGTTGGTTCAGCAGTACTTGGAACTTTAACATTGTTGACTTCACTAGTATTAGACACACTTACTTCTTCAATCACTAGAGTATCTCTAGACACTCTTTCTTCTATTGAAGTAACATTTTCTACAAGTAACTCCTCAGTCTTATCTGATTCCTAACTTACTCTTGGTCTGGACAGTATTTGGAAAGACTGTTTCTTGTGAAACCAAAATTGTTTATGTGGTGGAGTTGAAGTTGTAGATATAGGAAATTGAATATTAATCTCCTCTAGTCTCTGATAGAAACTACTCTAGTTTACTTGAATTTAGGGTGATTGAGATTGTGACCCTGGCTGAGTTACCATTGGTTCTTTAATTTGTGGTTCCTCATGAGTAGGTTGTGGTTCCTCTGTCTGAATGTCCATATTTACTGGTTCTAAACTAGCTATATCCACACCAGTATCATTGCCATTGCCAGTTGTATTGACATCATCAGCTTCAAAGTTGATGTCATTCGCAGAAAGTCTTGTTTGAATATAAGAAGAAGGTTGATGTTTTTCATAATTCCTCCCCTGTTTGGTTGCATTCAGTTTCCTTTTCTTGAGTTTCCTGAACTTGTACTTCATAAGAGCAGCTTTCTGAATAGACATGTGTTGCCTAATCCAAGGAGATACGTTATTCCTTAGTTTGGTAACGCTTGCCTCCAAATCAGCAATTTTCCTGTCTTGAACAAGCTTCTCTTTTTGTAAAACATGTACCTGTTTGGACAAGCTAGTACACAAAGCAGTTAAATTTGCAACATCCACAGCTTCTATTGCTTGTGCTGGTGGTGAACCACTGGCAGCAATATCAGAAGATGTGTGGATCATCTCATCAGAACTTGGTTTATACCAACATCATGAGAAGAAGAAGATTGAGTATCTTCTAGGGAATCAAGATTTTGGGTAGAAGGAGTTTTCTAAGAATCACTAGAAGCACTAGAATCCTCACCTTCTTGGTGTGCAGGTTGAGTTAACATATGGTCAAACAAGGGTGTTACAGTCCCTGTAAAGGTATTGCCTCTTTTGGTCAAGAAAGAGAAAGTTCTCTTTGTGAATCAAGGAACATCCCAAGTGTTTGTCAAATCTGGTAGGTTAGAGATTTGGTCATTATCTAAAGTTTGAATGAATCTAGGATACATTAAAAACTTTTTAGAGCCTTCCAAATTTCTAGTCATTCCTTCAAAAATTAATTTTGAAAAGTTAAAAACCCTGTTGTTTGCTAAAGAAATACCAGCTGATGCTAAAGCAGCAGGAATCTGATCAAAAGAAGTACTTTTGGAGCTTAAACAGTGAATAATATCATGAAAAAACAATTTCCATTGTGGTGAAAATAATGCCTTAAAGAAAGTTAAACTTTCCCTACCACCTTCATCTCCCATGGCTGAAAGACCATCATGTATCTTTGTGTTATTAAGCATACTAAGTCCATCTACATCATTAAATCTCAAACTAGCTCTTAGCAGTACTTCAGTTACATAAACATTCCTATGATTTACCCTAGCTTTAATGCAAGGTTGATCAAAACGAGTACCTAAGACAACAGTATTCCAAAATTGTTCAACAATAGGAATAGAGATAGTTGGACTTACAGTGAGTGCAAAATTAACATAACTTCGAGATAAAAAGCCTAACATCTCATGAAAACCAAGTGAATCGGCATTCTGAGCAAGGTTTGCGACCAAATTATGCTTAGAATTCACTTGTAGAGCAGCCATTGTTGTTTTTCTTGTTTTTGATGATCGACAATTAAAAACGAAGAATGTAGAATCGAGGTGTAAAAATAAAAGATATGGTGAATCAATACTGTAATTGGGGTTGGTATTTATAGAAAGAATTAACCCTTCCACGAAGAAACCGCCAATTTACAAAAGACACCCTCAACGGTACAACAGTTATGTAACGATACATAGAACATACTCGGTACTACAAGTATGCCTAGCGGTACTTAGCAGTAAAGCGGTACCTCAAACATAAGATCAGTTCTTGCAATCCATCAACATTGTAACCTCTTTTATTAACCTGTAATCACATCAAAAACACAAAACAAATACTATACAATAAAATTAGCTTTTTTAAAAAAATTGTACAGCTGTTACCTCCCCTCAACACATGCAGCAATCTATTGGTTTAGCATACCAATATGTGTTACCAAGAATTGAAACCTCTTAGTATCAAATGCCTTGGTTAGCAAATCAGCTACATTGTTGTCTGTATGAATCTTCAAGACTTGAATAAGCTTCTTGTCCTAGGCATCTCTTATGAAGTGATGTCTGATTTCAATATGCTTGGTCTTGGAGTGAAATACTGGATTCTTGACAATGCGTATAGTGCTCTCATTAGCAATATAGATCTTAGTGTTCATGAAATTGAACCCATAATCTAACAATTGATTTTGAATCCAAAGCACTTGTCCACAGCAATGAGCAGCAGCTACATATTCAGCTTCAGTTGTGGAAGTAGCAACAATTGTTTGCTTCTTACACTACCATGAAATGAGTCTTCTGCCTAGGAATTGACAACCTCATGTTGTTGATTTCCTATCATGATTAGCTCCAGCATAATCACTGTCTGAGTAAGCTTCCAATTCAAAGGTTGAGTCTCTAGGATACCATAATCCTAAAGTAGGTTGACTCTTAAGGTACTTAAAAATCTTTTTCACAGCATGAAGATGTGAAACCTTTGGATTGACCTGGAATCTTGAACAACAAACATAATGTCTGGTCTTGAAAGCAGTAAGATAGATCAATGAACCAATCATTGATCTGTAAAGATGAATGTCAACATCTTCACCATGTTCATATTTGGATAAAGATTTCTTAGCTTCAAATGGTGTGCTTTTACTCCTTGAATCCATACAAGAAAACTTTTTCAAGATTTCAGCAACATCCTTATCTTGACTGATAAAAATCCCATCTTTTCTTTGTTTGACTTGTAGTCCCAAAAATAAAGTAAGTTCTCCCATAGAACTCATCTGAAATCTTCCTTTCATCAAAGCTTCAAACTCCTCACACTAGGATTTCTTGGTTAACCCAAAAATGATGTCATCAACATAAACTTATTCAAGTATAATGTCCTTGGCATGCTTTTTGATGAATAGAGTTTTGCCAATGGTTCCTCTCATGCATCCATGTTCTAACAGAAAATTTGATAGGGTTGCATACCAAGCCCTTGGAGCTTGATGTAAACCATAAAGTGCTTTGATGACTTTGTAGACTCTATTGGGGAATTTAGGATCTACAAAACCTGGAGGTTGTAAGACATATACCTCCTCTGAAATAGTACCATATAGACTGGCACTTTTCACATCCATTTGATAGACTATAAAACCCATATATGATGCAAAATCCAAAAATAATCTAATGGCTTCTATTCTTGCCACTGGTGCAAAAACCTCATCATAGTCTATCCCTTCTTCCTGTCTGTAGCCTTGAGCAACAAGCCTTGCTTTGTTTCTCACAACAACTCCTCTTTCATCCTTTTTGTTTCTGAAAACCCATCTAGTACCAATAACTCTTTTACCTGAGGGAAGATCCACAAGAATCCAAACCTTTTGTAGCTCAAATTGTGTTAATTCTTCTTGCATGGCATCTACCCAACTTTCTTCATTAAGAGCTTGAGAAATATTCTTAGGCTCTACTTGTGAAAAGAAACAAGCAAACAAACAATGCTGAGTATCTTTATGATTTATTCTCTGTTGTTGTTTGACATAAACCACAAGTGCATGAGTTTCAGTATTGGTTTGAAGTTGTCTTCTAGTTTGTACAACAGACTTAGGATCTCCAATAATCTGAGTAGTAGGATGGTTGTTGTTGACTCTGTGAGTGGGAATAGAACTGTTTGGAATTTCTATTTCCAAATTGTTAAAATCAGTTACTGCACCCTGCTCATCATAGGAAGCTTTGGAGAAGATTCCTTCAGCTGGACTTACAAACATGTTCATTGTCCATAGCTTGTAAAGTTTCTTCTAGTGAGTCAATAGACTTTGCAGATTTTGTCTTAGCAGTACTTGCAGATGAGGTACCGCTAGGTATGGTATGTACTGCTGAGTGTTGTGACTCAAAAGATTCTTCTCCTGAATGCTCATTTGAAGTTGTAGCATTCCTTTCTTGATCTTGATGCCTCTAATGCTCTTGAGAGGCTTGATCATCAGTGGATGGCATTGTTTGCTTCTTGGGAGTATCAGCATTAGGAGTGACAGCAGGCATACTAGGTACATAGATGTGGACATCATCATCTGGATAGTCTTGAGAATAAGATGCTTCTTGAGTACCTGTCTGAGTGTCATCAATCTCCTTATCTTCATTGTTAGTTTTATAATCTTTTTGCACAGAATAGTAATCCATGGAGTTAGTTAGATAATCTAAATCAAACATCCAAGCATAACCTATTCCTGGAACTTTGGGTTTATTTTCTAGGAAGTTAACATGGGCATTTTCTTCAACGTTTTTAGATGCCAAGTTATAAACCCTATATTCTCTACTTTGCATTGAATATCCTACAAGATATCCTGGATCAGATTTACCATCAAACTTTCCCAAGTGATCAAGGGTATTCAGTATGGACACATGACAACCAAATGGCCTAAAATAACTTATGATTGGTTTAATACCAGTCAATAGTTCATAAGGTGTCTTATTTTGAGGTTTTTTTTACCAAAACTCTATTTAACACATAGCATGCAGTATTGATTGCCTCTGCCCAAAATGTATTTGGTAAGAAAGAATCAACCAGCATTGTTCTAGCAGCCTCAATTAGTGTCCTATTTTTCCTTTCAGTCACTCCATTTTGTTGTGGAGTTCTAGGATTACTGAATTGTCTCCTGATTCCTTTAGACCTACATAATTCATCAAATTCCTCATTCTTGGATTTTCTTCCTTTATCTGTCCTAATGATCAATACTTGTTTAGTGAACTGTTTTTCAACTAAAGTGATAAAGTCCTTAAGCAAATCCTTGGTTTCACTTTTAAGAGCTAAAAACAAAACCCAACTGAGTCTACTATAATCATTAGTTATGACTAGACAATATGTCTTATGGCTAATGCTTTTGACAGACACTGGACCAAATAAATCCATATGCAAGAGTTGCAAAGGTTTTGTCTCAGTATTGACAGTCTTGGTCTTACAAGAAGCTCTATGTTGCTTACCCTTTTGACAAGCAGTACATGTGAAATCATTTTGAAAAATTTGTTAGGTAGACCTCTAACCAAATTCTTATTCACTAACCTATTAAGATTCTTGAAATTCACATGACCTAGCCTCCTATGCCATAAGTTAGACTCATCATTGGAAGCCTTAGCTAGTAAACATGTTATTCCACCTGTTGGAGTAATAGTATGAAGATTAAAGGTATACGTATTTTCTTGCCTGGGTACTTTAAGCAGTATTTGAGATTCTTTAGGCATCTCAAAGTCTTTAGATAGCACCAAGCAGTCTGTATCCGTAAACAACACCTTGTTCTTCTTATCACACATTTGTGACACATAAAAGAGATTGAATTCATTCAATTCTTTTACAAAGAACACATCTTCAAATTCCAACTTCCTTGTATTGATTTTTCCTTTGCCAGTGATCCTGCCTTTGCTACCTCCAAAGGCTACTGGTCCACCTCTGAATTCGTCAAATTCAGCAAGGAAATCATTGTTTCCTGTCATGTGTCTTGAGCATCCACTGTCCACTATACCTTTATCTTTTAACTCATCTATTAGATGCCCCTGCACATACACAAAACATATCAATTTTTAACAGGGAGCAAGCCACATTTGGCTCGGATCTTGTGGGACCTACATACTTAAGAGTTTGATATGTAGTTTTTCTAGTTAGAATACACACACTCTTATTCCTCATGGTTCCGGTTACATAATCAAAGACATAAGTAGGTTCATTGTCTTTGTCTTGTTTTGGCTTAAGTACCGTTTTAGCAGTTACTTGACTGGACACATGGTTTTTCCATTTTAGGAACCCACTTTTTCACTGGTTTGATACTAGGCTTACTTCGAGATGTCTTATCTTTTTCATCTACATCCTTAGAAGTCTTTTGGGACTGGAGTTTAGCAGACTTTCCACCAGCGGTATTTACCTTTGGCTTAGCAGTACTTGTATTCTTGGATTTGTCAAAATTTGGCTTACCAGATTTTAAAGGTACTAGACCTTGTTTCATAAGTACTGCTCTTGGAATAAAGTCTTCAGGGTTAAAGGTTTGTTTGGCCTTTCCTACACCTGTATTCTTAGTATGAACAAATTTAGGTTTGTCATCTTCTTGTCCCAATTTCCCTTTTATCTTTGCCCTACTGTTTCTTGTGACCTTTTGAACAGCCTTTTGTTTTGTAATGTTATCTTCATGCAAAGTGCAATCTTTGATAAAATGACTTAGACTACCACAAACATAACATCCTTTTCTTTTCAGAGAAGATTCAAAAGGTTGTTTTGACTTAGGTTTCTCAAAACCTATTCCACCCTTGTTGGTTTTACTATGTTCAACATTTTTATCCAATGTCTTGCTAGGAGTTTTTACCTGTTTGGGGGCAGAACTAGATTCAAAGACATGTCCTTCTGGCACAAATGTGCTCATTAAAGGAGGATAGACAATGTTTTTAGTCACAACAATTTTATCCTTATTCATTGAACTAGAGCTTAAATCACTAACACCTTTTGATTCATCTAACTCTATTCATGTATCTTTAATAGGGGGCATTAATATAAAGATTTTTGCTAGGTTCAATTGTTGTTCTCGGTATCTCTTCGAATTGATTTCCGGCTTAAAGTATGACTCTGTTGTTTTTGGTGAAAAAGAATATTTTGGTTGTTTTAAAATAAAAGTATGAAACTTTAAAGTAAAAGTGTAATTAAAGTAAATCTAAGTCTAATTAAAATAATGGGCAAGTATTTAAAACGTGACTGAAATTAAAGGGCACTAAACGTAAATAATGTAAACTTAAATCTATCTAAGGCAATCTTAAAACGCAACTAAAACTTAAACTAAGGCAAGTCTAAAAAAAAGCTAAGGCAAATTTAAAGTTTAACTAAATAAAAGGCGGGAAAAATAAAGCTTGAAAATAAAAGACAGAACTTAAAAAGAAAAACAAAAAAGAACCTGACAGAAACCTTGATTCGGAAGTTTAAAACTTCCGAATGAACTGGCTTGATCCGGAACTTTCAAAGTTCCGAATGAACACATTGAGTCGGAACTTCTTGATCCGGAACTTCTTCCGAATGAAGCTTCCTTGACTCGGAACTCTTAAAGTTCCGAATGAACGAGTTTGATCCGGAAGATGCCCTTGATCCGGAACTTCTTGATCCGGAACTTCTTCCGAATGAAGCTTCCTTGACTCGGAACTTTTAATGTTCCGAATGAACAAGTTTGATCCGGAAGTTGCCCTTGATCCGGAACTTCTTGATCCGGAACTTCTTCCGAATGAAGCTTGATTCGGAACTTTTAAAGTTCCGAATGACCACTTCCTCCTCTTTGGCTCGGAACTTATCTGGGAACACAGAAACAGAAACAAACACTCCCGAAGAACAAGGGATCACAGTAATCATCAAATTTAAAACAGATTAATCAAAATCTAAACAAAAGATTTAACCAAATTAATAACAAATCAGTCAATTATCTTAAACAAACAATCTAAATCAACAAACATAACCAAATTAATCAAAACCCACTAGATCAAAATCATAAAAACTCAAGAACATGAACAATGAAGATAAAGAACAAATCAAACAAGAAAGGTAGAAGGAGATTAGCAATAAGATAAAGATTAACAACAATTAAAGGTAAACTTACTTGGAATTAAAAGAAAATTAAAGGTGCGTTACATGAGAATTGAAGTGCATAAAATTAAGGAAGAAAAATGAAAATGGGGAAGAGAGGCGTGTCAGGCCTCCAACAACTACAAATGAATCTAGCCTATTCTATTTATAGGGAGATTAGGGAGGAACTTAGGAAGCTTCCTCCCTCTTTATTCTTTCTCTTAATTGCACACTTAAGTCCTTGATCTTTTTAATCTTTTGTTAATCTCTTAATACTTGGACTTTGTCTTGGGATTTCTTCAACTCGTCTTAATTTTTCTTTATAAACAAGACTCGAGTTCTTCGGTTTTTTTAGTAAACTTCCGTCCTTTGACTTTTTCTTCGATAAATCTTCAGAATTGGTCTTGGACTTCCGTTCTTTTTCCACTCTTGATCTTTCGACATCATCTTTCGTCTTTTTCTTCGATAAAAGCCCGTGAATGCCGGGTTTTCTCCACTTTTCACCTTTTCGTCCTAAATCACAACAAAAATACAAACCACGCATAATTCCGACATAAATGACATAAAATACACGTTTTGGCTCGGTTATTATTGTAATTAAGTGGTAAAAAGGATGGGTGTTTTCACACCTATCAAATCCCCTACACTTAACCATTGCAATGTCCTCATGCAATGCATTAGTTATAAAGCAAGATTACATTTTCCATCATAATCAATCCACGTTGGCCTTTATTAAAGAGATAAAAAATTATAAACATACAAAGTAAAGAAATCAAAAACATACCTTGGGTTTTGAAAATGTTATGAATGATCATCATCCTCAAGTTTTCACTTTCTCCAAACCAAGCTCAAAAACGAGATCATTGTTATTATAAGTTAGTAAACTAACACGAACTCATGTGGGCCAATTACTCACTTAGACTCCCTTATTCCTAGGTGTAGCTATTATATTTTATTGTTGTCTTGAATGATCAAGAGGATGCATTGTTTGACTTATTTTGATAGTTATTTAGTCCGAAAATAAAGTGAACGATTTAATCAATAGTTAGCTAAAGGACAAAATCTTTTAAAACTGCTTCTCGGGCCCTCATAAAGTTCATATCTTGGCATAACTCGCTTCGCGATTTGAGACCTTTCTCGGACCGATATTTGGCAGCGACTTCATACTTCAAACCTTGAGAGACGTTCATGAAATAATGGTCTTCTCTTCATAATGGATTTTCTTCACTTGAAGTTTTGAGAGATTCATACTTGGACCACGACTTCTTCATTTTTCTCCAATCTTTATTTTGGACTTTGATATACAACGATCCGCCTCCTTTTATGACTTGGATCTATTTATCCTCATACCTTGTTAGGGTCTTTTCGGATACACTTCTCCATGACTTTTAGGGAGTTTTTGCGTTACGTCGTGTGTCTCGATCCTTCATATTGATTTTCGATAAATGATTCTTCACATCACTTGGGATCTTTAGCAACAAAATATAGCCCTCATGCCTTGTTAGGGCCTTTTCGGATTCGCCAATCTTCGCATCCCGCTTCAATAAGTTATGCCTTGGCTATGAACTCTAATCCATACCGAGCTACTTTTAAACGATCTTGGGCTAGAAGCTAAGTAACTTTTCAAATCGTACAACCTTATTTATTAGCAGATAAATTTTTAAGCAAGCGATGGGAGAATAGGCTCATAATTAACTCACATAAATTCACGAAAGAATACCAAACTTATAATTGGCGCTATCATCTCTCATTCTCCACAGTTTAAAATCTCAAGTAATGAGACTCGTGGATGCTTAGCCTATTAAATCAAAGTTTTGGGTTTTCGAGTCGCCTATAGGATCTTGCAAACTCTTAGACTTTTTCAAGTTTAGAAATCACATTTTAAAGTTCCCTTGATAATCGACTCTCTAGGATCAATTATAGGAACTTGTGAAAAGTTTTTGTTCTTAACCCGTGAGAGTTAAGACCTTCGCGTTTTATAGCTCCCTATATAAAAGCCTAGCAAAACTTGACTTAAACACGTTAAGGATACTAGCTAGAGCAAACTTAGATAAGTAAACTCGGATTGAGTCAAAAGATTCACAACGTTTTGAAAATTAAAACCACTTTATTAAAGATTTATTCTAGTAAAGAAAGAAAATAACTATACAAAGGGAAAAACTAATAGGCCAAAATAGATCAAAAATTTTGAAAAATGTCGAAAATTTGATTTTCCGGTTAAAATGAAGACAATTACAAGGAAAAGACCACTTAACTTCGATAGAAGTCCCCCCTACACTTAAGTTAGACATTGTCCTCAATGTTTAAGCATGTGGGAGTAAACTCCCTTACACTTAGGACATTGTGCACTTTGTTTAAATCTTGCTAAGGGAAAGAAAACTAAATAGATTCCTATTTTAATATTGGAAAATATAAAATAGTGAATCAAAAGAGTTTAGGATAGAACCGGGAAATCGGGAACACGGAATCACAGTTCGTCAAAAGTCATCAAGAGTGTGTCTTTGAAGCTCTAATCCCTGCACATGATAAGAAAGAAAGCAAGAAACACCACGGGGCTCCCCCCTACACTTATGGTAAAAATAGATAGATAATTGGGTTGCCTCCCAAAAAGCGCTTGTTTATATTAACCGAGTCACGAGCCTGACTCGTCCCCGAATTAAATGGTCCATGGGGAAGCCTCGAATGTGATACCGGGATCAAAGACCTTGTCCTCGTTCCCGGTTGACATCAACAAAGGAGAGGCGGGGGGATAAGTCTTGAATGGGAGAAAGGTCCTTTCAACATACGAGAAGTATGTGAAATCGAGGTCCACGGGAGGTGGGGTGGGTAAAGTAAGCACATTGTCCGCCCCCAAAGACAATAGATGCTGAGCAAGCGGCAAACCCGTATTGTTATCAATCATAGCATAATCAATGTCACCTCCCGGGTCAAAGCACTCATCCTCCGAAATAATGGCTAAAGGGGAGGATGAAAGGTGCTCGGGAGGGGGACTTGGGACAATATCTTCCTGCAGCAAATTATCAAAAATAATGTCCCCCTCCGTGTCAAAATCATCAATACCTGGAGGGATGGAGTGGATGTCGATTTCTTCCAGCAATGGGTCATTATCTTCAACGGGAGGAATAGATGGAGATAAACACTTGGAAAGAGAAGGAGAAGTCAACTCTTCGATTTGAGCAATAAGAAGATGAACTTTCCGTAATCTATCGCGAAGAAGCACGTCTTCCACCTTATCCACAAGATCATGTTCATCGGTGAACTTCTCGTAAACCGGAGAGAATAAATCGTCATCGTCTAGATCTCCCGGTGGAGATTGAGAAATTTCAAAAGTGAAATTCTCATAGCAGAGAGAAGAATCGTCATCACTAGGATCGACCTCTTCCGTAAGAGCAACGTCGTTCTCAGGCTCCATAGCAGGTAAGTCACAAACCTCATCATCCAATACTTTTTCGAGACCAACATCACTAAGCTCATTCAACGAATCTAGATCCTTAGATGCAGTAGGAACATCGACAGTAGGAGCAGTAACTTCATAATAGTATGAACTGCCTTAGATAGATTTAAGTTTACATTATTTACCTTTAGTGCCCTTTAATTTCAGTCACGTTTTAAATACTTGCCCGTTATTTTAATTAGACTTAGATTTACTTTACTTTCACTTTTACTTTAAAGTTTCACACTTTTATTTTAAAACAACCAAAATATTCTTTTTCACCAAAAACAACAGAGTCATACTTTAAGCCGGAAATCAATTCGAAGAGATACCGAGAACAACAATTGAACCTAGCAAAAATCTTTATATTAAAATGAATCCCCTACACTTGACCATTGCAATGTCCTCATGCAATGCATTAGTCACAAAGCACGTTTACATTTTTCTTCACAATCAATCCATAATGGCCTTTATTAAAGAGATAGAAAATTAAAAACATACAAAGTAAAGAAATCAAAAACATACCTTGGGTTTTGAAAATGTCATGAATAATCATCATCCTCAAGTTTTCACTTTCTCCAAACATAGCTCAAAAACAAGATCATTGTTATTATAAGTTAGTAAACTAACACGAACTCATGTGGGCCAATTACTCACTTAGACTCCCTTATTCCTAGGTGTATCTCTTATATTTTTTTGTTGTCTTGGATGATCACGAGGATGCATTGTTTGACTTATTTCGATAGTTATTTAGTCCGAAAATAAAGTGAACGATTTAATCAATAGTTAGATAAAGGACAAAATCTTTTAAAACTTCTTCTCGGGCCCTCATAAAGTTCATATCTTGGCATAACTCGCTTCGCGATTTGAGACCTTTCTCGGACCGATATTTGGCAGCGACTTCATACTTCAAACCTTGAGAGACGTTCATGAAATTATGGTCTTCTCTTCATAATGGAATTTCTTCACTTGAAGTTTTGAGAGATTCATACTTGGACCACGACTTCTTCATTTTTCTCCAATCTTTATTTTGGACTTTGATATACAACGATCCGCCTCCTTTTATGACTTGGATCTATTTATCCTCATACCTTGTTAGGGTCTTTTCGGATACACTTCTCCATGACTTTTGGGGAGTTTTTGCTTTACGTCGTGTGTCTCGATCCTTCATATTGATTTTCGATAAATGATTCTTCACATCACTTGGGATCTTTAGCAACAAAATATAACCCTCATGCCTTGTTAGGGCCTTTTCGGACTCGCCAATCTTCGCATCCCGCTTCAATAAGTTATGCCTTGGCTATGAACTCTAATCCATACCGAGCAACTTTTAAACGATCTTGGGCTAGAAGCTAAGTAACTTTTCAAATCGTACAACCTTATTTATTAGAAGATAAATTTTTAAGCAAGCGATGGGAGAATAGGCTCATAATTAACTCACATAAATTCACGAAAGAATACCAAACTTATAATTGGCGCTCTCATCTCTCGTTCTCCATAGTTTAAAATCTCAAGTAATGAGACTCGTGGATGCTTAGCCTATTAAATCAAAGTTTTGGGTTTTCGAGTCGCCTATAGGATCTTGCAAACTCTTAGACTTTTTCAAGTTTAGAAATCGCATTTTAAAGTTCCCTTGATAAACGACTCTCTAGGATCAATTATAGGAACTTGCGAAAAGTTCTTGTTCTTAACCCGTGAGAGTTAAGACCTTCGCGTTTTATAGCTCCCTAAATAAAAGCCTAGCAAAACTTGACTTAAACACGTTAAGGATACTAGCTAGAGCAAACTTAGATAAGTAAACTCGGATTGAGTCAAAAGATTCACAACGTTTTGAAAATTAAAACCACTTTATTAAAGACTTATTCTAGTAAAGAAAGAAAATAACTATACAAAGGGAAAAACTAATAGGCCAAAATAGATCAAAAATTTTGAAAAATGTCGAAAATTTGATTTTCCGGTTAAAATGAAGACAATTACAAGGAAAAGGCCACTTAACTTCGATAGAAGTCCCCCCTACACTTAAGATAAACATTGTCCTCAATGTTTAAGCATGTGGGAGTAAACTCCCCTACACTTAGGACATTGTGCACTTTGTTTAAATTTTGCTAAGGAAAGGACAACTAAAGAGATTCCTATTTTAATATTGAGAAAATATAAAATAGTGAATCGAAAAGAGTGTAGGATAGAACCGGGATGAAGTGGAAACTGAATCACGGGTCGTCAAAAGTCATCAAGAGTGTGTCTTTGAAGCTCTAATCCCTGCACATGATAAGAAAGAAAGCAAGAAACACCACGGGGCTCCCCCTACACTTATGGTGAAAATAGATAGATAATTGGGTTGGCTCCCAAAAAGGGCTTGTTTATATTAACCGAGTCACGAGCCTGACTCGTCCCCGAATTAAATGGTCCATGGGGAAGCCTCGAATGTGATACCGGGATCAAAGACCTTGTCCTCGTTCCCGGTTGACATCAACAAAGGAGAGGCGGGGGGATAAGTCTTGAATGGGAGAAAGGTCCTTTCAACATACGAGAAGTATGTGAAATCGAGGTCCACGGGAGGTGGGGTGGGTAAAGTAAGCACATTGTCCGCCCCCAAAGACAATAGATGCTGAGCAAGCGGCAAAGCCGTATTGTTATCAATCATAGCATAATCAATGTCACCTCCCGGGTCAAAGCACTCATCCTCCGAAATAATGGCTAAAGGGGAGGATGAAAGGTGCTCGGGAGGGGGACTTAGGACAATATCTTCCTGCAGCAAATTATCAAAAATAATGTCCCCCTCTGTGTCAGAATCATCAATACCTGGAGGGATGGAGTGGATGTCGATTTCTTCCAGCAATGGGTCATTATCTTCAACGGGAGGAATAGATGGAGATAAAGACTTGGAAAGAGAATGAGAAGTCAACTCTTCGATTTGAGCAATAAGAAGATGAACTTTCCGTAATCTATCGCGAAGAAGCACGTCTTCCACCTTATCCACAAGATCATGTTCATCGGTGAACTTCTCGTAAATCGGAGAGAATAAATCGTCATCGTCTAGATCTCCCGGTGGAGATTGAGAAATTTCAAAAGTGAAATTCTCATAGTAGAGAGAAGAATCGTCATCACTAGGATCGACCTCTTCCATAAGAGCAACGTCGTTCTCAGGCTCCATAGCAGGTAAGTCACAAACCTCATCATCCAATACTTTGTTGAGACCAACATCACTAAGCTCATTCAACGAATCTAGATCCTTAGATGCAGTACGAACATCGAGAGTAGGGGCAGTAACTTCAGAAGATGAGTTGAAAGTGCATACAGCATCATCGTCATCATCATCATAATAGTATGGACGCACAAGCGGAGGGGTATAATCACTAAGATTAGATACTTGCTCTTGTTGCAGTCGCGTTTCCTCGTCCCTAAGTTCTTTAAGCAAAACAACGGCTTCTTGAAGTTGCAAAACAATGGAGTGTGTTTCTTCATTCAAGGTAGTGAGTTGTGGGTCAAGATTAATTTGCTGAGAGGATTAATGATTGAGGGTGTGATGTGGGGGCTCAAAGTGTTGAAAACCTGAATTATAGCAAGGTTGTGGCTCATAGTTGTTCATCGGTTGAGAATAATTAGAAACCAGGTTTGGTTCATAATAATCCATAGGTGAAGAAAACTGAGGACCCGAAGTTTGCTCATAATAATTCATTGGTTGACAATAATAAGTATCGTGAGGACCCCCACAGTTGTTGCAAACCGGGTATGGGGAAAACTCAGGTGCGTCTTGTGGATAGCTATTATCATTGTCATAATTGTACCCCGGTTCTTTCCCGTGACCATACGGGTATCGAACCGGGCACGAAACATGCCAATGAGAATCGCTTCCACAATAGATGCACGGGGGAACAGGAGGTGGGTTCAAAAAGAACGAATTAGTCGAGTTGCACAAGGGACAAAATCCGAATAGGAATTGTGTATTGTCGAGATCATTTCCACACCGCTCACATGTACACCATTGACAAGAGTTGTTCCCAGATAATTGTTTCCCACACCGGACGCAATGGACATAAAAATCCATAAAGAAAGATAGATAAGCAAGAAGAATATTTTTGGAGCAAAACTTTGAAAAAGAAATGCTTTTTATGATTTTTCAAATGTTTTTTGGATTTTTGAAAAAATTTTGAATACGAAAAATAACGTTCACGAGTGAACGGATCCCAAAAGCCAACGTGTCTTTCACAAAAAACCGTTAATCTTCACGAAAAGAGCCGGCAGCGGCGCCATTTTAATATAAAGATTTTTGCTAGGTTCAATTGTTGTTCTCGGTATCTCTTCGAATTGATTTCCGGCTTAAAGTATGACTCTGTTGTTTTTGGTGAAAAAGAATATTTTGGTTGTTTTAAAATAAAAGTGTGAAACTTTAAAGTAAAAGTGCAATTAAAGTAAATCTAAGTCTAATTAAAATAACGGGCAAGTATTTAAAACGTGACTGAAATTAAAGGGCACTAAACGTAAATAATGTAAACTTAAATCTAGCTAAGGCAATCTTAAAACGCAACTAAAACTTAAACTAAGGCAAGTCTAAAATAAAGCTAAGGCAAATTTAAAGTGCAACTAAATAAAAGGCGGGAAAAATAAAGCTTGAAAATAAAAGACAGAACTTAAAAAGAAAAACCAAAAAGAACCTGACAGAAACCTTGATTCGGAAGTTTAAAACTTCCGAATGAACTGGCTTGATCCGGAACTTTCAAAGTTCCGAATGAACACAATTGAGTCGGAACTTCTTGATCCGAAACTTCTTCCGAATGAAGCTTCCTTGACTCGGAACTCTTAAAGTTCCGAATGAACGAGTTTGATCCGGAAGTTGCCCTTGATCCGGAACTTCTTGATCCGGAACTTCTTGATCCGGAACTTCTTCCGAATGAAGCTTCCTTGACTCGGAACTTTTAATGTTCCGAATGAACAAGTTTGATCCGGAAGTTACCCTTGATCCGGAACTTCTTGATCCGGAACTTCTTCCGAATGAAGCTTGATTCGGAACTTTTAAAGTTCCGAATGAACCACTTCCTCCTCTTTGGCTCGGAACTTATCTGGGAACACATAAACAGAAACAAACACTCCCGAAGAACAAGGGATCACAGTAATTATCAAATTTAAAATAGATTAATCAAAATCTAAACAAAAGATTTAACCAAATTAATAACAAATCATTCAATTATCTTAAACAAACAATCTAAATCAACAAACATAATCAAATTAATCAAAACCCACTTGATCAAAATCATAAAAACTCAAGAACATGAACAATGAAGATAAAGAACAAATCAAACAAGAAAGGTAGAAGGAGATTAGCAATAAGATAAAGATTAACAACAATTAAAGGTAAACTTACTTGGAATTAAAAGAAAATTAAAGGTGAGTTACATGAGAATTGAAATGCATAAAATTAAGGAAGAAAAATGAAAATGGGGAAGAGAGGCTTGTCAGGCCTCCAACAACTACAAATGAATCTAGCCTATTCTATTTATAGGGAGATTAGGGAGGAACTTAGGAAGCTTCCTCCCTCTTTCTTTTTTCTCTTAATTGCACACTTAAGTCCTTGATCTTTTTAATCTTTTGTTAATCTCTTAATACTTGGACTTTGTCTTGGGATTTCTTCAACTCGTCTTAATTTTTCTTTATAAACAAGACTCGAGTTCTTCGGTTTTTTTAGTAAACTTCCGTCCTTTGACTTTTTCTTCGATAAATCTTCAGAATTGGTCTTGGACTTCCGTTCTTTTTCCACTCTTGATCTTTCGACTTCATCTTTCGTCTTTTTCTTCGATAAAAGCCCGTGAATGCCGTGTTTTCTCCAATTTTCACCTTTTCGTCCTAAATCACAACAAAAATACAAACCACGCATAATTCCGACATAAATGACATAAAATACACGTTTTGGCTCGGTTATTATTGTAATTAAGTGGTAAAAAGGATGGGTGTTTTCACACCTATCAGGCATGAAAATTCTTGATAACGGTGGAGGAACTGCTTTCATTCCTTCAGCATACCTATCATTTTCAGGTGTATTATCTGTTTCACTAGAGCTATCAAAAATCCCTTTTGATAAGTCTTTGTCAGTTAAGGTTATCCCAGGATGGTCCTCTATATATCCTATGCATGCCTTATCATAATACCCCATTTGTGAATTAATCAACTTGCTTAATCCTTTAAGGTTTTTCTCTAATGATTAATCACTTCCCTTTCATTATAAAGATTGGTTTTTAAAACTTCAACTTCTGCTGACACTTTCAACAGTTGTTTTTCATAAGCTTTTATTTCCACATCTTTTTCCCTCATTCGAAGAGTTAAAATTCTAATTTTCTCTTCATAGTTTTGTTGACCATTTTTATACAAAACTATATTTTCTTCTAGTTTAGCAACACCTTGTTTAAAAGCATTTGCTTCTACAGTGCAAGTGTTGACCTTTTGATACTGTTCTTCTTGTTCTACTTTTAAACTATTGAATTTAAGAACACAATCTTTAGAAAAGGTATGTACCTCAGTATCTTCATGTGAGAGAGCCATTAGACCATGCTCTTCTTCTTCATCTTCTGTCCAGTCAACCACTCCATCTAAGGTAGTCACTAAAGCTTTGGCTCTTTTAGAATAACTATTGTTCCCTTTTTGGAACACTTTCAGTAATTCTTGGACAGGTTCTATAGCTGTGTTTTGACTTCTGACTGCTACTTTCAGTCTTGTCTCTGTTGCACTCCCTTACGAAGTGTCCATTCCTTCCACAATTATAGCATTCAAATTTTGACTTATCATATCCTAATGGTTCGTTAGGATCAACAGTCATCTTTCTTCCAGTCTTCTTAAAGAACCTATTGGATCTTACTGAAATCATGGCAGCTTGCCATTTAAGATCCATCTCTTCAACTTCAGCATCATCTATTTGGAACAAGTCATTAAGTGTTAGTCTTGGCTTGTTGTCTTGTCCAGCAAAGAATGAGAATGCATCATTGTCACTAAATAATGGTGAAGATCTTCCTTGAGGACTTTGAGAGATCATAGGATTGCCTTTAGTACTTGGTGAGTAAGAACTGCTTGCATGTCCCCCAGCGGTATTTTGGAAGTAAGTATCGCTGCTTGATCCTCCAGCAGTACTTTCAAAGTAAGTACCGCCATTACCTTCTGACACAAAAGCCAAGTTAGACTTTGTTGCTACTGCTGGTTTTGTCACTCAAATGCTCTTGACATCTATCTCATAAGCTCTGAGATTGTTGTAGAGATGGTCAAAAGGAATTGTATCCAGATCATCTCTTGTGATGAAGTGCATAGCCATTGTTTTCCATTCTTGTGGAACACTTCTTAGGAACTTCAGGTTGGCTTCTTTATTGGGGATTATTAGTTCATAAACTGCCAATTGTATTAGAAATTTAATAAATATCCCATATCCTCCTTGAATTCCTTCAATACTAGAAATTGAGAAGTTATCAAATTCCTGTTTGAGAACAATCTTCTTGATCTTCTTAGACTTGTCATTACCTCCAAATTTGAGCTTAATTGCCTCCCACATAGCCTTTGCATCTTTATAGTGATGAAAGATATGTAGAATGTCTTCTGAAAGTGCCATAGCTAGAGCAGTTATGGCCTTTCTTTCCTTGATCTCTACTTGTATCTCTTCTGCAGTAACAGCAGGAAGAGCATAGCATGTACCATCAGGTAACCAGTGTAACTTTTTAGGTGTGTTCCCATTCCTAATAACTTGCCACAAACTATAGTCTGTGTGGTTTAAATAATGTTCCATCTACATAGCCCATGTCTCATAATAATCGCCTTTGAGAACAGGAAGCTTTACAGCAGATAGTATGGGAAGGTGTTGTAGTTGAAGGAGCAACTACAGCATCTACGGCTTGAACACCTTGTGGTGCGGGATGCACTACTTGAGGTTGTCCCTGTGGTATTGGATCAGGTTCTGGAATATCTTCCAAGTGAGGGTCTTCACTGTGTTGAGACATTGAGATGTTTTGGAGTGAGTGTAGTGTTTAGGGTTTCTGTTTTTATTTTTCAGAGATTCTCAACAAGCTCTGATACCACTTGTTGATCCCTTTGGTTGGATCTATATTCTATTAAGAACTAGTATAATAGTTTGTAATCAAACTAAAACACTATGAGATCTCTTACTAAGCACTAGATAAGTTATGCGGAATCTAACTTATAAAGCACAGAACAAACAGAATACTATTAACTATTCGATTCTCTTATTAATCGACTTGAATGAGGTATATGAATGTCATCGTACCTATGTTCCTTTTATAGAGTAAGAAACCCTAGAATCCTTAGAATATTCTATAAAGATAACTAAATCACAGACGATATATTATCTATATTCTAACTATAAAAGTGTATCACATAAGATATACTCTTACTATAAACTATGACATATCTTATACAAAGATATATCCGTCCTAAATATCCTAGTAGTACTAACTTTATAACTAGCAGTATTTACTATGTACCGCATTAACACTAACGGTACTTGAAAGTAACTAACAGTACTTGAGTTGATACTGACGGTACTTGACACTTAGAATAATTCCCAACATATGGGCCCCACATGGGGTAACCCGAACATTTTCTGTGTCTAAATTATAAGTGTGCTCTCGTGTTCGTGTTTTTACGTGATTTAATTAGTTATCGATCGTGACTTAATATATGTATTCGTTATCGTAATAAATATACATAAGTACATAATATTAAGCTTGTGATTATATTACGTTCATGATTTCATGTTCGTATGTTCGTGATTATAATTATTGTTGGAATAATTATCATGTCTCAATACGTAACAAATACTTATCGTGTTATAACACGTACGTAATGCTTGTAATTCTTGTTCGTGAAACGTAAACGTGCTATAAAAGGAAAGTTCTAATCATGTACGTACGATCGTAAGGGTACTATTCATGGTAAAAGCATGCAGGTTTTACAAATCTTCCCCTCTAAAAAGAATAATTCGTCCGTGAATTATAGATAAAGTAAACTGGAAAAGAAGAACATACCCGAATTCAAAATATGAAGTGAGGGTAAGAAGCCCGGATAGATTCCTCTGTATCCCAAGTGGCTTCCCGCTCGGTATGATCCCTCCAAAGGATATGGACGAATGGAATCGTCTTCCTTCTCATGACTCGTTCTTGTCTGTCAAGAACTCGTTCGGGTTCTTCTATGAAAGTGAGATCTTCACGAATCTGTTCTAGTGGATACTGAACCATGTGAAGGGGATGATACTTGTACCCTTTGAGTAAGGACACATGGAAAACATCGTGAACATGAGAAAGCTGCGGAGGTAACGCTAAACGATAAGATACCTCACCGACTTGTTCGATGACATCAAACAGTCCGATGAATCGAGGACTGAGCTTCCCTTTGATTCTAAAATGTCTAACACCACGTGCCGGCGAGACATTAAGGAAAACGTGATCTCCTACGTTAAAATGTACGTCCCTACGATGCTTGTCTGCGTAACTCTTCTGACGTGACCGTGCTTCTTGCCGTTTCTACTTAGCTACTGCGACCTTTTCGTTAGTTAGCTCTATCATTTCTGGTCCTTCAAGTGTTCGCTCACCAACCTGATCCCAGCAGATTGGGGCGCGACACTTCCTGCCATACAACATCTCGAGAGGAGCACACTTGATACTGGCGTGCCAACTGTTGTTGTATGCAAACTCTACTAAGCAAATGTAATCGTCCCAATCACCCGTCCGTTCTAACGCACATAACCTCAACATGTCTTCTAATGTCTGAATCGTTCTGACTGCCCGTCTGTTTGAGGATGGAAAGCCGTGCTAAGATTAAGTTTTGTACCCCAAGCTTTCTGCAGACTTCTCCAGAATCGCGAAGTGAAACGAGGGTCTCCGTCTGAGATGATGCTGGATGGAGCACCATGAAGTCTCATGATCTCCTTCTTGTAAGAATCAGCGAGTTTACTGACCAAATCTTCCTTGCGGATCGATAAGAAATGAGCTGATTTGGTAAGTCGATCAATGATAACCCAAATTGCATCGTGCTTCTTCCTCGTCGGCGGAAGACCAGTAACAACATCCATGGTGATATTATCCCACTTCCACTCTGGAATATCTAACGGTTGAAGGAGACCGCTAGATCCCTGATGCTCGATCTTAACCTGCTGGCAGGTAAGACATTTGGAGACGTAAGTCGCAACATCCTGTTTCATGCCACTCCACCAAAGGTACTGCTTGATGTCATGGTACATTTTGGTCGAACCAGGATGAATAGAAAATGAGGAGCTATGAGCCTCAGCTAACAATGCTTCCCGGATTTCTTGATCATCAGGAACACAAAGTCTCGTTCCCTGCCATAAGATACCATCTGCGTCTACTCAGAATTCCGTCTGATTCTCTAAATTCTAAATTATCGCCCAGATTTCTCCATCATCTTTCTGAGCTTCCTTGATCTTAGAGAGTAACTTGGGTTCTATTCTAAGATTAGCCCAGTAATCATTTCGTCCACGTACCATGATCTCTATGTCTAGTCGCTCCAAATCCCTTATGATATGCTCCTTGATTTTAATGTTGTTGATCATGTCCGACTTCCTGCTAAGAGCATCTGCCACTACATTCGCCTTGCCGGGATGATACTGTAGATTAATATCATAATCCTTCAACAGCTCCAACCATCTCCTTTGTCTCATGTTCAATTCACGTTGAGTGAAGATATACTTCAAGCTCTTGTGGTCCGTGAAAATGTCGCATGATTCTTCATACAGGTAATGCCTCCATATCTTCAATGCGAATACGACTGTTGCAAGTTCTAAGTCATGCGTGGGGTAATTTTCCTCATATGGCTTAAGCTACCGTGAAGCGTATGCGATCACCTTCCCATGTTGCATGAGAACACAGCCAAGTCCCTTCCCCGATGCATCACTAGAGATTTAAAATCCACCTGTACCAGATGGGAGAGTAAGAATCAGTGCATATACTAAATTATGCTTTAGGTCTTCAAAGCTCTTCTCTCTTTCTTCAGTCCAGACGAATTTCTCCCCTTTCCGCATCAGTTTGGTCAATGGTAGTGCTAAACGGGAAAAGTTCTCGACGAATCTACGGTAATAACCAGCTAAGCCTAGAAAACTGCGGACTTCAGTCGCTGATGTAGGCCTTGGCCACTTGGTAATAGCCTCAACCGTTGCTGGGTCCATCGTGATTCCTTCTGCTGATACAATGTGACCTAAGAATGCCACCTTGTCTAACCAGAACTCACACTTGGAGAATTTAGTATACAATTGCTTCGGGCGATGAGTCCGTAGTACTGTACGAAGATGGTCTTCGTGTTCCTCCTTGGACTTAGAGAATATCAGGATGTTGTCAATGAATAAGATGACGAACTTGTCCAGAAATTCATGGAAGATTCTGTTCATTAAATCCATGAACACTGCTGAAGCATTGGTAGGGCCGAAAGGCATGACTACAAATTCATAGTGGCCATAGTGTGTACAGAAAGCATTCTTGGCGATGTCCTGCTCCTTAACCCGTAGTTGATGATAGCCCGACCTTAGATCAATCTTGGAGAAATGCTTAGCCCCTTGGAGTTGGTCAAACAGATCGTCTATACGTGGTAGTGGATTCCTATTCCTGATGGTAATCTTGTTGAGCTTGCGATAGTCTATGCAAAGACGCATACTGCCGTCCTTCTTCTTAATGAATAAGACCGGTGCGCCCCATGGAGATGCGCTCGGTCGAATAAAGCCTCGTTCCAGAAGTTCTTGTAGTTGATCCTTCAGCTCCTTCAGCTCTATGGGATCCATGCGATATGGAGCCTTGTAAATAGGCTCAGCTCCTGGGATGAGCTCGATATTGAACTCTACTTCACGTGCAGGTGGTATGCCCGGAAGCTCTTCTGGAAATACATCTTGAAATTCTGACACTATCAGCTGATTCTGAATTGATGGAGATTCAACATCCATGTCATGAATAGTGGCTAGATAACCCTGACAGCCATGTGAAAGTAATGCACGTACTTGTAGGGTCGATATGACTTGTACAGACCTTCCGGGTATGAACCCGTTGTGAATGTACTCTGGTGCATTAACATCACCGAAGATGACTAGATATGAATTACAGTCTATAGTAGCATGACGCTTGGATAGCCAATCCATGCCAAAAATCATTCATGTCCAGCGGAAGTGCGTCAACAGGACGAATCTTGTCGTCAAACTCTAGTGGGAGGCTCTTGTACACATGGGTTATGTGTACAGAGTCTCTTAAAGGCATGGAAATACTTAGTATATTTTCTAGTGGCATGGGGAGTATCCTAACATTCTTGGCATAAGCAGTAGAAATGACCGAGTGAGTAGCACCCGTATCAAACAGAACACATGCAGCTTGACCATACATATATAAGATTCTAGTGATGGTACCTGTAGACTTGTTGGCCTGGTCGCGAAATGTCGTGTAAACACGTCCACTAGTAGGAGGCGGCTTGGTATCAGCATGTCCCAATGTACCCTCCATTTCGCCCTTGCGGCAATCCTTCATGCGATGGCCAGAAAGACCACACTTAAAGCATGCGTCGCTGTCGCGGCGACATGGCCCTGGGTGCCTACGGTGGTAAGTAGAGCAAAGAGGATGAGTGTATCCTCCAGCAGGTGTCCTGACTGGCTGAGAGCCTGATAAGAATAATATACATGAGACATGATAAAGTGTACTAGGACAATGCGGATAAATCATAAGATGGAATACCTGTGATAGCTGGACAGTTAGGTTGTGAACCTTTGTGGTTCTGGTCCCTTTCGTTTCCATGATTCCTGGTAAGAGATGCTAAAGTGTCAGAATCGAGTCCATGAAACATATGCATAATAGTTTGAGTAAGTTTAGGGACCTGCTGCTGTTGGAGTGTCTCACGTTGCTATGGTAATTATCATTACCGCCTCGCCTGTCCGTAGAAGAACGGTCGTGAGTCTGACCGTTTCCCTTGGGCTGAGTAGGCTGATGCTAAGTAGCCGGTTGAGACCGGTCCCCATTCTTCTGTCTGGAAGATACAGTTTAAAGAGATGTAATATTGACATATACTGAAAGAATACGGATTGGTCACCGTTGAATACGAATGTTTACCTCTTGTCGGGTCTCTCTACTTCCCCGAACTCATCTCTTTCCTGCAGCATCTCCAGCTTACGTGCTGCATCGGCCACTTGTGCTACCGTGGTGAACGTAGCACACACCAAGCTGTTTGCAACCGATGTACGAAGAGCCCACCTGAAGTGGTGTGCCTGCTTCTCAGGAGTACCTGCTACAGTACTAAGAAAACAAGCCAAGCGGAGAAAGCGTTGCATGAACTCGTTTCTATTCTCCCCAGCTCTCTGTCGGATTCCATGGTACTCTCTCTTCAGCTTGTCTTGTTCAGCCTTGGGGAAAAACTGACCCATCACGAAATCCCTGAACTAAGCCCATGTCAAACCAGTCACCCAATTATCACCTCCCTCAGATTGCTTCAGCGCCATCCACCATGATAGTACATCACCTTCGAATCTGTAGCAAGCTAACCTCGACTTGAAGACGGGTCACAGCCCATGGCATCGAAGATCTTCTCAATGTGTGCCAACCAGTTTTCAGCTTCACTGGGGCTGTCTGTTCTCTCGAAAGCTCGAGGGCGGAGCTTATTGAATCTCTCCAGCCATGTGACCAAAGTTGCTGGAGGAGGAGGAGGAGGTACTGGGGGTTGCTGCTGGTTGTTGGCAGCCTGAACCTCAGCCCTGATTTCGTTCCTCAGTTGAGGAAGCAGACCTTGCATTGCAGCTTGGATTGTTGCATTCAGTTGTTCCTGCTCGCGTGTGAGAACCATCTGACAGTATAAAACAAATGCAATATGATTCCCTTGTTAGAACATAATATCCATAATTATGAAAAAAAAATTATGCGTGAAAACAGTGCATGAATGCATGATGCAGTTTGTAAAACTTTTATGTGCGAAGGTAAACGCCTACGGTCAGTTTACCAAAACAAAATGACAGGGCGCGGGGACGCCTATGGGTCGGTCCCAAAGTTAAAAGTTTCAATAAAAGCACATGCGACTAATATGGTCAGTCTTGTACCAACCATTACTAGTCAAAAATCCTGTAACAAATGACATATGCATGCATGAAACAAACTGTCAGTTCTAGGAAGACCATGGTGATTACCCACTAATCATAGTCATATTTTGAGAGCCTACAGGTCGAAGCCTTGGCTCTGATACCATAATTGTAACACCCCATTTTGATAAATTGAATGTCATGCGTGATTATGGCGTGTCATCAAAGCATGCAAGGATAATGTATTAAACATCACATGACGATAAAGGAAATACCGGAATCAAACATCGATATCCCAAAGTAGAACTCATCACACACAAACATAAGTACTATAAATGAAAGGACTAAACAATGTCCATAGAAATGAGTATCAAAGTATAAAGGAAATGCATAAAATAAAGAAAGGCTAGAAAGCTTCCAATCCATATACACGTACGCTTAAAGTCTACGAGCGTCCTTGAGTACCTGCCGTTTTGGGAAGATGAAAGGAAAACGGCTGAGCATAACGCTCAGTGCGCGGATATACTAATAAAGCATGAATAATATAAACGTATAAGCATGAAGCAACGGGAAAGACTAAGTACGGGTGTTGTCCCATATTTTTTAGATGATTAGTGATAGAAAATAGATGAAAAGAGATGGATTCCTAGAGAGAGAAAGTAGTGAGAGAAAGTAGAGAGAAGAGGTGATTTAACTTGGTGAATATTAGATTAGGAATAATGAGTTTACAAATGACCATCCACCCTCCTAACATGCTAGGAGGGTAGTATATATAGTCCACCCACATGCGGGCTTTTATGGGCTATATATTGGGTCGGGCTTGTCTTTTGGACTTTAATTAGTTTAAATCCAAGAACCACGACTATTTAACTATCTATTACAACGTTCTAATAAATATTACAATATAAACCTATGACCGAACATTCTTGTTTGACTCAATATTTTGAGGCTAACAATCTCCCCCAATGTGAGGTCATTCCTCTTTGATATTTGGAGTCCAATGGAGATTTATGAATTTCGTCATAAAGGAGTCTTGAACGTGTAATAGTAGTGTTGTTTCTTCATGCTGTGATCTTTGAGCCTTTGTCATTGTCTTTTGACTTAGTCTTTTATCTTTAGATCTTCAAATCATTCTTGACTTGTCTTTGCCATCTTGCGATCTTGTGTCTTTATCCACATGCTCACACTATTGATTCTTGAATAAGTCTTTGGGCATGAATATGTGGTTTTGAATCTTTGACTTTGCTATAAAAGGAAAGTTCTAATCATGTACGTACGATCGTAAGGGTACTATTCATGGTAAAAGCATGCGGGTTTTACAAATCTTCCCCTCTAAAAAGAATAATTCGTCCGTGAATTATAGATAAAGTAAACTGGAAAAGAAGAACATACCCGAATTCAAAATATGAAGTGAGGGTAAGAAGCCCGGATAGATTCCTCTGTATCCCAAGTGGCTTCCCGCTCGGTATGATCCCTCCAAAGGATATGGACGAATGGAATCGTCTTCCTTCTCATGACTCGTTCTTGTCTGTCAAGAACTCGTTCGGGTTCTTCTATGAAAGTGAGATCTTCACGAATCTGTTCTAGTGGATACTGAACCATGTGAAGGGGATGATACTTGTACCCTTTGAGTAAGGACACATGGAAAACATCGTGAACATGAGAAAGCTGCGGAGGTAACGCTAAACGATAAGATACCTCACCGACTTGTTCGATGACATCAAACAGTCCGATGAATCGAGGACTGAGCTTCCCTTTGATTCTAAAATGTCTAACACCACGTGCCGGCGAGACATTAAGGAAAACGTGATCTCCTACGTTAAAATGTACGTCCCTACGATGCTTGTCTGCGTAACTCTTCTGACGTGACCGTGCTTCTTGCCGTTTCTACTTAGCTACTGCGACCTTTTCGTTAGTTAGCTCTATCATTTCTGGTCCTTCAAGTGTTCGCTCACCAACCTGATCCCAGCAGATTGGGGCGCGACACTTCCTGCCATACAACATCTCGAGAGGAGCACACTTGATACTGGCGTGCCAACTGTTGTTGTATGCAAACTCTACTAAGCAAATGTAATCGTCCCAATCACCCGTCCGTTCTAACGCACATAACCTCAACATGTCTTCTAATGTCTGAATCGTTCTGACTGCCCGTCTGTTTGAGGATGGAAAGCCGTGCTAAGATTAAGTTTTGTACCCCAAGCTTTCTGCAGACTTCTCCAGAATCGCGAAGTGAAACGAGGGTCTCCGTCTGAGATGATGCTGGATGGAGCACCATGAAGTCTCATGATCTCCTTCTTGTAAGAATCAGCGAGTTTACTGACCAAATCTTCCTTGCGGATCGATAAGAAATGAGCTGATTTGGTAAGTCGATCAATGATAACCCAAATTGCATCGTGCTTCTTCCTCGTCGGCGGAAGACCAGTAACAACATCCATGGTGATATTATCCCACTTCCACTCTGGAATATCTAACGGTTGAAGGAGACCGCTAGATCCCTGATGCTCGATCTTAACCTGCTGGCAGGTAAGACATTTGGAGACGTAAGTCGCAACATCCTGTTTCATGCCACTCCACCAAAGGTACTGCTTGATGTCATGGTACATTTTGGTCGAACCAGGATGAATAGAAAATGAGGAGCTATGAGCCTCAGCTAACAATGCTTCCCGGATTTCTTGATCATCAGGAACACAAAGTCTCGTTCCCTGCCATAAGATACCATCTGCGTCTACTCAGAATTCTGTCTGATTCTCTAAATTCTAAATTATCGCCCAGATTTCTCCATCATCTTTCTGAGCTTCCTTGATCTTAGAGAGTAACTTGGGTTCTATTCTAAGATTAGCCCAGTAATCATTTCGTCCACGTACCATGATCTCTATGTCTAGTCGCTCCAAATCCCTTATGATATGCTCCTTGATTTTAATGTTGTTGATCATGTCCGACTTCCTGCTAAGAGCATCTGCCACTACATTCGCCTTGCCGGGATGATACTGTAGATTAATATCATAATCCTTCAACAGCTCCAACCATCTCCTTTGTCTCATGTTCAATTCACGTTGAGTGAAGATATACTTCAAGCTCTTGTGGTCCGTGAAAATGTCGCATGATTCTTCATACAGGTAATGCCTCCATATCTTCAATGCGAATACGACTGTTGCAAGTTCTAAGTCATGCGTGGGGTAATTTTCCTCATATGGCTTAAGCTACCGTGAAGCGTATGCGATCACCTTCCCATGTTGCATGAGAACACAGCCAAGTCCCTTCCCCGATGCATCACTAGAGATTTAAAATCCACCTGTACCAGATGGGAGAGTAAGAATCAGTGCATATACTAAATTATGCTTTAGGTCTTCAAAGCTCTTCTCTCTTTCTTCAGTCCAGACGAATTTCTCCCCTTTCCGCATCAGTTTGGTCAATGGTAGTGCTAAACGGGAAAAGTTCTCGACGAATCTACGGTAATAACCAGCTAAGCCTAGAAAACTGCGGACTTCAGTCGCTGATGTAGGCCTTGGCCACTTGGTAATAGCCTCAACCGTTGCTGGGTCCATCGTGATTCCTTCTGCTGATACAATGTGACCTAAGAATGCCACCTTGTCTAACCAGAACTCACACTTGGAGAATTTAGTATACAATTGCTTCGGGCGATGAGTCCGTAGTACTGTACGAAGATGGTCTTCGTGTTCCTCCTTGGACTTAGAGAATATCAGGATGTTGTCAATGAATAAGATGACGAACTTGTCCAGAAATTCATGGAAGATTCTGTTCATTAAATCCATGAACACTGCTGAAGCATTGGTAGGGCCGAAAGGCATGACTACAAATTCATAGTGGCCATAGTGTGTACAGAAAGCATTCTTGGCGATGTCCTGCTCCTTAACCCGTAGTTGATGATAGCCCGACCTTAGATCAATCTTGGAGAAATGCTTAGCCCCTTGGAGTTGGTCAAACAGATCGTCTATACGTGGTAGTGGATTCCTATTCCTGATGGTAATCTTGTTGAGCTTGCGATAGTCTATGCAAAGACGCATACTGCCGTCCTTCTTCTTAATGAATAAGACCGGTGCGCCCCATGGAGATGCGCTCGGTCGAATAAAGCCTCGTTCCAGAAGTTCTTGTAGTTGATCCTTCAGCTCCTTCAGCTCTATGGGATCCATGCGATATGGAGCCTTGTAAATAGGCTCAGCTCCTGGGATGAGCTCGATATTGAACTCTACTTCACGTGCAGGTGGTATGCCCGGAAGCTCTTCTGGAAATACATCTTGAAATTCTGACACTATCAGCTGATTCTGAATTGATGGAGATTCAACATCCATGTCATGAATAGTGGCTAGATAACCCTGACAGCCATGTGAAAGTAATGCACGTACTTGTAGGGTCGATATGACTTGTACAGACCTTCCGGGTATGAACCCGTTGTGAATGTACTCTGGTGCATTAACATCACCGAAGATGACTAGATATGAATTACAGTCTATAGTAGCATGACGCTTGGATAGCCAATCCATGCCAAAAATCATTCATGTCCAGCGGAAGTGCGTCAACAGGACGAATCTTGTCGTCAAACTCTAGTGGGAGGCTCTTGTACACATGGGTTATGTGTACAGAGTCTCTTAAAGGCATGGAAATACTTAGTATATTTTCTAGTGGCATGGGGAGTATCCTAACATTCTTGGCATAAGCAGTAGAAATGACCGAGTGAGTAGCACCCGTATCAAACAGAACACATGCAGCTTGACCATACATATATAAGATTCTAGTGATGGTACCTGTAGACTTGTTGGCCTGGTCGCGAAATGTCGTGTAAACACGTCCACTAGTAGGAGGCGGCTTGGTATCAGCATGTCCCAATGTACCCTCCATTTCGCCCTTGCGGCAATCCTTCATGCGATGGCCAGAAAGACCACACTTAAAGCATGCGTCGCTGTCGCGGCGACATGGCCCTGGGTGCCTACGGTGGTAAGTAGAGCAAAGAGGATGAGTGTATCCTCCAGCAGGTGTCCTGACTGGCTGAGAGCCTGATAAGAATAATATACATGAGACATGATAAAGTGTACTAGGACAATGCGGATAAATCATAAGATGGAATACCTGTGATAGCTGGACAGTTAGGTTGTGAACCTTTGTGGTTCTGGTCCCTTTCGTTTCCATGATTCCTGGTAAGAGATGCTAAAGTGTCAGAATCGAGTCCATGAAACATATGCATAATAGTTTGAGTAAGTTTAGGGACCTGCTGCTGTTGGAGTGTCTCACGTTGCTATGGTAATTATCATTACCGCCTCGCCTGTCCGTAGAAGAACGGTCGTGAGTCTGACCGTTTCCCTTGGGCTGAGTAGGCTGATGCTAAGTAGCCGGTTGAGACCGGTCCCCATTCTTCTGTCTGGAAGATACAGTTTAAAGAGATGTAATATTGACATATACTGAAAGAATACGGATTGGTCACCGTTGAATACGAATGTTTACCTCTTGTCGGGTCTCTCTACTTCCCCGAACTCATCTCTTTCCTGCAGCATCTCCAGCTTACGTGCTGCATCGGCCACTTGTGCTACCGTGGTGAACGTAGCACACACCAAGCTGTTTGCAACCGATGTACGAAGAGCCCACCTGAAGTGGTGTGCCTGCTTCTCAGGAGTACCTGCTACAGTACTAAGAAAACAAGCCAAGCGGAGAAAGCGTTGCATGAACTCGTTTCTATTCTCCCCAGCTCTCTGTCGGATTCCATGGTACTCTCTCTTCAGCTTGTCTTGTTCAGCCTTGGGGAAAAACTGACCCATCACGAAATCCCTGAACTAAGCCCATGTCAAACCAGTCACCCAATTATCACCTCCCTCAGATTGCTTCAGCGCCATCCACCATGATAGTACATCACCTTCGAATCTGTAGCAAGCTAACCTCGACTTGAAGACGGGTCACAGCCCATGGCATCGAAGATCTTCTCAATGTGTGCCAACCAGTTTTCAGCTTCACTGGGGCTGTCTGTTCTCTCGAAAGCTCGAGGGCGGAGCTTATTGAATCTCTCCAGCCATGTGACCAAAGTTGCTGGAGGAGGAGGAGGAGGTACTGGGGGTTGCTGATGGTTGTTGGCAGCCTGAACCTCAGGCCTGATTTCGTTCCTCAGTTGAGGAAGCAGACCTTGCATTGCAGCTTGGATTGTTGCATTCAGTTGTTCCTGCTCGCGTGTGAGAACCATCTGACAGTATAAAACAAATGCAATATGATTCCCTTGTTAGAACATAATATCCATAATTATGAAAAAAAAATTATGCGTGAAAACAGTGCATGAATGCATGATGCAGTTTGTAAAACTTTTATGTGCGAAGGTAAACGCCTACGGTCAGTTTACCAAAACAAAATGACAGGGCGCGGGGACGCCTATGGGTCGGTCCCAAAGTTAAAAGTTTCAATAAAAGCACATGCGACTAATATGGTCAGTCTTGTACCAACCATTACTAGTCAAAAATCCTGTAACAAATGACATATGCATGCATGAAACAAACTGTCAGTTCTAGGAAGACCATGGTGATTACCCACTAATCATAGTCATATTTTGAGAGCCTACAGGTCGAAGCCTTGGCTCTGATACCATAATTGTAACACCCCATTTTGATAAATTGAATGTCATGCGTGATTATGGCGTGTCATCAAAGCATGCAAGGATAATGTATTAAACATCACATGACGATAAAGGAAATACCGGAATCAAACATCGATATCCCAAAGTAGAACTCATCACACACAAACATAAGTACTATAAATGAAAGGACTAAACAATGTCCATAGAAATGAGTATCAAAGTATAAAGGAAATGCATAAAATAAAGAAAGGCTAGAAAGCTTCCAATCCATATACACGTACGCTTAAAGTCTACGAGCGTCCTTGAGTACCTGCCGTTTTGGGAAGATGAAAGGAAAACGGCTGAGCATAACGCTCAGTGCGCGGATATACTAATAAAGCATGAATAATATAAGCGTATAAGCATGAAGCAACGGGAAAGACTAAGTACGGGTGTTGTCCCATATTTTTTAGATGATTAGTGATAGAAAATAGATGAAAAGAGATGGATTCCTAGAGAGAGAAAGTAGTGAGAGAAAGTAGAGAGAAGAGGTGATTTAACTTGGTGAATATTAGATTAGGAATAATGAGTTTACAAATGACCATCCACCCTCCTAACATGCTAGGAGGGTAGTATATATAGTCCACCCACATGCGGGCTTTTATGGGCTATATATTGGGTCGGGCTTGTCTTTTGGACTTTAATTAGTTTAAATCCAAGAACCACGACTATTTAACTATCTATTACAACGTTCTAATAAATATTACAATATAAACCTATGACCGAACATTCTTGTTTGACTCAATATTTTGAGGCTAACAATCTCCCCCAATGTGAGGTCATTCCTCTTTGATATTTGGAGTCCAATGGAGATTTATGAATTTCGTCATAAAGGAGTCTTGAACGTGTAATAGTAGTGTTGTTTCTTCATGCTGTGATCTTTGAGCCTTTGTCATTGTCTTTTGACTTAGTCTTTTATCTTTAGATCTTCAAATCATTCTTGACTTGTCTTTGCCATCTTGCGATCTTGTGTCTTTATCCACATGCTCACACTATTGATTCTTGAATAAGTCTTTGGGCATGAATATGTGGTTTTGAATCTTTGACTTTGCTTAGTACACCGTGACGCCACCTTCTCGAGACAAAACATGGACACGGACTGAATGGATTTGACATTCGTCCTAAATCGGTAGCGTTTTACCTCCGGTCGGTGAAGACCGTTATACGATATTAAATATCGTACCTGTGATTAGGTATATTCAATTAAGAATCTCCTTGACAGGGTTTCGCGGTAGTACTAGCCGTTCTCTTTACTCGACTGTCTCAAAGCAAGACTGCGAACATAAAGAGTGAATCAATTGGATAAATATCCGCTTGATTAAAGTCGTCAATTCAAATTCCTGGAACAAGTTTGATTCATTAAGAATCTTGCCATTGTTGCTTTCCATTTGACTCAAGTTTGATTCATAAGAATCTCACAAGTCACCTACCGTAGCGTTGTTTGATGTTAACGCTAGAAGGATTTCCATTCGTCACTGTGAATATTAATGAATATCACTCTGAATGTTCTGGCAAGACCATAAAGATATTGCATAGAAACCTAAAACGAGTTTGAATCAATTCAGAATCAAACCACTGTTGCTTTTCAGTTTTACATATGTTCAGATCATAAATAATCTTGCATATGACCTACCGCAGTGCTGTTTGATGTTAACACTGGAAGGATTTCCACTCATCAATGTGAATACTAAGTAGTATCACTCTGAGTGTTCTAGCAATATCGCAAGGATATAGCGTAGGACTCTCTTTATCTTCATCCGTGTGTCCTAACGAGATTTGATTGATCTCTTGGCTCTAGACTCGATTTGTGCACTTTTAGTGGTCGGAGGCTGGAGCAGATGCCACCTATTCAATATCAACTATCTCGGAGTGAGAAAGTCAATAGAAGTCGTGTTGAGCTCCGTGACAATAAAACAAACTTCTTCTGAGAGAAGCCTGAGTAGCTAGGAAAGGGTTGTGCTTCACATCACTGGGTCCATGATGAGTTGTCTTCATGATGTGTTGACCCGGTTTCTGCCTAAGTTATATGGAGGGCTTCTTTCTTTAGACCCTTTATCCTTACATTTCTTTTTCATTCTTCAACCCCTTTAATGCTTACCAAGACATCATTAATAGCATCTTGTTGTGATTGTTCCAGTGCTATCATCAATACTTAGTCGACATTCAGCTACGTTCACATTCTACTCCATCTTTCCTAAGGACTTCTAATAATCTATTGGATTGTCCCTGGGAAGATCCCTCCGGTTCTGGTTGGATCATAGGACTTAAACCTAACCACCCTTTTGACACCAATAACGTCGTGAATTAAAAATGTTGTGGGTATTTGATCGTAACCATGAAAACCACTTTAAATTCTAACAAAGTGTTTGAAAAACATTTAACACCTTGCTAGTTTTGTCATTTCAGAAAAGCTCCCCCTTTCACATGTGCATTGAAATGCGAAAGAATTTAAGTAGACATTTTGCACATGTGGGTAAGAGTTAAAGTGCTTGAGTCTATAGATCACATTTTAATCACATTTTCTCCCCCTATCTCTAATATATAAAATCTTTTGATATTAGAGATACCAAATTTGATTAAAATATATTTTGAAAAATAGTCTTGAAATCCTTCGGGAGAAAAATGAGTCAAATTTAGCATGAAATTTGGAAAGCTCCCCCTCAAAAATGGATCCAATGGAAATGTCATTACAAGGATTTGATCCACATTAAACTTTTAAGGGTAGGAGTTGTTGAACACACAATTTTTGAAATATTTTGAATATCATTGAGAAATTCTTGAAAAAATTGTGTTCAACGCTTTTTGAAAAATCAATTCTTTTTAGCAAAAAGGTTTTTCTAAAGCATAAACTTGAGTTCATAGACTTTGAATGTCTTGACGAATCCACTCAAGTGTAAGAAGATTTAACTTCTTTTCCTAAGGGTAAGAGCACAAAAGCGTACACTTCCCCGTGATTTTAGATCCGGGTTGCAATCTGAAAGTGATTACAAGCCATTGTGTTGAGCTCAAAACGTTGAATGTTTTGTGACTAGCTCAACCCGTGATAGATTGCTCTACCCGTTTGTTAGGATAAGGTATCTTTAAAGATACACTTTCCTTTATTTGAGGTCCGAGTTATAGTCTGACATTTAACTGTAAGTCGTTTACATGAGCTTAAAAAGTTTGAATGTTTTTAATGAGAGCTCATGACCGAGAAAATTTATTTTCCCGTTGTTAACGATAACTTATCATTCATGATCAACTTTCCTTTCTTGGAGGTACGAGTCACAATCTGAAGTAATTGTAAATCATTGAAATGACATGTTTTGGAAAATATTTACAACTTTCATTCGAGCTTTATGTACACACCTGTGCCGTTATTGAGCGACATTTCTAGGTACGTCCATATTATCTACTGAAAGACATGTCGAAAAGAATATTTTTGGTATTCTGAAAGTTTTTCCATTTTTTTTATTTTGTTTTTCTATGGATATTTACATTTTATTATATTTTTGTGTTTTATCAAGTTTGTCGAAAATAATCCAAAAAATACTTTTGTACAACAGAAGAAGGTGATATCGAATATACAGAATTGGAACCCTTTGAAGAAGGAGAATTGGGTTCAGAATCCGTTGTTGTACCTGCAATCACAGAAGAAGAGTTTGCACAAATACTAGAATTAGGAGTAATAAATTCCTTTTCAGCGTGTGGAACAGTAGCATTAGTGCTGGTGCAGGTGTCATCACTCTTCTCTATTGGAATCCACTTAATACCAACTTCCATGAAGATCCGACCCGTTGGTTTCCACTGAAGACTAGATTTAGGAGTAGCTTTCTCTTACACAACGGAAGACTTCTTTGGAGAGAAACTTTGTCCTTTTTCAATCCATGTTTCAGATTTGTTGTTATTGCTTTTTTTGCGACGGGTTTGTATCTCCTTGTTGTCTTATGGGATTTTGTATTCGATCTCCGTTCAAAGGAACGAGATTTGACCTCATAAAGGTATTGCAGAATGCAATGGTCATGATTTCCATTGTGAATGCCCTTTTTGTAAGTGGGACATACAGGGAATTTGGGATTCACGAAAGTACTTGTATTCCTTTGTTTTCCAAGTCGTTCAGGCATAGTGTTTGAAACACGACTATTTATGGATGGTTTCCAATTCCTAGATTGCTGAAGAGGGATCTTAGGTTTTGGTTGACTACCATTAGGAGTGTGTGGAACTCCAGCGGGATTTGGTGAACTAGATTTTTCATACACTGGTTTGTCTTTCTGAATCTTCCCTTTTTGTTTCGCATCCTCTAGGTTGTGGGTATGAACGAGGTCATTTGAACCTACAGATTCCGTTGTGGACATGAATGTCACACGTTTTGGAGGAGTCCTAGAAGTGCTAGGTGCATTCACATGGTTGGGTTTAGCAATAGTGTGCTTTCTAAATGGAGGAACATAGGGTGATATGGATGGTTTTGGAACACTTGGTTGCACATCAGTCTTAGGGGGTAACCTAGATTTCATATGAGAAGAATTGGAGAACGGAGTCGGTTTTCCTAAGATAGAAGGCTTTGGATCCTTGTAGGAATTGGGTTGTCGAACAACAGGTTTCATAACTTTAGGTTCCACAACTTTCCCACCCATCTTAGCAACGAGATTCTGCAACTCTGCTATCGCTCTTTCCCTGTCTTGTAACTGAGCTTTCAACCCTTTAATTTCCAAATCATATCTACTTTTGAAGTCTTGTTTTAATGCATCTACCTCTTGTTTCTTATCCTCAAGAATTTTAGCAGAATCTGTAGTGGTCATAGAGAGCTTTTGTTCAAGTTCATTAACTTTGGTATTGGCAAGGTACGTTTTTTGACGTTCATCCATTAAGAAAACATTATATTGACGCTTTTCTTTGGATAATAACTCAAGAGTTGTATTATATTTGTTTTCAAAATCGTCCTTTTGACTTTTTAACGCACCACCCTTGTACCCCTCAAGCTCTTTGGTCTTTTGAAGAAGCTCAGCCCTATTACTTTCAAGGGTCTCATTAGATTTAATTAGAGCGGCTTTGCATTCTTCAAAGTTTTGAGTGAGCGTTGCGTTTTCCTTCTTTAATTGCTTTTGACTCTTTCTAGTTTCATTGACATCTTTTTGTAATCTAGCAATTAAATTAGCAAGCGCGTCACACTCCCCATCATCATACTCATTTGCATGTTGATCATCCTCAAACTCATTATTGCACATGTCTGATGAATTGGGTGTGGTATTGCTATCAACCTTTTCCGTCATACATGTGTCAATAAGGTTTGTTGTTTGATCACTATGCTCATGCGTATTGGCATTGGCAAACACATTAAATTCAGCATTGTGTACCTCTTCCAATGGCTCAGAATCGTAAACAGGACCATTACCATAGGAAGGTGTATTATTGATGACATTCTCAGAGTCGATGTGTTGTTTGTCAGAGCTACTGTTGTCTTTCCCAGAGCTGTTGTCATCATTCCCTGAACTATGCGTTGGAGTCTCATATCTGCAGCTTGTATTCTCAATATCTGATGTGATACCACAACTGGTATGAAGTCTGTCATCAATCGTTTGTTGCATCTGTATTGTGTGATTCACATAGGTTACAATGAAGTCGATGTTGCGGATTATCCGATCTTTGTATGATAAAGCATCCATTCCATGATATCGCTTGAAGCACTCGTTGGTAAGCGAAGACTTGATGAAGTCAGAAGTAAACATCGTTTCAAGTGATGTCTTGAGATCAGTGAAAGTGATCTTGCATTCACTAGCAATGATTCTTTCGTTGACAAGTTGTGTTTGAATTTTATCCATGGCATGAGTGAATGTTTTGCTGAATGTGCCAGTGGATTCACGTAAGTCGAACAAGACTTTTGAAAGGTTCTGAAAAGAATCTTGAAGTACTCTAAAACCGTCCATGGCATTTTTTCTCAAGAAACATATATGTTGTTGTAGTCGTTCCATTTCAAGGTCTTTCACGTCTGAACTTTCAGTAACCGCATTACTCGTTGGCATGATGATCGTCTCTCTCTTTTGATGAAGTGACTTTGGATCTTAAGTAGATTTGGTGTGATTTGTTTGTGGTTGAAATTTTGAAAATTTCGATTTTTTCTCAGTCCGACAATAAATTCCTCAGTCCGACAAAATGGTAAACTGAAAATTTTGTCTTACCAAATTTTCAAATCAAGTCCGAAATAGCCAAAAACTAATAGGGAAAATTTTGAAAAGTGAAAAATTTTGACAAAAATAAAACCTAAAAATGGCCTAAAAATTTGAATTTTGGTCCGAAAATTTGAATTTTTGGTCGAAAAATTTTTCGCATTGCCAAAATTTGAAATCGAAGCATAAATGGCCTAAAAATGGTCTAGGAAAAAATAAATTTTAAAATAGTTTTCCCGCCAAAAAATTCTTTTTTTTTTTTGGAAACGATGTTCCGAACCTAGTCTAGATAGTGGCTAAGTCTAAAAATGCTTCAGTCAAAAATACCATCAGACAATTTCGGAATAACTGACATTTTCAGAATAATGAGGTTTTCAGAAAAATCTTTCTTCGAAATAATGATGTTTTCAGAAAAATGCAAATCTTCAGAATAAGTACTATCTTCGGAATAATCTTCGGAATAAGCAAGTCTTCGGAATAATCTTCAGACTAAGCAATTCTTCGGAATAATATTCGGAATAAGCAAGTCTTCGGAATAATCTTCGGAATAAGCAATTCTTCGGAATAATCTTTGGAATAAGCAAATCTTCGGAATAAGCAGATTTTCAGAACTTTCTTCGGAATAAATGGATTTTCAGAACTTTCTTAGGAATAAGTGCTTTTTCGGAATGTTGATGTTTTCAGAGAAATTTTTAGAAAAACCCACTTTTTCGGAATAAACACTTTTTCAGAAAAATCACTTTTTCAGAAAAATAAACCCTTATCCGAAAATCTGTATTTTCGGAATAATTAACCCTTTTCTGAAAAACTTTTTTCGGAAAGATCTTGATACAGTACAGTAACCGTAACTACAAAATGAATCCAAACACCTCAAAACTTTGCGATTTTAACCCAAAAACCAAACTAAATCCCTACCAAATCGATATAAATGATATATATCAAGATTTTAAGCCCGAAAATACTAAACAATATTTAACTCGGGATGATTTAGATAGAAAATTCAACCGAATCAAACTCAAACCAAACAACCAAACACAATCTACCCCATGGTGATTGATACCAAATGTTGTCCCATATTTTTTATATGATTAGTGATAGAAAATAGATGAAATGAGATGTATTCCTAGAGAGAGAAAGTAGTGAGAGAAAGTAGAGAGAAGAGGTGATTTAACTTGGTGAATAATAGATTAGAAATAATGAGTTTACAAATGACCATCCACCCTCCTAACATGCTAGGAGGGTAGTATATATAGTCCACCCACATGCGGGCTTTTTTGGGCTATATATTGGGCCGGGCTTGTCTTTTGGACTTTAATTAGTTTAAATCCAAGCCCGTGAACCACGACTATTTAACTATCTATTACAACTTTCTAATAAATATTACAATATAAACCTATGACCGAACATTCTTGTTTGACTCAATATTTTGAGGCTAACAACGGGTAACTTGGCATGTCTTATTAAAACTAGTTTTATAGTTTGAAAAGCCTTATGTTTATCTTGTAAAAACTACTTAACTGATTAACCATTTAGCCAATATAGGTCATGAAATATCAACGTGCATGAATACTTAGAGGGGTGACCTCGTCATGCAATTAGAGGGGCTACCTCTAATTAATATAAGTCTGGGTAGGAGGGATCAGCTCCTTGTGAAGGATGCAAGGCACACACCACATTCACCTGAATAATCTGCTGAAAACATGTAACTAGGATGAACCAATACGCCCCACCTGATAATAATAACATGGCCAAAAGCTGAAAGGGACGCTACGAGCTATCACTCCGTCGTGGTGGAGTCATAACACTGGTGCCTCTAGTGTAATGGTTATGGTACCTCCATAACTAGGTGAAACTGGTCATGCATGTATATGGCTTTAGGTATCTAATTAACATAAGCAATTCAAAACATATAAAACATATACTGGGAAAACAGTTGGCTGCATACGGAGAATCCTAATAAGGAAGAATGTCCATACTGAAAGGACGGAGAATTTGTACCTTGTATCCAGTGAACGATGAAGACGAACGAAAGAGAGTCCTACTTCGGTATCACTAATGCTACATAAATACATACGTGTATGAGTATCTGATTACTGAGTACGTAACTGGCTTTATATCTTGTCATAGCTTGTTTTACATGTTCATGTCATGTTTTACTGATTTAAGCTTAATACTGTGTTTATCATGTATTCTGTCTATTTTAATTAAGTATTTCTTGTATTTCTTGTATTATTATACTTGTTGTGTAATAATAAGTAACTTTCTAAAAATAGCAGGTTTCCTAAAATAGAAAGTTTCCAAAAATAAAAAGTTTCTAAAAATAGATTTACTGCTTAAAATAGATAAGTTTCTAAAAATAGAAAGTTTCCATAAATAGATTAGCTACCTTAATTAAATAAGTTTCTAAAAATAGAAATTTTTCATAAATAGAAATAAGCTGGATTATTAAGCTAATAATATAAGCTTAAGTGTTTACTGATTAATATTCTAAGTCATGTAATTAATTAGTATAGTTTATTAATTATTTCATGTAATTTAAATAAACTATAGGTTAAGGTATTTAATTAAATATAACCTGATTTAATTAATAAAAGGTACAAATACTTAGGTTAAAACATGTATTATTATCTATAATAATATAACCTAAGTCATATAAATTAATTAATTATAAGTCATGATTTTTAATAATTAATTAATTGTATAGTCTAATCAAATGGTAAATACTTAGGTTAAAATTCATGTATTAATAATAATATTAATAACCTAAGTCATGCATAAATTAAATTAACCATGTACATGTTTTTAATTAATTTAATTTAAGTCTTGTAAAAATAAACTTGTACATATAATTAATCTTGTAAATATAACTCATGAACCGAACCGTGTTTTAAAACATGTCGTGAACCATATTTTATTAACCCCATGAACCGGACCCGTGTTTAACCCATGAACCGGACCCAATACACCACCGTTCCCCGACCTAGATCGGGGTTTCCCTTCCTTGCTGCTTCCGTGACATCACCACCACCAAACCGAGACCTTAAGGTCTCGGTGGTGCGAGTTAAAGCCAAGCCGAGACCCTCTTGGGGCTCGGTTTAGGCGTCGGCCAACAAACAAACACCCCTTAACACTTAATTGATTATACCCCATGATTAAATAACATGTTTATATCTTGTTTTTAATTATTTATTAAAACATTCATGATTTTATGTGATTAGTAAATCAAAAACATAAAAGAAAAAAAAGTTTAGGGTTTATACCAATCACGTGAATCCAAGAAGGATGAACACACAACAATCCTTGCAATAAATCGAACACCAAAATCAAACCAAACACACCTTTGGTGTGTGTAGAACCCGGCGGCCAAAGGAGAACCAAAAGGAAGAACTAGGGTTTTTCTTGTTTTCTAAATTTTGTAATTATGAAACATGTTTTCCCTTCAATTCCTTGATTAGTAAAAATTATTGGCTTGGCGCCTTTGGTCTTGTTGTGTCCGCGGGTATGGGGCCCACATGGGGTAACCCGAACATTTTTCGTGTCTAAATTATAAGTGTGTTCTCGTGTTCGTGTTTTTACGTGATTTAATTAGTTATCGATAGTGACTTAATATATTTATTCATGATCGTAATAAATATACATAAGTACATAATATTAAGCTCGTGATTATATTACGTTCATGATTTCATGTTCGTATGTTCGTGATTATAACTATTGTTGGAATAATTATCGTGTCTTAATACGTAATAAATACTTATCGTGTTATAACACGTACGTAATGCTTGTAATTCTTGTTCGTGAAACGTAAACGTGCTATAAAATGAAACTTCTAATCATGTACGTACGATTGTAAGGGTACTATTCATGGTAAAAGCATGCGGGTTTTACATGATCATTCCAGTTCCTTTGGTTTCCTCTAACCTCATTTCTTTTATTATGTCTATACATTCCTGCATATTTGATGATAGGTTTGAGAGGCTTGGGGCTAGTTGGTGCTGAATCAGATCTATTAGAAGTTTTGGATGAACTACTTTTAGAACTGGAATCACTTCCAAATATCCCTTCTCTTGAAAAGAGAACTGGGTTATCTGTTTTCCACTGTTTTAGGGAAATCTGGTCTTTTTCAAAATCCCTAACCACACTAGTTTTTACTATGGGTTCTTTGGGTTTTGATTCTTTGGTATGTAGGCATTTAGGTCAAATTCAATGTCCTCCTGCTTTTTGAAACAAGGGAGACCAGTCCAAGAAAGATCTTTCATGGGAATATGTCCATGTATATTAGCAGGTGGTGGTGGAATAGTAGCATGTTCATTTTTGACCCCAAAACCTGTTTTATCTCTAGGTGATTGTCCAATTTCAACAGCCTTAGTAAGGTCTTTAGAAGCCTTTCCAAATTTTTCAACAGTTTGATCATCTATCTTTTTGTTAGTTCTAAAGACTTCTACTTCAGCATTTAACTTCTTGATGGAGTCATCTTTCTCCCTAGCATCTCTTTCTAAAATGCTAATGTGATCTCTATAGTCATTCTCTCTTTGCTTAAATTCTCTTATGGTGGACTCTAATTGTTCTAAAGCACGTTTGTAGTTATCCATTCTCAAAATTAAAGCATTTAACTTTTAATTCACTGGTTTGATTGTTTAATGAGTCAGTATTTTTTCTACATGCTTTAGTGCAGTAAGAGTCATCATATACCTCATTATCTGAGCTAGATGAGGACATGGCCATAAGAGCAAATTCCTTCTCCTCTTCCTCAGCAACTAAAGCTTGGTTTCTTTCCACACTGTCTGTCATAGAGCTCCAATCCCATCCAGCTCCATCTAATCCTTGCACAGCAACCACAACCTTAGCCTTAGAATCACCATCCTTGCTTTCTCTCCTATAGCTGCTACCAGAATTCCTTTGACCCCTACACTCTCTTGCAAAGTGACCTTTCTTGCCACAGTTGTAGCACTCAACCTTTAACTTGTCAAATCCAGCCACATCAGAGGGATTAATGGAAATCTTCATCCCGTATTTCTTGTAGAACCTATTGGCCCTCATGCTCAGTAGAGCCATGTTCCACTTGATATGCATCTCCTCAAGCCCTTGCTTGCTGATCTGATTCAGATCTTCATGCAACACAGTGGAGCCTTTAAATCCTTGTGATGCAATGAAAGCACAAGCAGTGTCAAGGCTAAATGTTGCAGGCCTATCTTCATCATGTGAAGGCCTTGTCCTTGAAGCAGGGGAATGTGTAGCAGGGGAACTTTCAACTCCACTTCTTTTAGGAGATCTACTGCTGTGAGAAATAAATGCCATGTTAGCTGGGGGCATCAGTAGTTCCACTTGAATTGGTGGGAATGGTCCCTGACGCCTTCATCTCATTGACAACAGGCTCAAAAACATTCAGATTGTTGTAGATGTCATCAATGTTTTTGTCATCAAGATCATCTTTGTTCTGCCAAATGGATTTATAGACAAACCATTCCTTCTGAAGACTGTCAAGAAATCTGGCATTGACTTGTTCAGCAGGTACTTCAATGTCAAAGAATTCCAGTTGTGCTATCAGATCTTGAAGCCTATTGTAGAAGGAGAAAACTGATTCATCCCCATTTTCTTTAAAGGCAGCAAATTGGTTGATCATCTGGTTCTTCTTTTTCATCTTGGTGGCTTCATTCCCTCCAAAAGTTTTTCCAATAGCTTCCCAGAGATCCTTGGCTGTCTTATGTTTCCTAAACCTTAACTGATGTCTATCAGGAAGGGCTAACAGCAAAGAGATGTGAGCTCTGACATCATGCCTTCTTGCTTGTATCTCTTTCTCTACAAAAGCAGCATATTTCTTTTTGCTATCACCTTTGGAACTTTCACCAACTTCTCCTTTATCTCCTTTATCTCCTTTGTCTTTTTCTTCAACTACCATTGTTTTGGTGAATTGGTCACCAAATTCTATGATCTCCCATAGAACATAGTGCTCCATCTTGAGGCATTGTTGAATCCTGAATTCCCATAGTTCAAAGTTTTCAGGATACAGAATAGGTAATTTGAGGGAGTTGTTGTTGCTGTTGTTGTTTGAGGAAGATCTGAAGACATGATTGTAATGAGTGTTTTGTTATTGGTTTAATCAAAGTTTCTCAACAAGCTCTGATACCACTTGTTGATCCCAAACTCAGATCTTAACCTTAGCTTGTTAAGGGTTGTGATAGAAAGAACGATTTCAAACTAACACTAGAGAAACTATACAATACACAAAGTAACTAAACAAGATGCGGAATATAATGTTTAACACAAGAACAAAGATTTAACCCAAACGATTATCTTTAATATATCAGAGATATACGAATACCCAATGATGGTATTAGGGTTTACAACCTTAAAGTTATGAAATGAAATGAACAGAAAGAGATACTTTACATGAAAACCTAGTAAGTCCTTTTATAGTTCAAGGACTCATGTACAAGATCACTACTAACAAACTAGGAAATAATCATGGAGTAGTAACTAAAACGCGTAAAGATCTCTTCCAAGTTTAACTTAGCAGCAGGGTCTTTGACTTATAGCAGGGGGATTAATCCCCCTGACTTCACTAAATAGAAGGGTCTTCATACTCTAGCAGGGGGAACTTTGACCAACAAGCAGGGGGAACTAATATACATACTTTTATTCCCAACAATACCTTTGTAAATTCTTTAAAGCTTCAAAATTTGATACATCGGAAGACTTGATGTTGAACTTTCTAGAATTTGTTGAAGAATACAATGCAGAGAGTATAAGCATGTGGGGACGACTTCTTCTGGTACACCGCGACGCCACCATCTTTAAATGTAGCAACATAAGTAGAAACAAACGAACTGGCTTTGACATTTCATTCTAATTCGGTAGCATTCTACCTCCGGTCGGTGAAGACCGTTGGACGATATCAAATATCGTACTTGTGGCAGGTATTTTCAATTAAGAACCTCCTTTACAAGATTTCGCGGGTAAACCCGTTCTCTTTACTCGACCGTCCATGTAGCAATTCGTAATATTTGGATCAATATTTGTAACTTGACTTTTATTTATCATGTTATTTTTTATGAAAAGTGTTGAATACTATTTAATTTTCGGCTAACTGACAGGGTTAGGGATTTAACATATCGAATACGTGTCATTTATTATTTATCGGCATAGTCTATGCCCGTCATCGACCATAAATATTCTCGTTATGACATAAAAATATTTAAAATTATCATCGTTTTACGAGCATTCTTCGTAATTTACGTTAAACCTTTAGGTGCCATTCATTTATTCGACACGTTAACGTTTATTAAATCATAAGCCCTCATTTAATTATCAAAATATAAACGTTCTCCAATATCGATATTTTTATTTTATATTGAGTGTTTATTTTTCGTGTTTTAAGCATATCTTTCAAATCGCGTAACTTTTAAAATATCGGACTTCGATAATACCCGCTTTTGCAAATTGTTGGGCAAGTTTTAAGTAACTCACCCATTTTATTAACCACAAGGGGCGGACATAACAAAGTCTCTGTGTCCACCTCATGGTTTATCTCACTACCATTCATACACTTGTACACATTTCTTAAACCATATATAAACAAAATTTGACTAAAATTTCTCATAGTTGATAAAAGTTCATCTATATCTCTTTCTTGCCGTCTAAATTTCAGCCATCATCACCACTTCCCATCTAAATATTTAACTACAATATTATTACATAATAAAGGGTTAATTTTCTAGTTAAGGTTTTGGTCTTGGTGTTCTTCTAACAATCTTTATCTTTATCATTTGAAGATCATTTGGGGCTGAAGTTGGAGTTTTGTGTAACACCCCTATTTATACCTTTACGCAGCGGAATATGATCTGCGGTATTAATTCATGGAACACAAGTCATAATAATAAAAACAACTCGAAAGAGTGATTAAATCAACTTTCTTTATATATCATTAAAAATCATAGTTTTACAATATGAGGCTCCCAAAATCTAAGTTAATACTTTCAAGCTTGTGCCTCTTCATGCCATCTTTATGTTGCTCCATGCTACCAGTAACAATTTCTTGGAATATATGCTTAAATGTCAACACAAAGGTTGAGTGAATCATAGGTTTGTAATAACAGTTTTGATTACATGTCTACCAATTTGAGCTATGTTACTATTTGTTCACATAAAGCTATGTTCTATTGTACTAAGTTCATGACATCAAAACTAACGGAACTCACTGAAGTGACCATCATGACAGATTGTCATGACAAGTAATCTGTAGGCACAGATTACCCATTAGTTCTAATAAAGTATGCTCGATTACCCCATATACAGGTAACACAAACAAGATTCGTTAAACCCAATAGATCAATTCACCATATTAGTGCACACATAAAGTTATCAACGAGGATAGTTATAATAAAGTGTGTTCGATTACCCACACGAACATGTAACACAAACATGAATCGTTACTTCCGATAGATCGATTCACCTTATTAGCGCACACGTAAGTGTTTAATGACTCATGAAATTTGGGTAGCAAGTATGTAACACCCCATTTTGGTAAATGGAATGTCACGCGTGATTATGGCGTGTCATCAAAGCATGCAAGGATAATGTATTAAAACATCACATGACCATAAAGGGAAATACCAGAATCAAACATCAGTATCCCAAAGTAGAACTCATCACACATAAACATAAGTACTGTAAATGAAAGGACTAAACAATGTCCATGGAAATGAGTATCAAAGTATAAGGAAATGCATAAAGTAAAGAAAGGCTAGAAAGCTTCCAATCCATATACACGTACGCTTAAAGTCTACCAGCGTCCTTGACTACCTGCCGTTTGGGAACATGAAAGGAAAATGGCTGAGCATAACGCTCAGTGCGCGGATATACAAGCAAAGCATGAATAATATAGCATACAAGCATGAAGCAGCGGGAAAGTCGAAGTACAGAATAACCTGGCATGTTTTAATAAAACTGGTTTTATAGTTTGAAAAGCCTTATGTGTATCTTGTAAAAACTGTTTAACTGATTAACCATTTAGACAATATAGGTCATGAAAAGGTCAACGTGCATGAATACTTAGAGGGGTGACCTCGTAATGCTATTAGAGGGGCTGCCTCTAAATAATATAAGTCTGGGTAGGAGGGATCAACCCTTTATGAAGGATGTAAGGCACACACCACATTCACACTAAAATAATCTGCTGAAACATGTAACTAGGATGCACCCATATGCCCCACCTGATAATATAATAATATGGCCAAAAGTTAAAATGGACGCCACGAGCAATCACTCCACCGTGGGGAAGTCATAACACTGGTGCCTCTAGTGTTATGGTTATGGTACGTCCATAACTAGGTGAAACTAGTCATGCATGTATATGGCTTTAGTTATTCTAATTAAACATAAGCAATTCAAAAACATATAAAACATATACTGGGAAAACAGTTGGCTACATACGGGGAATCCTAATAAGGAAAGAATGTCCATACTGAAAGGACGGGAATTCGTACCTTAAGTCCAGTGAACGAAGAAGATGAACGGAAGAGAGTCCTACTTCGGTATCACTAATGCTACATAAATACATCTGTGTATAAGTATCTGATTACTGAGTACGTAACTGATTATAAGTCATGTCTTAACTTGTTTTATGTGTTCATGTCATGTTTTACTGATTTAAGCTTGATACTATGTTTATCATGTATTCTATCTGTTTGATTAAGTATTTCATGTATTTTTGTCTATTCTGATTAAGTATTTCATATATTTCATGTATTATTATACTTGCTGTGTAATAATAAGTGACTTTCTAAAAATAGCAGGTTTCCTAAAATAGAAAGTTTCCAAAAAAAGAAAGTTGCCAAAAATAGAAAGTTTCCAAAAATAGAAGTTTCCAAAAATAGAAGTTTCCAAAAATAGAAAGTTTCCAGAAATAGAAAGTTTCCAAAATTAGATTTACTGCTTAAAATAGATAAGTTTCTAAAAATAGAAAGTTTCCATAAATAGATTAGCTGCCTTAATTAATAAGTTTCTAAAAATAGAAAGTTTCCATAAATAGAATAAGCTGGATTATTAAGCTAATAATATAACTTAAGTGTTTTTTTATTAATACTCTAAGTCATGAGATTATAAAGTATAGTTTATTAATTAGTTCATGTGAATTAAATAAACTATAGTTTAAATTATTTAATTAAATATAACATGATTTTAATTAAATAAAGGTATAAATACTTAGGTTAAAACATGTATTATTAACTATTAATAATATAACCTAAGTCATGTAAATTAATTAATTATAAGTCATGGTTTTAATAATTAACTAACTATATAGTCCAATTAAATGATAAATACTTAGGTTATAATTCATGTATTAATAATAAGATAAATAACCTAAGTCATGAAATTAAATTAATCATGTCCATGCTTTTAATTAATTTAATTTAATCTTGAAAAAAAATATTAACATGTAACTATATTAATCTTGTAAAAATGATCATGACTCGAACCGTGTTTAAAACCAAACATGCGTGAACCGGACCCGTGACTAAAAACCCATGAACCAGACCCGTAACCATCACCATACCCCGACCAACGTCGGGTTTCCCGTTGCTTTTGCTACTGCCGTGGGACTACCACCACCATACCGAGACCATATGGTCTCGGTGGTGTGAATTAAGCCAAGCCGAGACCCCCTAGGGGCTCGGTTAGGCGTCGGCTAGAAACAAAACACCCCTGAATCCATCCTTGATTTAACCTCATGATTATTAACATGTTTAAAATAATTTTTTAATTAGTTTAATTAAAAACATCATAATTTTATGTGATTATATAAATCAAAACATAAAAAGAAAAGGGTTAAAGGTTATACCAATCACGTGAAATGAAGAAAGATGAACACACAACGATCCTTGCAATTAATCAAAGATCAAAATCAACCCGAACACCCCTTTGATGTTCTTAAATACGGCGGCCAAAGAGGAGAGGAAAAGAAAAAACTAGGGTTTTAATTATTTTGCTAACTTTTGTAAAATGAACATGTTTTCCCTTTAATTTTCATGTTTAGTAAAATTATAGGCTTGGCCCATTTCTCTTGGTGTAGCCGCGGGTATGGGGCCCACATGGGGTAACCCGTACCTTTCTCGTGTCTAAAATAATAGTGTGTTCTCGTGTTCGTGTTTTACGTGTTTTAATTAGTGATCGTTCGTGACTTAATATATTTATTCGCGTTCGTGATAAATATATATACATACGTAATATTAGCTCGTGATTAATTTACGTTCATGATTTCATGTTCGTATGTTTGTGATTATAATTATTATGAAATAATTATCATGTGTTAATACGTAATAAGTATTTATCGTGTTATAGTACGTACGTGATACTTGTAATTCTTGTTCGTGAAACGTAACCATGTTATAAAAGGAAAGTTATAATCATGTACGTACGATCTTAAGGGTAATATTCATGGTAAAAGCATGTGGGTTTTACAACTCTTCCCCCTAAAAAGAATAGTTCATCCCCGAATTATAGATAAAGTAAACTGGAAAAGAAAAACATACCCGAATTCAAAATATGAAATGAGGATAAGAAGCCCGTATAGACTCCTCTGTTTACCAGGTGGCTTCCCGCTCGGTATGATCCCTCCAAAGGATTTTGACGAATGGAATCGTCTTCCTTCTCATGACTCGTTCTTGTCTGTCAAGAACTCGTTCGGGTTCTTCTATAAAAGTGAGATCTTCACGAATCTGTTCTAGTGGATACTGAACCATGTGAAGGGGATGATACTTGTATCCTCTGAGTAAGGAGACATGGAAAACATCGTGAACATGAGAAAGCTACGAAGATAACGCCAATCGATAAGATACTTCACCGACTCGTTCGATGACATCAAACGGTCCGATGAATCGAGGATTGAGCTTCCCTTTGATTCCAAAACGTCTAACCCCACGTGTCGGTGAGACCTTAAGGAAAACGTGATCTCCTACGTTAAAGTGTACGTCCCTACGATGCTTCTCTGCGTAACTCTTCTGACGGGAACGTGCTTTTTGCAGTTTCTGCTTAGCTACTGTGACCTTCTCGTTAGTCAACTCTATCATTTCTAGTCCTTCAAGTGTTCGCTCACCAACCTGATCCCAACAGATTGGGGCACGACATTTCCTGACATACAACATCTCAAAAGGAGCACACTTGATACTGGCGTGCCAACTGTTGTTGTATGCAAACTCTACTAAGCAAATGTAATCGTCCTAATCACCCATCCATTCCAACGCGCATGACCTCAACATGTTTTCTAATGTCTGAATCGTTCTTTCTGACTGCCCGTCTGTTTGAGGATGAAAAGCCGTGCTAAGCTTAAGTTTTGTACCCCAAGCTTTCTGCACACTTCTCCAGAATCGCGAAGTGAAATGAGGATCTCTGTCTGAGACAATGCTGGATGGGGCACCATGAAGTCTCATGATCTCCTTCTTATACGTATCTGTGAGTTTACTTGCCGAATCTTCCTTGCGGATCGGTAAGAAGTGAGCTGATTTGGTAAGTCGATCAACAATAACCCAAATGGCATCGTGCTTCTTCCTCGTCGGTGGAAGACCAGTAACAAAATCCATAGTGATCTTGTCCCATTTCCACTCTAGAATGTCTAATGGTTGAAGGAGACCGCTAGATCATTGATGCTCGATCTTAACCTGCTGGCAGGTAAGATATTTGGAGACGTAAGTAGCAACATCCTGTTTCATGACACTCCACCAAAAGTACTTTTTGATGTCGTGGTACATCTTGGTCGAACCAGGATGGATAGAGAATGGGGAGTTATGAGCCTCAACTAATAATGCCTCCCGGAGTTCTTGATCATCAGGAACACAAAATCTCGTTCCCTGCCATAGGATACCATCTGCATCTAATCGGAATTCTATCTGCTTCTCCAAATTCTGAATTATCACCCATATTTCTCCATCATTTTTCTAAGCTTCCTTGATCTTAGAGAGTAACTCGGGTTCCACTTTAAGATTAGCCCAGTAACCATGCTGCCCACGTACCATGATCTCTATGTCTAGTCGTTCCAAATCCCTTATGATATGCTCCTTGATTTTAATGCCGTTGATCATGCCCGACTTCCTGCTAAGAGCATCTGCCACTACATTCGCCTTGCCAGAATGATACTGTAGATTAATATCATAATCCTTCAAAAGCTCTAACCATCTCCTCTGTCTTATGTTCAACTCACGCTGAGTGAAGATATACTTCAAGCTCTTGTGGTCTGTGAAAATGTCGCATGATTCTCCATATAAGTAGTGCCTCCATATTTTCAATGCAAACACGACCGCTGCAAGTTCCAAGTCATGCGTAGGGTAATTCTCCTCATAAGGCTTAAGATGCCGTGAAGCGTATGTGATCACTTTCCCATGTTGTATGAGAACACAGCCAAGTCCCTTCCTCGATGCATCACTGTAGATCTGAAATCCACCTGTACCAGATGGGAGAGTAAGAATAGGTGCAGATACTAGCTTCTGCTTTAGGTCTTCAAAGCTCTTCTCTCTTTGTTCGGTCCAGACGAATTTCTCCCCTTTCCGCATCAGTTTGGTCAACGGTAGTGCTAAGCGGGAAAAGTTCTCGACGAATCTACGGTAATAACCAGCTAAGCCTAGAAAGCTGCGGACTTCAGTTGCTGATGTAGGTCTTGACCACTTGGTAATAGCCTCAACCTTTGTTGGGTCCATCGTGATTCCTTCTGTTGATACTATGTGACCTAGGAATGCCACCTTGTCCAACCAGAACTCACACTTGGAAAATTTTGCATAGAGCTGCTTCTGTCAAAGAATTTGTAGTACTTTACGAAGATAGTCTTCGTGTTCCTCCTTGGACTTAGAGAATATCAAGATGTCGTCAATGAAGACAATGACGAACTTGTCCATAAATTCATGGAAAATTCTGTTCAACAAATCCATGAACACTGCTTGAGCATTGGTTAGGCCGAATGGCATGACTACAAACTCGTAGTGGCCATATCGTGTACGGAAACAGTCTTGGCGATGTCCTGCTCCTTGACCCGTAGTTGATGATAACCTGACCTTAGATCGATCTTTGAGAAGTGCTTGGCCCCTTGGAGTTGGTCAAACAAATCGTCTATACGTGGTAGTGGATACCTATTCCCGATGGTAATCTTGTTTAGCTCGCGATAGTCTATGCAAAGGCGCATACTACCGTCCTTCTTCTTAACGAATAAAACCGGTGCGCCCCATGGAGATGCGCTCGGTCGGATAAAGCCTCGTTCTAGAAGTTCTTGTAGTTGCTCCTTTAGCTCTTTCAGCTCTATGGGAGCCATGCGATATGGAGCCTTGAAAATAGGCTCAGCTCCTGGGATGAGCTCGATATTGAATTCTACTTCACGTGCAGGTGGTATGCCCGGAAGCTCTTCTGGAAATACATCCTGGAATTCTAACACTATCGGCTGATTCTGACATGAATAGTGGCTAGACAACCCTGACAGCCATGTGAAAGTAATGCACGTGCTTGAAGGGTTGATATGATTTGTACAGAGCTTCCGGGTATGAACCCGTTGTGAATGTACTCTGGTGCATGAACATCACCGAAAATGACTCGGTATGAATGACAGTCTATAGTAGCATGATGCTTGGATAGCCAATCCATGCCTAAAATCATGTCAAAATCACTCATGTCCAGCGGAAGTGCGTCAACCGGACGAATCTTGTCGTCAAACTCTAGGGGAAGGCTCTTGTACATATGGGTTATACGTACAGAGTCTCTCAATGGCGTGGAAATACTGAGTATATTTTCTAATGGCATGGGAATTATCCTAATATTCTTGGCGTAAGTAGTGGAAATAACCGAGTGAGTAGCACCCGTATCAAACAGTACACATGCAGCTTGACCATACATGTACAAGATTCTAGTAATGGTACCTGTAGACTTGTTGGCCTGATCGCGAGATGTCGTGTAAACGTGTCCACTAGTAGGAGGCGGCTTGGTATCAGCATGTCCCGATGTACCCTCCATTTCACCCTTGCGGCAATCCTTCATGCGATGGCCTGGAAGGCCACACTTGAAGCACGCGTCGCTGTCGCGGCGACATGGTCGAGGGTGTCTATGATGGCAAGTAGAGCAAAGAGGATGAGTGAATCCTCTAGCAGGTGTCCTGGCTGGCTGAGAGCCTGATAATAATAACATACATGAGACATGGTAAAGCGTACAAGGACAAAGAAGATAAATCATAAGATGAATACCAGTGATAGCTGAACGGTTAGGCTGCGAACCCCTATGGTTCTGGTCCCTTCCGTTACCATGGTTCCTGGTACGAGATGTTAAAGTGTTAGAAGTAACCATTATAACATGTAATCGTAAGAAATGCGTAAATATAAGGACCTGCTGCTGTTGAAGTGTCCAGCATTGCCACGGTAATTATCATTACCGCCTCGCCTGTCCGTAGCAAAACGGTCGTGAGTCTGACCGTTTCCCTTGGGCTGAGAAGGCTGATGCTGAGTAGCCGGCTGAGACCGGTCCCCAGTCTTCTGCCTGGAAGATATAGTTTAAAGAGATGAAATATTGACATATACTGAAGGAATACGTTTTGATTACCATTGAATACAAATATTTACCTCTTATCGGGTCTTTCTACTTCCCCGAACTCATCTCTTTCCTGCAGCATCTCTAGCTTTCGTGCTGCATCGCCCACTTGTGCTACCGTAGTGAACATAGCACAAACCAAGTTGTTTGCGACCGACGTACGAAGAGCCCACCTGAAGTGGTGTGCTTGCTCTTCAGGAGTACCTGCTGCAGCACCGAGGAAACCAACCAAGCGAAGAAAACGTTGCATGAACTCGTTGCTATTCTCCCCAGCTCGCTGTCGGATTCCATGGTACTCTCTCTTTAGCTTGTCTTGTTAAGTCTTGGGAAAGAACTGACCCATGACCAAATCTCTGAACTAAGCCCATGTCAGACCAGCCACCCAATTATCACCTCCCTCTGACTGCTTCAGCGCCATCCACCATGATAGTACATCACCTTCGAATCTGTAGCAAGCCAATCTCGACTTGAAGACGGGGTCTAATACAAGGTTTTTGCCAAGTATGAAAATTTGTTCGCCTCGATTCAATTCGAATTGATTATTGGTTATTAGTGTGACTCAGTCGTTCTTGGTGAATAAAAAGAAAATGTCGTTGATTATCTATAACTAATTAAAAAGTGAATGCGAAAAGTAAAAAGAATAAACTAAAGACGAATGACAAATAATAAAGAAACGTAAAACGAGACGAATATTAAAAACTAAAAATTAAAACGATATTAAAACAAATATTAAAAGAAACAATTAATAAAAGTAAAAGCGAAAATAAAAAAAATAAAAATAAACTTTTCGAATTAAAAATAAAACTTACTTAAGTAAAATTGAACGAAATTGGATTATAAAACTATTTTAAAAAGAAACGAAACAAATAATAAAACGTAAATTAAAACAAAACAAATAATAAAAATAAAACTAAACGAAGAAATTAACTTTCGACCCGAAAATAAAGTTTACTTAACGAAAAAGAAGAGAATAAAACTAAGATGGTACATTAAAGCTAAACGAGGCAAAACCTAAAGCGGGTACTAAATAAAAGATAAAACTTGAACTTTACGAAAAAAATATTAATTTTAAAATTACACGAAAAATTCAACTAAAAATACGTAGCTTTCAAAATTAAAATCGGAACAACTTTCAGATTAAACTAAACGATTGCGGAACAAGAAACAAGCAAGCAGGCAAGTTGCTCAAGCAAGCAGCCTACCTGCTCAAAATGGCGCCAAAAGACTAAGCTAGCTAGCTAGCTCTCATGTCAATTTGCTCTTATACGGAATAACTATTCCTTGTCTTATCCGGAATATTCGTTTCTATTTCCTTATCCGCAATAATTGCTCGGACTACGGAACAATTGTTATAAGTCTTATCCGGGAAAAAGTACTAGTATTGCTTATCCGGGAAAACTATGATCCACTTATCCGGAATAAATTTCTTACTTGTTATCCAGAATTTTTAGTTTTGCTTATCCGGAATTTTTAATTTTGCTTATCCGGAATTTTTAATTTTGCTTATCCGGAATTTGAGGGTTTACTAGTTCGGAATAATTAAAAATGACCAAAATGAAAATAAGCTAAAATCTAATAAGCACTTATCAAAAAACTTAACCAAATTGATTTTAAGAAAAACTAAATAAGCCAACATTTAAAAACTTTTAAAAACACAAAATAACTAAATATTAAAAATCAACTTTTTATAAAAATATTAATCTACCAAATCAACTTATTTATCCAAAAACTTAACCAAATCAACTTTAAGAAAAAGCAAATAAGCCAAAATTTAAAACTTTTAAAAACACTAAATAATAAAAATATTTAAAAACAACTTTTTATAAAAATTAACTAATAAGCACTTAATTAAAAATAAGAAAATTAACACAATAAACACTAAAACACTATAAGCTATAAAAATCAAACACATAAAAACCAATAAGCACAATCAATCAAAAACATCTATCAAACAAGAACATGATTAATTAAACCACATGATTATCAAAATTAAACAAGATTAAAAGATTAAGAAAGGAAGAATGAGAATGATTAACTGAAAAAGCTTGAAAATAAAATGATTAAGATTCAGATTACAAGATTAGTGAAAAAGCTTGAAAAACATTAAGAAAAGCTAGAGAGAGAAATTAATAAGCAACTCCTAATCCTAAACTAATCTACTCCTAATTTTCTAACCACCTCCTAATGACACATTAGGAGGGTGTTTATAGGAGGAGTAAAATGTTGATGCTTTCTTCATTCTTTCTTATTGTCTCGACTCGATTTAAATTCTTTGTCTTTCTCGACGTCGTCTCGGGATTTGTCGATATAAGTTGAACTCGTCTTATAATTTTCTTCTTTAATTAGACTGGGTTCTTCGAATTCATTAAAATTCCGTCTTTAGACTTTTTCTTCGATAAATCTTCAGAATAGGTCTTGGACTTCCGTTCTTTTTGCACTCTTGATCTTTTGACTTCCTCTTTTGTCTTTTTTTTCGATAAAAGCCCGTGAAAGCCCTTGTTTTCTTCCCTTTTCACATTATGCTCCTAAATCACAACAAAAACACAAACCACGCATAATTCTGACATTTATGACATAAAATACACATTTTAGCTTGGTTATTATTATAATTAAGTGGTAAAAGGATAGGTGTTTCACACCTATCAAATCCCCTACACTTGACTATTGCAATGCCCTCATGCAATGCATTAATTTTAAAGCACGGTTTACATTTTTCATCATAAATAACCCACCTTGGCCTTTATTAAAAAGATAGAAATATATACAAAACAAATAAAGAAATCAAAGACTTACATTGGGGTTTTGGCTGTCATGAATGTTTATCATCCTCAAGTTTCACGTTCTCCATACCAAGCTTAAAAACGAGATCATTGTTATTATAAGTTAGCAAACTAACAATCACTCATGTGGCCCAATTATTCACTTAGACTCCCTTATTCCGAGGTGTATCTCTTATTTTTTATTGTTGTCTTAAATGATCACGAGGATTCATTGTTGACTTATTTCGATAGTTATTAAGGTTGAAAATAAAGTAGGACGATTTAATCAATAGTTAGCTAAAGGACAAAATCTTTTAAAACTGTTTCTTGGGACCTCATAAAGTTCATATCTTGACATAACTCGCTTCACGATTTGAGACCTTTCTCGGATCGATATTTGGCATTGACTTCATACTTCAAATCTCGAGAGACGTTCATGAAATAATGGTCTTCTCTTCATAACAGTAATTTCTTCACTTGAACTTTTTGAGAGATTCTTCAAATTTGGACCACGACTTCTTCATTTTTCTCTAATCTTTATTTTGGACTTTGATATACAACGATCCGCCTCCTTTTAGGACTTGGGTCTATTTATCCTCATACCTTGTTAGGACCTTTTTGGATAGACTTCTCCATGATCTTTATGGGAGTATTTGCTTTTCGTCGTGTGTCTCGATCCTTCGTATTGATTTTTGATAAATGATTCTTCACATCACTTTTGGATCTTTAGCAACAAAATGTAGCCCTCATGTCTTGTTAGGACCTTTTCGGACTGGCCAATCTTCGCATCCCGCTTCAATAAGTTATGCCTTGGATATGAACTCTAACTAATAACGAGAAACTTTTAAACGATCTTGGGCTAGAAGCTAAGTAACTTTTCAAATCGTACAACCTTATTTATTGCAATTAAATTTATTAGCAAGCGATGGGAGAAAAAGCTTATAATCAACTCACATAAATTCATGAAAGAATACCAAACGTATAATTGACTCTATCAACTCTCGTTCTCCACAATTTAAAATCTCAAGGAATGAGACTCGTGGATTCTTAGCCAATTAAATCAAATTTTTGGGTTTTCAAGTCATCTATAGGATCTTGCGTCTTCTTAGACTTTTTCAAGTTTAGAATTCGCATTTTAAAGTTCCCTTGATAAACGACTTTCTAGGATCAATTATAGGAAGTTGTGAAAAGTTCTTGTTCTTAACCCGTAAGAGTTAAGACTTTCGCGTTTTAAAGTTCCCTATATAAAAGCCTAGCAAAACTTGACCTAAACATGTTAAGGATACTAGCTAGAGTAAACTTAGATAAGTAAACTTGGGTTGAGTCAAAAGATTCACAATGTTGAAAAATAAAACCACTTTATTAAAAATTTATTCTAGCAAAGAAAGAAAAATAACTATAACAAAGGTAAATACTAATAGGCCAAAATAGATCCAAAATCTTGAAAAATGTCGAATAATCAATTTTCCGGTTAAAATAAGGACAACAACAAGGAAAAGCTCACTTAACTTCGATAGAAGTCCCCCCTACACTTAATATAAACATTGTCCTCAATGTTTAAGCATGTGGAAGTAAACTCCCCTACACTTAGGACATTGTGCACGTTGTTTAAATATTGCTAAGGAAGAGACAACTAAAGTGATACCTATTTTAATATTGAAGAATATAAAATAGAAAATCAAAAGAGTTTAGAATAGAACCGGGAAGAAGGGAACACGGGATCACGGTTCGTCAAAAGTCATCAAGAATGGATTTTTGAAAGCTCGAATCCCTGCACATGATAAGAAAGAAAACAACAAACACATACTAGGGTCTCCCCTACACTTATTATAAAAACAGATAAAGATAGATAGATAATCGGGTTGCCTCCCGAGAAGCGCTTGTTTTTGTTAACCGAGTCACGAGCCTGACTCATCCCCGAATTAAATGGTCCATGGGGAAGCCTCAAATGTAATACCAGGATCAAAGACCTTGTCCTCGTTCCCGTAGGACATTAATGAAGGAGAGGCCGGAGGATAAGTCTTGAAGGGTAGAAAAGTCCTCTCAACATAAGAAAATTAAGTGAAATCATGATCCACGGGAGGTGGGGTGGGTAAAGTAATCAAAATATCATCCCCAAAAGACATATGACTATCACTGAGCGGTAAAGCCGTAAATGTGTCAATCATGGAATGGTCAATGTCACCCCCCGGGTAAAAGCACTCATCCTCTGTAATGGTGTCTAAAGGAGTGTGTTAATGCAAGTGATGCCTAAAAACATTATTAGTGTTAACTAATCTTTCTTAGTTTTGATCACAACAAACCATACAAACACATTTAGTGTAAAACACAAAATGAATTATTTAACTAACACTATCATCAAGGTAATAATCATATCACTAACCTTTCTTAATCATACTTAGTGATCATCAAAATGATTATCCTTAAAACTCACTTTTGTTAATATAACAAAAGACTTTTTAATAAACTTTCTTTTTTAGAAAATGTTTTATTAAAATGGAAAATGAAAATTTGAAAATAGCATATTCCAAATGCTGTTAGAATATCCTTTGAAGGTTTCAAATACCTCAGATATTCCCACCCCACTAAAAGACAAAAAACGGAGCGGAGTCTAGTGGCGGTACCTTAAGTACCTACGCAGTTCCTTAGCGATATGGAACCGCGGGGTGAGATAAGGTACCGCGCACAGCTAGCCGTTATAGATCCGGTATACTTTGTCTCCTTTAAATAGTGGGTCAAATCTCATTTTCCAGCAAGCCTCTTGGACATTTTTCTCAGCCCTCTTTCTATTTTCTATAGCATAATCATTAGTAAATGATCACTTAAATTGTTAAGGATGTTTACATATGATTATCCTCTTGATCCCCTCCTTTACCTTGTCCAATGAGAAGATCACTCACTCACTAGTGTTGTGATAAAGATGAATCTATGAGCTAGTCATATTCATCATGATAACCTTTTTGTTTTAGGTCAATCCAATGTATTTATGAATACTTGGACTAGTTGTGTTCATCCAAGTTATTTGTGGATACTTGGATTTGTTGTGTACATCCATTACATATGTGTTTGCTTGGATTTGTGTTGTGTAAATCCAAGATACATGTGTGTAATTGGATAAGTCTAGTTGAGTTGTAATAGATTTGGTTATGAGTTCTCACTAAACTATAAAGTGATGTGGTTGTGTCTTGTGAGTTCTCACTAAACTATAAAGTGACTAGTAGTTGTGTTGTGTGAAGTTTTCACTTAGCTTCAAAGTGAAGAGTCGTGAAGATTGGTTCTAGCTTTCGATTAGAACTCGACATCTAGCCTTGTGTCGTAAAATGGTGAAGTAGGAAACGTCGTGAAGATTGGTTCTACCTTAAGATTAGAACCTGACATCTGGCCTTGTGTCGTTAAATTGTGAAGTAGGCAACGTTGTGTAGATTGGTCCTAGCTAAAGATTAGGTCTCGACATTTAGCTTAGTGTCGGAAAATAATGTAAGCAACGATGTAAGGTTTTCTCCGCCGAGAAGGGAGCTTGTGGATATAGTGGAAATCTCGAGTAGGTGTACTCGAGGAGTGGAGTAGAAACGAGGATAGAGCCTCGTTGTCGAACCACTATAAATCTTGGTGTCTTCCCACTAGGTTGTCTCCTCCCTTACTCTTTACTTATTTCATTATCATTATCATTACACTTACCTATTATCTTTGCTAGTGCATTTGAATTGAACCTAATCATTATGCAACTTAGCCTCAAGTAAAAGATAGTTTTGATACAAACCAAATTAAAAGTAATTTTAATTTGGTCACCAATCGAAGAGAAACTATTCAACCCCCCCCCCCCCCCCCCTTCTAGTTTCGATCCATTGTCTCCTCAAATTAGAAGGTCTAGTTGTACTAAAGTTTCTCTTTGGTCAAAATTATTTTTTCCTTTGAAAATAGGTCTTTTAATTGATAATATTGCATCCAACTTAAGATTAGTAGCCTTTATGCATTTTAGATATACTCTTGAAATGTATCTACTAGTTTGCATCTTGCTTTGTGTAGGTACTCATGAAGATCAATCACTTAATTGGTTGTGGATTGAGTTACTAGAACTTGTAGAAGACTCATCTTCATTGATCTTTAACATCTTTGAATGATGATACCAAGATGAATGGGAATGATACTAGTCCTTGAAGACTTAGTACTCATCATAGTCATTGATTGGGCATAGCACTTATTCCTTCATGGATTGCTCTTTGTGGCCAAGGTACGCTTTCATTCTTCCACACGCCCTTTGATCATTCTTTTGATCATTACTTGACTATGTGCTTGTTCTCGGCATCCTTGCCTTAACATTTGTTTGTGGTTTGTGATTCTTTTCTTTTATCCTCTCAAACCTTCATTGCTTGGATACTTGACTCACTATGGTGATGTAGAGTGAGTTAGTAGTAGCTTAAAGTATCAAGCATGATTTCCATGGTTTGCACCCATACGGTTAGTAGGCCCTTTGTGGGAGAGAAAGTGAATTAATACCGTGCTCATATTTTGGTTGAGACTAAGACTATTATTGAAAGTGATCTTAGTCTATACATGAATAATTGCTTTGTGCTTATTCATTACCAAAGTCGTTTAACGTTTCGCCTGAAAAGCACGTCTTAAACCACTATATATGACACAAGCTCTTCGTTACCACTATTTGAATATTGTCATTAATCCCTTGAGCATTGGTCCTAGTCTTGATTCACTTCCCTTGACTTCTCTACACTTTGCCGTTTTGCTACGAGTAGTCGTTTTTCTGTTTCGGTTCTTTTTGATCTTGATTCAACTCGTAATCCTTCATTAAAACATATTGCTTAGTGTTTTTGATGATCTAATGATATTCTAAAAGGCTCATGATATAATTTTATGTATTTTAGAAAAACTTGGTTTTTAAAATTTGGCGTTTTTCAAAGATAAAAACCTGCCTCTGTAGGCGGTTCTTTATCTATGCGGCTCAAACCCGCGGTTCCTAATCGATAAGGTACCGCGGGCAGTAACTTTAGTCAGAGCGCCAGTTTGATTATTTTATTCTTTTCAAACCACTATCTCTCTCTCCCAAAAACACACAGCCGACGGTTTTCTTGTTTTTCCACCATTGTTGAAGCTTCCAAAACCTTCAATCACTCAAATTAATTGATTCCAAGTTGTGGGTTTCACTCATCCTTCATCTAACATCAATTAATTGTAAGTATTTTCTTTCAAATTCATCTATTTTGTTCTAGGGTTCATCCTTTCATAATTGGGGATTTTTAAAATTGAAATTGAATTAAAACCTTAATAGGAATGTGGGTTGAAATGGTTATTTTACAATGATTCCTTAGGTTCATATTCATTAAGATTTCACTAAAACCCACTTGTAGAACAAATCCGAATTTAGGCTAAACTATTTTGGTTGAAAGATGGATTTGAGATGAACCCATGAACAAGTAGGTAATGACATTGTTAATGCTTACCTAAAAACCTTGTTTTGAAAAACCAATGTTCTAATCCATTGTTGATCTAACATAGATCATGTGTTCTTGGTTAATGATGGAATATACACATTGTGAACATGAGAATGATATGGATTCAATCCTATGTTTGTCAAGAAATTGATATAACACATTCTTATATTTTTTATCTTTGATTTTTATATTTTATATGAGTGATTGGAGAAATATTGTCTTGTGTTTATTTAGGTACTAATCATGCCTTCACAATACCAAAAGGATCATCAACTCACCAAACAATATATGCCTAACCTATCCGACTTTTGTCACTCAACTCACCTTGCCCATACTTTTTCCTCTCTTCAATCTCGTTGCTTTCATGAGGGTAGAGTTGTCCAAAAAGATATCAAGGATTATGTCTACATCAAGTCCATGTTTGAAAACATTGGATTTGATTGTTTGTTGAACATTAAGGAAGACATCTATCCTCGATTCCTATTGGAGTTCTTTAGCACATACTCCGTCATTGAAAACAATGATGGAATATTTGTTAGGTTCATCTTGAAAGATCAACTCATTCAGTACTCTCTCGAAGTGTTTGGTCAAATTCTTGATGTCCCATTTGTAGGCACTTGTCGCTTCACGGATAAATGGAAGCTTAGTGCTCTCCTTGAATCCTACAATTGTCCTCCGAATGATCATGAGGAAATTTATCTTGACTTCATTGTCGACATTGTCTCTAAAAAGCATAATCGACCCGTTAAGAGAAGCCTTCATACTAAGGTACGTTCGGTGAAACGTCATGAGGTTCTCTTGAGCGACCTTAATGATAATATGTGTTAATGCAAGTGATGCCTAAAAACATTATTAGTGTTAACTAATCTTTCTTAGTTTTGATCACAACAAACCATACAACACATTTAGTGTAAAACACAAAATGAATTATTTAACTAACACTATCATAAAGGTAATAATCATATCACTAACCTTTCTTAATTATACTTAGTGATCATCAAAATGATTATCCTTAAAACTCACTTTTGTTAATAAGACAAAGACTTTTTAATAAACATTCTTTCTTAGAAAATGTTTTATTAAAATGGAAAATGAAAACTTGAAAATGGCATATTCCAAATGCTGTTAGAATATCCTTTGAAGGGTTCAAATACCTCAGATATTCCCACCCCACTAAAAGACAAAAAATGGAGCGGAGTCTAGTGGCGGTACCTTAAGTACCTACGCGGTACCTTAGCGATATGGTACCGCGGGGTGAGATAAGGTACCGCGCACAGTAGCCGTTATAGATCCGTTGTAACTTTGTCTCCTTTAAATAGTGGGTCAAATCTCATTTTCCAGCAAGCCTCTTGGACGTTTTTCTCAGCCCTCTTTCTATTTTCTATAGCATAATCATTAGTAAATGATCACTTAAATTGTTAAGGATGTTTACATATGATTATCCTCTTGATCCCCTCCTTTACCATGTCCAATGAGAAGATCACTCACTCACTAGTGTAGTGATAAAGATGAATCTATGTGCTAGTCATATTCATCATGATACCCTTTTTTGTTTTAGGTTAATCCAATGTATTTATGAATACTTGGACTAGTTGTGTTCATCCAAGTTATTTGTGGATACTTGGTTTTGTTGTGTACATCCATTGCATATATGTTTGCTTGGATTTGTGTTGTGTAAATCCAAGATACATGTGTTTACTTGGACAAGTCTAGTTGAGTTGTAATAGATTTGATTAGGAGTTCTCACTAAACTATAAAGTGATGTGGTTGTGTCTTGTGAGTTCTCACTAAACTTTAAAGTGATTAGTAGTTGTGTTGTGTGAAGTTCTCACTTAGCTTCAAAGTGAAGAGTCGTGAAGATTGGTTCTAGCTTTCGATTAGAACTCGACATCTAGCCTTGTGTCGTTAAATTGTGAAGTAGGCAACGTAGTGTAGATTGGTCCTAGCTAAAGATTAGGTCTCGAAATTTAGCTTAGTGTCGGAAAATAATGTAAGCAACGATGTAAGGTTTTCTCCGCCGAGAAGGGAGCTTGTGGATATAGTGGAAATATCGAGTAGGTGTACTCGAGGAGTGGAGTAGAAACGAGGATAGAGCCTCGTTGTCGAACCACTATAAATCTTGGTGTCTTCCCACTAGGTTGTCTCCTTCCTTACTCTTTACTTATTTCATTATCATTATACTTGCTTATTATCTTTGCTAGTGCATTTCAATTGAACCTAATCATTATGCAACTCAGCATCAAGTAAAAGATAGTTTTGATACAAACCAAATTGAAAGTAATTTTAATTTGGTCACCAATCAAAGAGAAACTATTCAACCCCCCCTTCTAGTTTCTACAATTGGTATCAGAGCGATGGTCACTCAAGATCTTTGAAGTATATTGTACTTTGAAACTTGGATCGATCCATTGTCTCCTCAAATTAGAAGGCCTAGTTGTACTAAAGTTTCTCTTTGGTCAAAACTATGTTTTCTTTGAAAATAGGTCTTTTAATTGACAATATTGCATCCCACTTAAGATTAGTAGCCTTTATGCATTTTAGATATACTCTTGAAATGTATCTACTAGTTTGCATCTTGCTTTGTGTAGGTACTCATGAAGATCAATCAATTAACTGGTTATGGATTGAGTTACTTGCACTTTTAGAAGAATCATCTTCATTGATCTTTAACATCTTTGAAAGATGATACCAAGATGATTGGGAATGATACTAGTCCTTGAAGACTTAGTACTCATCATAGTCATTAATTGGGCATAGCACTTATTCCTTCATGGATTGCTCTTTGTGGCCAAGGTACGCTTTCGTTCTTCCACACGCCCTTTGATCATTCTTTTGATCATTACTTGACTATGTGCTTGTTATCGGCATCCTTGCCTTGACATTTATTTGTGGTTTGTGGTTCTTTTCTTTTATCCTCTCAAACCTTCATTGCTTGGATACTTGACTCACTATGGTGATGTAGAGTGAGTTAGTAGAAGCTTAAAGTATCAAGCATGATTTCCATGGTTTGCACCCATACGGTTAGTAGGCCCTTTGTGGGAGAGAAAGTGAATTAATACCTTGCTCATATTTTAGTTTAGACTAAGACTATTATTGAAAGTGATCTTAGTCTATACTTGAATAATTGCTTTGTGCTTATTCATTACCAAAGCCGTTTATCGTTTCGCCGGAAAGGCACGTCTTAAACCACTATATATGACACAAGCTCTTCGTTACAACTATTTGAAGATTGTCATTAATCCCTTGAGCATTGATCCTAGTCTTGATTAACTTCTCTTGACTTCTCTCCACTTAGTCGTTTTGCTACGAGTAGTCGTTTGTCCGTTTCGGTTCTTTTCGATCTTGATTTAACTCGTAATCCTTCATTAAGGCATATTGCTTAGTGTTATGATGATCCAATGATATTCTAAAAGGCTCATGATTTATTTTTAAGTATTTTAGAAAAATTGGATTTTCAAAATTTGGCGTTTTTCAGAGATAAAAACCTGCCTTTGTAGGCGGTTCCTTATCTCCGCGGCTCAAACCCGCGGTTCCTTATCGATAAGGTACCGCGGGCAGTAACTTTTGTCAGAGCGCCAGTTTGAGTTTTTTATTCTTCTTCAAACCAAACTCGCTCTCTCTCCCAAAAACACACAGCCGACGGGTTTTACCTTTTCCACCATTGTTGAAGCTTCCAAAACCTTCAATCACTCAAATTAATTGATTCCAAGTTGTGGGTTTCACTCATCCTTCATCTAACATCAATTAATTGTAAGTATTTTCTTTCAATTTCATCTATTTTGTTCTAGGGTTCATCCTTTCATAATTGGGGATTTTTAATATTGAAATTGAATTAAAACCTTAATAGGAATGTGGGTTGACATGGTAATCTTTCTATGATTCCTTAGGTTGATATTCATTAAGATTTCACTAAAACCCACTTGTAGAACAAATCCGAATTTAGGCTAAATGATTTTGGTTGAATGATGGATTTGAGATGAACCCATGAACAAGTAGGTAATGAGATTGTTAATACTTACCTAAAAACCTTGTTTTGAAAAACCAATGTTCTAACCCATTGTTGATCTAACATAGATCATGTGTTCTTGGTTAATGATGGAATAGACACATTGTGAACATGAAAATGATATGGATTCAATCCTATGTTTTTCAAGAAATTGATATAACACATTTTCATTTTTTGTTTTCCTTTTGATGCTCATATGAGTGATTGGAAAGTTTGTTTTTCGTGTTTAGGTACTTGTCATGTCTTCAAGATATCAAAAAGATCACGAACGAACACGAGCATACATGCCCTCTTACCCTCATTTGATTCACTCTCACAAAAACTCGTCTAAGTCTCTTGAACATCGTTGTTTTCATGAAGAACGCATCATTTGTTCCTTTTTCGCAAATGAGTTTATTCGTGCCATGTTTAAGTCTATTGGGTTTGATTGTCTTCTTGATATTGATGAGCCAATATTTCCTTCATTTATTATGGAGTTCTTTAGCTCATTCACATTGATAAGCATCAATAATGGTTTGTCTATACGATTTTCCATTATGGGGAAAATCATTATTTACACTCTTAAAGAATTTGGTGATATTCTTGGAGTTCCATCTAATGGTCAATGTCGATTCACCGATGCTTGGAGTATTAACTCTTTAGAATCGGCCCCTATTGATGCTCATTATGTGACTTTGCTTCCATCATCTTCGGACATCATTCATGTCATCTCTAAACCTCGTGAACATCCTATTCTTGGTAAATCTCAAAGATTTGTTCGAAATCTCTCCCTTTGGGAATTACTTACTAGCGATCTTAATGATTTCATGATTCCTTGGGCCGAAATCATTAGGGAAATTGCAATGTGTCTAGATGGGAATCGGGACTTAATACCCGCTTGTCTTGCACATATGTTGTATTGTGTTGCTACAACAACTCCTTACAATCTCGCATTTTTCATAGCTAGAAGAATTAGATCTGTTCTTCTTGAGTCTGAGTCAAGTCTTCCCTACGGAATGCTTCTCTCTCATCTTCTTAGAAGAGTCCTCATTGACTTTACATCTCTTCTCTCGTCACCTTATCACTCCGTTGATCGTATCATGTCTCCCATTCAAGGGAACATTTCACCCGAGATCAATGTGAACTCGAGTCAAGTCGAAAACACCTCTCAAGAAGAGTCTTTTAGCAATCCTCCTTCCAATTTCTTCAACTTCATGACTTCTTCTATCTCAACTTCTTCATTCCATGAAATTGATTCCGATTATCAATTTTATCTCAATCATCTTCTTCGAGAACGCCTCAGAAGTGAATCAAGGAATTAGATATTTTGCTCATGATTACTTGCAACACTCATCCAGGATGATTTCATGTCTTTCTTCTCTTCATTTGGTTATGTATAATCTTTTGCTTGGATTATTATTTTCTTTGATCCTAACTGTTGGTTACGCAATGATGTTTGTGTTTTACATAGCTTTGTGCATGCCTTATGATAGTTAGCTTATTAAATTATGATCTGTAGTTAACTTTGGCTTGTGAAACTTTTGGGAAAAATCTGGGTTTATCAAAAACTGGGAAGGGAAATTTTTGAAAACCTTCTGGTCGCGGTTCCATATCGACCCGCGGTTCCTTATCTATAAGGTACCGCCGGTCCTAGATAAGGAACCGCCGGTCACTGTGCACGACAACATCTTTGCTTTACACTGTTTTCTTAATTTTGTGTAAACCTTGCATGATTTTCAGTAATAAACTGCACATTTCCTAAACTAGGTTACCTAAATTCATTATTCACCTAAAATGATTTTAACCCATTACTAGTTTGGATCATCCCCTCACCCATTTAAACCCACCTTGTTTGCCATGTTCTTCACACATCAAACATACTTCCCTAAACCTTAAACCACCCTAATCAACCATGGTGTGTACCAAAACCTCAAACACTTCTAAGACCTCCACCCCAAGGAAAACACTCAAAATAAGGGTTAAGGTAGCTAAGCCTAACTCCTCACCTTTCCACACACCTAAGAATGAGAATGCTCCTATCCTCATTTATTCATCACCTTCCCCGCCTCTTGCACCATGCAAGACTTCATCCACCCATGGTACTAACCACTTCATTGGTTCTACCTCCTCTTCATTCAACTTTAGAATGAATGAGCTTTCTTCACCCTTCACTCCAAGTGCACCCTTGGAAGTGACCACACAACCTCAACCAATCCAAAGCATTCCTTTTGGGAATGACTTTGATGACACTTTGGTGACTTCACCATTTACCCCTCACAACTCACCCATTTCACCAACCTTGGAGGATTTACCTCCACACTCACCCATTTCCCCTTTGGGGAACATGCCTTCACTTTCACCCACATCACCCTTGGAGAACTTGCCTCCTCCACCTCCACCCAACTCAAACATCCCAATTTTGGGTGTCCCACTTTCCCTCCTCTTGGGTGATCCTTACTTTGGGTTTCAACAAACTCATGGTACTAGATGTCCATGTTGTCTCTACAACCACTACATCATCCATAACCTAAGGATGGATATGTATGGACTACATAGGGGTTTGCAAGACTTCTTGCTTGCCTTGTTCTCCATGCCTCCTCCTAGGAGATGAATGATGGAGTTTTCATAATAAGAGTTTTCAACAACAAGCCAAAGAAAACTACTTATCTAGATTTAATGATAAGCTAGCTATGTATTAGTTAGTTTTATTTGTCTTTGTACTTGCCTCATTAATGAATGTTTCATGTTGTTGTCTTATGGATTTAGCTTTGTGTGATTCTATCCTTTTGTGCACACTAATCAACTTTAATTTGAAATTAAAATTGAACCTAAATCTATCACAACCCCTAAACTTGACTAAAATTGGTTCAAAATGATATCTAAATTATTTTGTCACCCTTTGTCAAGACATTCTTTGTGAATGTGTTGCTTTATGCAACCCTAGCATATTTTGGTTCTAATAGAGGTAAAATTCCAAGATTTGCAACTTTTTGAAAAAAAAGTCTTAGTTTTTCCCAAAACCCAGGAAAAACATGGTTTAAAGTCCACTGGACGCGGTTCCTTAAAGACCCGTGGTTCCTTAGTGATATGGAACCTCCGGCCCCTATAAGGTACCGCGGCCAGAAAGTGGCTTTTGACGATTTTTTGGTCAAAACTTTTAAAACCCTATTCCCAGTCAAGATTCCTTGTTTACTCAAATTGACTAAACATTCCTTGACACTACACATTTTGTATTCAAATTCTTACCTTGATTACATTTTACTTATACCCCAACCTTGAGATTTCATTCTCACACCTTCCCAACCTTGAGAATTCATTCTCACATAACCTTGAGATATCATTCTCACACTCTCACAATGCCTAACTCCTACATTCCTAACCTTGACATTTCTTTGTCACAACCCCTCTCACCCAAAGCTTCTTCATCCAAGCTTTCAAAGAAACCGAAAATCTTGGTTCGACCCATTTGGGTTAAGAAGAATGAACCATCTTCGTCGAAACCACCCAAAAACCCTACCTTCTCTCCAATCAAGTATTGGAATGAGACTTACACCATAAACCCCATCATCGGAGCAAAAGAAAATGTTCCACCACCACCACAATCCTTCAATACCCCTCAACTTAATGACCTTTCAACCTTCCCAAACCTCACAAGGCATTGTGAAAACACTCCCAAACCCTTTACCCCACCACCACCAAACCCTAAGTTTGATGCCATACCCCCATCAAATGATTTTGTGTTGCATCATGGATCCTCGTGTGATTGTTGCCGATTTCAACAAATTGAACTTGCTCATGTGTATGAGAAGTTAAATTTTCTTGAATTCCTCCTCACTTGACCTCCTATTCATGTTTTCGTTCCGGTGGACAAAACTTCGAATGATGCATCATCGTCTTTTTAGTTTTATTTTATTTTTTAGCAATCTTGGAAAATATCACTATTAGACTAGCTTATGCTTAGTGGTTTATTTTCCATATTTATTGCTATTAGATACTCAAACTATGTGTATGACTATCTTCTTTGTTGTATTTTTTCTCTTTATGTAACCTTTGTGTTATTTGTGTGCTATTTCATTAGTTCTATTTTGAGTTGATCTTGGTTAATTTTTTTACAATTGCTTATGGGTGATTCCATCAATTCTAAAGCTTTAACCCATTGACAAGCTTATCATCTTCATTGGATTGAAGTTTGATTTTATCAATTACCTCTTTGGACATACTTAGCAAAATACTTGCTTCTAATTTGAGATTTCTTCTCTTTCTCCCTCTCAAGTTACTTAGTAGGTAGTGATCATATATACATTGGTGTTTCTTTCCTTTCTACTAACCTTTGTGTAGCATGTCACCTTAGCTCACAAACTTGGTGCCCCAAGCAAGGGGGAGCAACCACCAAGGGGCAGCTACTAGCAAAGTTCGATACTCTTCAAAGACTTATGCTAACCTTTTTGCTACGACAAAGGGGGAGAAATGATAGTGATAAACTAGTTAATAATTCCATAGTTTGTGTTTCTACGTAAATGAGTTTATCGTTTGTCGTAATCAAAAAGGGGGAGATTGTTAATGCAAGTGATGCCTAAAAACATTATTAGTGTTAACTAATCTTTCTTAGTTTTGATCACAACAAACCATACAACACATTTAGTGTAAAACACAAAATGAATTATTTAACTAACACTATCATCAAGGTAATAATCATATCACTAACCTTTCTTAATCATACTTAGTGATCATCAAAATGATTATCCTTAAAACTCACTTTTGTTAATAAGACAAAGACTTTTTAATAAAATTTCTTTCTTAGAAAATGTTTTATTAAAATGGAAAATGAAAATTTGAAAATGGCATATTCCAAATGCTGTTAGAATATCCTTTGAAGGGTTCAAATACCTCAGATATTCCCACCCCACTAAAAGACAAAAAACGGAGCGGAGTCTAGTGGCGGTACCTTAAGTACCTACGCGGTACCTTAGCGATATGGTACCGCGGGGTGAGATAAGGTACCGTGCACAGTAGCCGTTATAGATCCGTTGTAACTTTGTCTCCTTTAAATAGTGGGTCAAATCTCATTTTCCAGCAAGCCTCTTGGACGTTTTTCTCAGCCCTCTTTCTATTTTCTATAGCATAATCATTAGTAAATGATCACTTAAATTGTTAAGGATGTTTACATATGATTATCCTCTTGATCCCCTCCTTTACCATGTCCAATGAGAAGATCACTCACTCACTAGTGTAGTGATAAAGATAAATCTAGGAGCTAGTCATATTCATCATGATACCCTTTTTTGTTTTAGGTCAATCCAATGTATTTATGAATACTTGGACTAGTTGTGTTCATCCAAGTTATTTGTGTATACTTGGATTTGTTGTGTACATCCATTGCATATGTGTTTGCTTGGATTTGTGTTGTGTAAATCCAAGCTACATGTGTGTACTTGGACAAGTCTAGTTGAGTTGTAATAGATTTTATTAGGAGTTCTCACTAAACTATAAAGTGATGTGGTTGTGTCTTGTGAGTGCTCTCTAAACTTTAAAGTGATTAGTAGTTGTGTTGTGTGAAGTTCTCACTTAGCTTCAAAGTAAAGAGTCGTGAAGATTGGTTCTAGCTTTCGATTAGAACTCGACATCTAGCCTTGTGTCGTTAAATTGTGAAGTAGGCAACGTAGTGTAGATTGGTCCTAGCTAAAGATTAGGTCTCGACATTTCGCTTAGTGTCGGAAAATAATGTAAGCAACGATGTAAGGTTTTCTTCGCCGAGAAGGGAGCTTGTGGATATAGTGGAAATCTCGAGTAGGTGTACTCGAGGAGTGGAGTAGAAACGAGGATAGAGCCTCGTTGTCGAACCACTATAAATCTTGGTGTCTTCCCACTAGGTTGTCTCCTTCCTTACTCTTTACTTATTTCATTATCATTATACTTGCTTATTATCTTTGCTAGTGCATTTCAATTGAACCTAATCATTATGCAACTTAGCATCAAGTAAAAGATAGTTTTGATACAAACCAAATTGAAAGTAATTTTAATTTGGTCACCAATCAAAGAGAAACTATTCAACCCCCCTTCTAGTTTCTACAATATGGTTCAATGGTCCAATATCCTTAGGGAAAATGTGTTTTGTCTTGGTGGAAACCGGGATCATGTTCCGACGTGTTTAGTGCATATGATATATTGCATCTTTACCAACACCAATTACAATTTGGCATATTTTATCGCTCAACGGATCAATTATGCTAATCACAAGCCTAAAACAAACCTCCCTTACGCAATGCTTCTCACTCGCCTTTTTAAAAGGGTTGGCCGTGATTTTCCAAATCTTGATCTTTCTCAGTTTCAACCGGTCAAAAGGGTTATGCTACCTATTCAAGAGGTATATAAGAGAAAGACAAGATCTAATCGTAAATTCGACCAACAAGAGTTCAATGATGAGGACATGGACATGCCAACAAGTGATGGTGATGGCATTGGCACAAGTGCTCCCATTGACTCTTCGATTTCTTCTCACCACTCCACAAACTCATTCGTGGATGGTTTAGATGACATTGCTTCCCCTCCTCACCATTCCTCTAGTGAAGTTCCTAATAATCTCAATTTAGAGGAACTTTACCGTCAAAATCTTCGAACCCGAGGTGATTTGCATGAACACCGGATTGAGTCAAGAAAGGGAATCAAGTATTTGGGAAAAATGATCAAGGATTTAGGCAAGAAAAGGAGGTGAAGACTTTGAGTTGTGTCAAAGTTTGGTTATCATTTGCAGCTTAAACATTTGCTTATTAACACTTTGGTTTAGTTGTTTATTAACTTATGTTACATGTTTGGATTATTATTTATTTTGATCCTAAATGTTGCTTATGCAATGATGTTTGTGATTTACATAGCTTTGTGCATGCCTTATGATAGTTAGCTTATTAGATTATGATCTGTAGTTAACTTTGGCTTGTAAATCTTTTGGTAAAAATCTGGGTTTATCAAAAACTGGGATGGGAAACTTTTGAAAGCTCTCTGGTCGCGGTTCCATATCGACCCGCGGTTCCTTATTGATAAGGTACCGCCGGTCCTAGATAAGGAACCGCCGTCCACTGTGCACGACAGCAACTTTTTCTTTACACTGTTTTCTTAAATCTGTGTAAACCTTGCATGATTTTCAGTAATAAACTGCACATTTCCTTAACTAGCTTACCTAAATTCATTATTCACCTAAAATGATTTTAACCCATTACTAGTTTGGATCATCCTCTCACCCATTTAAACCCACCTTGTTTGCCATGTTCTTCACACATCAAACATACCTTCCATAACCCTAAACAACCATGGTGTGTACCAAAACCTCAAACACTTCCAAGACCTCCACCCCAAGGAAAACACTCAAAATAAGGATTAAGGTAGCCAAGCCTAACTCCTCACCTTTCCACACACCTAAGAATGAGATGGCTCCCATCCTCATTTCTTCATCACCTTCCCCACCTCTTGCAGCATGCAAGACATCATCCACCCATGGTACTAACCACTCCATTGGTTCTACCTCCTCTTCATTCAACTCAAGAATGAATGAGCTCTCTTCACCCTTCACTCCAAGTGCACCCTTGTATGTGACCACACAACCCCAACCAATCCAAAGCATTCCTTTTGTGAATGACTTTGATGACACTCTGGTGACTTCACCATTTACCCCTCTTAACTCACCCATTTCACCCTTGGAGATACCTCCACACTCACCCATTTCCCCTTTAGGGAACATGCCTCCACTCTCACCCACATCACCCTTGGAGAACTTGCCTCCTCCACCTCCACCCAACTCAAACATTCCAATTTTGGGTGTTCCACTTTCCCTCCTCTTGGGTGATCCATACTATGGGTTTCAACAAACACATGGTCCTAGTTGTCCATGTTGTCTTTACAACCACTACATCATCCATAACCTTAGGATGGATATGTATGGACTAGATATGAGGTTTCAAGAGTTCTTGCTTGCCTTGTTCTCCATGCCTCCTCCTAGGAGATGAATGATGGAGTCTTCTTAATAAGAGTTTTCAACAAAACCAAGCCAAATAAGACTAATATAGATTTAATGTTAAGCTAGCTATGTATTAGTTAGTTTTATTTGTCATTGTACTTTCTTCCTTCATGAATGTTTCATGTTGTTGATCTATGGATTTAGCTTTGTGTGTTTCTATCCTTTTGTGCACACTAATCAACTTTAATTTGAAATTAAAATTGAACCTAAATCTATCACAACCTCTAAAAACTTGACTAAAATTGGTTCAAAATGATATCTAAATTATTTTGTCACCCTTTGTCAAGACATTCTTTGTGAATGTGTTGCTTTATGCAACCCTAGCATAATTTGGTGCTAATAGAGGTAAAATTCCAAGATTTGCAACTTTTTGAAAAAGTCTTAGTTTTTCGCAAAAATGTGGGAAAACTTGGTTTCAAGTCCACTGGACGCAGATCCTTAAAGCCCCGCGGTTCCCTAGCGATATGGAACCGCCGGTCCCTTTAAGGTACCGCGGGCAGAAATCAGTTTTTGACGAATTTTTGGTCAAAACTATTAAAACCCTATACCCTGTCAAGATTCCTTGTTGACTAAACATTCCTTGACACTTCACATTTTGTATTCAAATTCTTACCTTGATTACATTTTACTTATACCCCAACCTTGAGATTTCACTCTCACACCTTCCCAACCTTGAGAATTCACTCTCACACAACCTTGAGATTTCATTCTCACACCTTCCCAACCTTGAGAATTCATTCTCACATAACCTTGAGATTTCATTCTCACACTCTCACAATGCCTAACTCCTACATTCCTAACCTTGACATTTCTTTGTCATAATCCCACTCACCCAAAGCTTCCTCATACAAGCTTTCAAAGAAACCGAAAATCTCGGTTCGACCTATTTGGGTTAAGAAGAATGAACCATCTTCGTCCAAACCACCCAAAAAACCTACCTTCTCTCCAATCAAGTATTGGAATGAGACTTATACCATAAACCCCATCACCGGAGCTAAAGAAAATGTTCCCCCACCACCACAATCCTTCAACACCCCTCATCTCAATGACCTTTCAACCTTCCCAAACCTCACAAGGCATTGTGAAAACATTCCCAAGCCCATTACCCCACCACCACCATACCCTAAGTTTGATGCCATACCCCCATCAAACGATTTTGTGTTGCATCATGGATCCTCGTGTGCTTGTTGTCGATTTCAACAAATTGAACTTACTCATGTGTATGAGAAGTTAAATTTTCTTGAATTCCTCCTCACTCGACCTCCTATTCAAGTTTTCGTTCCGGTGGACAAAACTTCGAATGATACATCGTCGTCTTTTTAGTCTTCTATTTTTTTAAGCAATCTTGGAAAATATCACTATTAGACTAGCTTATGCTTAGTGGTTTATTTTCCATATTTATTGCTTTTAGATACTCATATTGTGTGTATGACTATCTTCTTTGTTGTGTCCTTTTCTTTTATGTAACCTTTGTGTTGTTTGTGTGTTATTTAATTAGTTCTATTTTTGAGTTGATCATGGTTAATTTTTACAATTGCTAATGGGTGATTCCATCAATTCTAAGCTTTAACCCATTGACAAGCTTATCATCTTCATCGAATTGAAGCTTGATTTTGTCAATTACCCCTTTGGACACACTTAGCAAAATACTTGCTTCTAATTTGAGATTTCTTCTCTCTCTCCCTCTCAAGTTACTTAGTAGGTATTGATCATATATACATTGGTGTTTCTTTCCTTTCTACTAACCTTTGTGTAGCATGTCACCTTAGCTCACAAACTTGGTGCCCCAAGCAAGGGGGAGCTACTAGCAAAGTTCGATGTTCTTCGAAGACTTGTGCTAACCTTTTTGCTACGACAAAGGGGGAGAAATGATAGTGATAAACTAGTTAATAATTCCATATTTTGTGTTTCCACGTAAATGAGTTTATCGTTTGTCGTAATCAAAAAGGGGGAGATTGTTAATGCAAGTGATGCCTAAAAACATTATTAGTGTTAACTAATCTTTCTTAGTTTTGATCACAACAAACCATACAACACATTTAGTGTAAACACAAAATGAATTATTTAACTAACACTATCATCAAGGTAATAATCATATCACTAACTTTTCTTAATCATACTTAGTGATCATCAAAATGATTATCCTTAAAACTCACTTTTGTTAATATAACAAAAGACTTTTTAATAAACTTTCTTTTTTAGAAAATGTTTTATTAAAATGGAAAATGAAAATTTGAAAATAGCATATTCCAAATGCTGTTAGAATATCCTTTGAAGGTTTCAAATACCTCAGGTATTCCCACCCCACTAAAAGACAAAAAACGGAGCGGAGTCTAGTGGCGGTACCTTAAGTACCTACGCGGTTCCTTAGCGATATGGAACCGCGGGGTGAGATAAGGTACCGCGCACAGCTAGCCGTTATAGATCCGTTATACTTTGTCTCCTTTAAATAGTGGGTCAAATCTCATTTTCCAGCAAGCCTCTTAGACGTTTTTCTCAGCCCTCTTTCTATTTTCTATAGCATAATCATTAGTAAATGATCACTTAAATTGTTAAGGTTGTTTACATATGATTATCCTCTTGATCCCCTCCTTTACCTTGTCCAATGAGAAGATCACTCACTCACTAGTGTTGTGATAAAGATGAATCTATGAGCTAGTCATATTCATCATGATACCCTTTTTGTTTTAGGTCAATCCAATGTATTTATGAATACTTGGACTAGTTGTGTTCATCCAAGTTATTTGTGGATACTTGGATTTGTTGTGTACATCCATTGCATATGTGTTTGCTTGGATTTGTGTTGTGTAAATCCAAGATACATGTGTGTACTTGGATAAGTCTAGTTGAGTTGTAATAGATTTGATTAGGAGTTCTCACTAAACTATAAAGTGATGTGGTTGTGTCTTGTGAGTTCTCACTAAACTATAAAGTGACTAGTAGTTGTGTTGTGTGAAGTTCTCACTTAGCTTCAAAGTGAAGAGTCGTGAAGATTGGTTCTAGCTTTCGATTAGAACTCAACATCTAGCCTTGTGTCGTAAAATGGTGAAGTAGGCAACGTCGTGAAGATTGGTTCTACCTTAAGATTAGAGCCCGACATCTAGCCTTATGTCGTTAAATTGTGAAGTAGGCAACGTTGTGTAGATTGGTCCTAGCTAAAGATTAGGTCTCGACATTTAGCTTAGTGTCGGAAAATAATGTATGCAACGATGTAAGGTTTTCTCCGCCGAGAAGGGAGCTTGTAGATATAGTGGAAATCTCGAGTAGGTGTACTCGAGGAGTGGAGTAGAAACGAGGATAGAGCCTCGTTGTCGAACCACTATAAATCTTGGTGTCTTCCCACTAGGTTGTCTCCTTCCTTACTCTTTACCTATTTCATTATCATTACACTTACCTATTATCTTTGCTAGTGCATTTGATTTGAACCTAATCATTATGCAACTTAGCCTCAAGTAAAAGATAGTTTTGATACAAACCAAATTGAAAGTAATTTTAATTTGGTCACCAATCGAAGAGAAACTATTCACCCCCCCCCCCCCTTCTAGTTTCTACAGAGTGGATGAAAAGTGCTCAAGAGGGGGACTTGGGACCATACCTTCATGCAACAAATTATCAAAAATAATATCCCCCTCCGTGGCATCATCATCAATACCCAAAGGTATTGAGAGAATGTCAATTCCTCCATAGCTATATCATTATTCTCAACTGAAGTAGTAGACGGAGGTAAAGACTCGGAAATAGGAGCAGGATTCAGCGCTTCAATCTTAGCAATAAGAAGATGAACTTTCAGTAATTTGTCGCAAAGAATAACGTTTTCCACCTCATCTACAAGACCAAGTTCGGTGGTGAAATTCTCGTAAGTTGGAGAGAATAAATCAGCATCGCCCTCATCTCCCGGAGGAGATTGAGAAATTTCGAAAGTGAAATTCTCATAGCATGGAGAAAAATCATCATTAAGAGCGACCTCGTCCGTAAGCTCAGCAAAAGTAGGGACATCACAAACCTCATCAAAGAATTTATCAAGATCAAAATCACTAATCTCACTCGATGTATCACTATCCTTAGACGCATTAGGGATATCAAGAATAGGAGTAGTAATCTTAGAAGATGGGTTGAGATTATAGATATCATCCTCTTCATCATCATAATAGTAGTATGGACGCACAAGAGGAGGAGTATAATCACTAAGATTAGATACTTGTTCTTGTTGCTGTCGCTTTTCCTCCTCCCTTGCTTCGCGTATGCTAGCTAATTCTTGTTGAATGTATTGAAGTGTATTCAAAAAAATGGCTCGTTCTTCTTTACTCATTCCAACAGAAGGTTGATGATCGAGGGTGTATTGTGGGGGCTCAAAATTGTGAAAACCGGAATTATAGCACGGATGTGGCTCATAGTAATTCATCGGTTGAGAAGAATTAGAACACGGATTTGGTTCATAATAATCCATTGGTGAAGAAAAATGAGGACACGGATTTGGCTCATAATAATTCATTGGCTGACAATAAGAAGTATCGTGAGGGCCCCCACAATTGTTGCAACACAGGTATTGAGAGAAACCCGGTGCATTTTGTTGATATGAATCGTCATATATGGGAAAGGGTGAAATAGTGTCATTAGAAGAGAAGAATGAATTGAAATATGAATTGATCGAATTGCACGATAGACAACGGCCAAATTCGTATTAGGGATATCCATTCCACACCGTTCGTATGAACACCATTGACAGGATTGACTATTAGAAGATGGTCTTCCATACCCTACACAGTCAACAAACGAATCCAATAAGAACAATAGATAAGCAAGAAGAATATTTTTGGTGCAAAACTTTCGAAAAAGAAATGCTTTTATGATTTTTCAAATGTTTTTGGATTTTTAAAATTTTTTATTTTTATGGATTTTTGAAAATTTTTGACACGAAAAATAACGTTCACGAGTGAACGGATCCCAAAATCCAATGCGTCTCTCACAAAAAACCGTTAATCTTAACGAAAAGAGCCGGCAGCGGCGCCATTTATGCCATGTATGAAAATTTGTTCGTCTCGATTCAATTCGAATTGACTATTGGTTATTAGTGCGACTCAGTCGTTCTTGGTGAATAAAAAGAAAATGTCGTTGATTATCTATAACTAATTAAAAGTGAATGTGAAAAGTAAAAAGAATAAACTAAAGACGAATGACAAATAATAAAGAAACGTAAAACGAGACGAATATTAAAAACTAAAAATTAAAACGATATTAAAACAAATATTAAAAGAAACAATTAATAAAAGTAAAAGCGAAAACAGAAAAAAATAAAAATAAACTTTTCGAATTAAAAATAAAACTTACTTAAATAAAATTGAACGAAATTGGATTATAAAACTATTTTAAAAAGAAACGAAACAAATAATAAAACGTAAATTAAAACAAAACAAATAATAATACAACTAAACGAAAAAAATTAACTTTCGACTCGAAAATAAAGTTTATTTAATGAAAAAGAAGAGAATAAAACTAAGATGGTACATTAAAGCTAAACGAGGCAAAACCTAAAGCGGGTACTAAATAAAAGATAAAACTTGAACTTTACGAAAAAAATATTAATTTTAAAATTAGACGAAAAATTCAACTAAAAATACGTAGCTTTCAAAATTAAAATCGGAACAACTTTCAGATTAAACTAAACGATTGCGGAACAAGAAACAAGCAAGCAGGCAAGCTGCTCAAGCAAGCAGCCTACCTGCTCAAAATGGCGCCAAAAGACTAAGCTAGCTAGCTAGCTCTCATGTCAATTTGCTCTTATACGGAATAACTATTCCTTGTCTTATCCGAAATATTCGTTTCTATTTCCTTATCCGCAATAATTGCTTTGACTACGGAACACGTGACAATCCGTCAATTTATGGTTGATATTTTATTCTCGAATATTATTTAAAAACATTATTTTAATGTTACAATATGAACTCACATATTTTTGGGAAGAAATTTGGATTTTCGTCTTGGAGTAGCATCGACTACGTCTAAACCGGAGGATTCAACGTTACGTGCTTACGTTTACATACACCGTCCTTGGTGACAGTCCGACATTTCAGAAAAATAAATTTATCCACGAATATTATTTTGGAGTTTTAAATTTGTGTTGTTTCATAAACTCACAAATTTACGAGAAGAGATTAGGACTTACGATTTTATTTTAACGTCCTTTACGACTAAACCGGAAACCTTAGGATTACGTATTTACGTTTTCGAACTCCGTTTTTGATGAGACAATTTTTATTGGATTCGTTTTGTGACGGTGATTCATAATTTATAAAAACATTTTTCGTAAAGCGACCCGAGGGCACGGAAATCGAGGAAACTAGAATCGAGGAATACCCGTAAACTAGTGAGATGGGACAAAATACATTGTCCCACCCCACTAGCACACATGGGGCGGCCAACTTTTGCCTCAACACATGAGGTGTCAAGTTCTCATGTAACTACACCACACTTGTTACATTAGCTTCATTTTGAAGCTATTCCACCCACCAAAACTAGCTAAACCATTCACACACAACCCACTTATTCATTTCCTACATGCAAAAACCACCATTTTCTCTCTTCCTCCTCCATTCTTGCCGTCCCATATCTCACCCTAAAACATCCATTTGATCAAAAATCAACCATGAAATCTTATGTTATATACACATATGTTGAAGCCCTTTTGAAACCCTATTGATTGGTGGTGCTTATAACATCCAAGGAGGAGTTTTCATGGAGTAGTAGGGCTGATTTTCCACAAGGTGTTTATGAAGAATGGTGATCTTGAAGATGGTCATGGTTATCCACAAGTTTCTCCAACAAAATCCATGTCCAAATCATAACCTACATCAACTTGGTGGTATAAAGATTGTCCTCCTCATCTTCTTGTTATTTTGATTATGTAAACATGTATTTTATTTCCTATTGTATATGTATATGATGATTATATGATGATAAAAATGTTATGTGGGGATTTGTTGTTGATAAATATGCTTAAAAAGATGAAAGACTATAAGAAACAAGGTTAAAATCTTGGTTAAATTTGTAGGCTGTATAAAACAGTAAAGAAACAGGTCATGTACTGATAAAATGATGAAGTAGAATCCATTTACAGTAATCTATGGGTCTTGTACACATGTGAGAGTTGGCCATGCAATGGAATCATTGTAATGAGTGAGATATGATCAAAACAAGTTTAGGGTATAAATCTGAGGTTACTGTTTTGGACGATTTTTAGAAAATACTTAAAGGATGATTCAACAGTAGCTATAGTAGAGTTAAATGTAGCACATATCATTTAGTTTATGTGATAAAAATTTGAGCTTCTATCTCCATGTAGAACTCAAGATATGGCAGTTTTGGTGAAAGTGAAGATAAAAATCAGATTTTTGGAAATTAAAGTATAATACTATTATATAAGCACTCAAAATTTAATAGTATAAAATGTAAAATAAAAACCCACTAACTTATGGATTTTATTTACATAAGTATGTAAAAGGTTAAATAAGTGGACATTTTATAAAAATGGTAACTTGTTAAGTTTTATAAGTTATAAAACTATAACCTTGATTTTTACGACTTTTTCGGCTATCGCCGTAAAATTAACGTTTTTGTTAAATAAAACTTAGATGGTTGGACCCGTCTAATGTAAACTTTATAAAACTTATATACTGATATATAAACATGTATAACAAGTAAAAACCGATAAAACCCGAACTATAGGACATACGGACGTTAACGGACTAAATTAACGTTATTGGACTAAAAATACAACAAAAATGGACTAAAACACTTATAAACTTATTATTGGGCTTAACCTATTTGGGCCCAACTTGTAAAGTTTAAGTACTGATAATATAGGTATAAAAGGGATTAAAATAAGTTAAATAACTTATAATAAGCTTATTGGACTTAAGACACGTAAATAGGTGAAACTAGTAAACTAGTATAAAAGTTATCGATATATAACACTAAAATGAGTAAACGAGAATAAGTAAACCCACTTGATCATCATATATATATAATCATCATATGTATACATAATTGGTATTTTTATAAAGTCATTGGACATGAGTCTAAGACAAGTATTATTTGTCTAGGTTTCCGTGATTGAAGCACGTACCGTACGTCCGAATTGCCGATAACCCGCCTTCCCACATCAACGTGAGTTCATAGCCTCGCACTCTTTTAAATGTTTTTATGAAATGTTTTATAAACCCGCGAGGGAGATATCATGTTAGTTTTTATAAAATAGGACACCATTTGTCCCGATTGTTTGTTTATTGATTTTGGACCCGAATGATTGAATGACCTGATTGTATGACCTGATAAATGATTAATGGACCCGATAGATGAAATAAAATGGATTATTAAAGTTAGGTTATGTCACTAAAAGTCCCATTAGCATGAATTGTGAACTACCGGGAGTTGGTAGACGCTTATGCATTTAATAGTACTATTTGGGGACGATCACCCCAGTTCGCGCCTTGACGGTTGATCCCCGTCGTGCCACATTGATTGGTAAGCGAATTTATGTATGAGAAGATTTCCATAGCGTGACCTTTGTGACGACACGCTACTTTAGATGGGCAAAATTGGTATCGGGTTAGCTACCCGTTGTTGGTTTAGTAAGGTAACAATGTCATGCGGCTTATAATAATCCGAAAATTAACAAAATACTACTAGACGCTCCGAACTACGATGTATTGCCTGACTAGCAATACAGGGTCATACTATTGATATTATGTTTGTGTTTTGGTTTTCATAACCATACTCATATAACGGTTTTTATTTTCATACAACGTCATAAGACATATTGTATGATGTTTTTACGACATTGGCTCGTATAATAATTTTTAAGGCAAATGCCTATATTATGATTTTCGATAAGGATTTGTATAAAATGACTTTGGCTATTTTATGGCCTATTACAAAGATTTGTATAAAATGATTTTGGCTATTTTACGGCCTATTACAATGATTTGTACGAATTGATTTTTGGTACTAATTTTATACCAAAGTTATATTGATGGAATTTATTAAACTCTATGAATTCACTCGGCGTTATCGCTGACCTTTTCTTTTAACATGTTTTATCTCAGGTACTTGAAGGTAATTCTCGGGAAGACGACAAGAATTCATGGCCCGCACTTAAACAATATTTTCCATTCAAATATTTTGTAAAACTTTGTATGAAATGAAATGACTTGGGACCGATGTAACTTTGATATTTATGAATGGAAATGCTTTATTAATAAACGACGCGATTTTTATGCGTTGTCTATGATGTGAGTAATGTGCTATCCCGTAACACCAACTAGTCTTCCGCTGTATTGAGTTGTACAAATTTGGGGGTGTTACAGTTTGGTACCAGAGCTCTCGTTATAGAGAACGAAAGATTTTTAAAACCAAGGTTTTGAATAAAACATTTCAAAATCTTTTAAATATAAACATTTTTTCTAAAATGTCAAAATCTTTTGACTATAACGGTGCCGAAGAATTCCCGAGTTACCGACAAGGCCAAGACTGAGAAGTGTTATTTTAATATATATATAACTTGGATTATATATATATGATGTAATTTTATTACATGATTGTTTGATGATTATTTTGATATTTATACGAGGTATTTATACGAGGTATTTATACGACGTAGATTGTCACAATGTACCCTAAATCCCCTAGTAAATTAATCGAAGCTATTCTCGTAGGAATTCTAGTTATCCTAAATCTAAACCAAGTTGTGGATATTTATGATCCCAACAAATGGTTGATATTCGTAGAAATGTAGATATTAGTTGATTGTGATATTGAAAAAGAATTGGCGAGATTAAATCTGATATCGATGTCATGACGATCTTTCCTTATAGAGTGGAGTTTGACAAAAGGTTACCACCTGGAAAGGTGTCATCTGATTCGTTGTCACCCAATTCTTAAATTGAAATCGAAAGGGTGAATGTTGCACTTGAGGCTGTAATTGGAACCATTACCCAAAAGCCTCATGCCACTAATACCTTTCCGAGATGTCTAATTGAATGATCAAGTCATTTCATATTAATGACTCATTTGATAACTATTGATGAAGAGGTTATAGAATCGAAAATTAAGTGTTGAGCATATCGAGCTTTTGTTGCCATATTAAGGTTTATAAATAAGGTTGAAAGTATTGGAGAATGAAGTAGGATATCGAATTGAGTATAAAATTGGTTGAAACCTGAATAAAGTGAAACTTAACCTGTATGGAATATGAGATTGTTAAGAGGAAGTCGTTAAGTTTTTGTGATTAAATTATAAGGTTTTAAATGATTGATAGTTTGTATTAAAGGTTGTTCCTAGACCATTGTCCACTGACGAGGATGCCCAGTGTCCAAGAAATAAATTGAAGAAATCTTCTTCTGAATTGAGACCGATGGATCTTCTGGGACATGTGGAACACCTAATGACTCTTGTAGATTAGTATTCATTGTGGTATCTTTTAAAAATAATCTCTAACTTAACTGTGACATTAGTTGGTAGGATGAGTTCTGAGAATTGTATGACATAGTGACACGTAATGTGTTACGGTACAATTTTGACTTGTTTGTGATTAATGAAAAGACTACCTTTGATTGCTAAATCCTATATGTATCGATGTTATCTATCTTTTATTGCTTCATCCTAATGTTCGCATTATTGATGCAACCATTGAACAAGTACTCATCTCGATTTGAGTTACGTTGTGAATTATTCTTTTTGAGTGCCATCGAGATCATGAATCTCATGATTATCTGGCTAAAGCTCATTTCCTATCATATTGTAGTTAAGTTCTTGGTAAACAACTCTTCATCACTCTTTTGCAGATCACTCATTGTTTTTATAAGATAAAACAGTATGCCTTGGGAAAAATTGAATTTTCATCACTATAAGGATTATTCATAGTGAGATTTATAAGTGATTGTTATTGAAATGAAGTTGTTTATAATACACCTTGGAAAAACCTAATTGTTTTCATAACAAAGAAAATCTTTGTAAATTTAAATTTTGATTCTTACTTAAGAATTAAGCATAAAGATGTTTTTATTATAAACATGATGATAAAATTTTGACGAACTGAGTATTGCATCGTTAATCTTGAAATTGTATATAGTTGCGCGCCTACATACAATTTGGAATGGACTATGCAAGACTGATTAGTAGTCACCATAAAACTAATGAATAAACACTAAATTTTCTTTGAAGATTGTGAAAGATAAAATTTTATGAGATCTGCAAGAAGTGAAAAATAGGGACATATTGATAGGAACACCTACATATGTGCCTGTAGCATCTATTCTTCTGAGTTGAATTTACTCATCTATGGAAATTGTCTTATTTGACAATTGACAATTCTTTCTTGTCCAATTCTCCCGTAGTGAGATTCTTAGGAAAAGTATTTAATTACCGAGTGTTGATACCCGACTGGATGTATTGACGTTCTTATCATTTCTTATGATTTGATTTCATTTGAATGACCTGGGTAACGATCCGAGGAGCTTTTAAATGCGTACTCAAATTATGAAAACATGAGATATATTCATATTCGTTAAATGTTTTCATTCGTATCTGATTTGAAATTCTCTCGCGTAGATTATGCGTTGACCTTACTCTTTTAAGGTTAGTTATGTCTCCAGATATCCTTGAATTGTGAAGGATTATGAGTTATTATTAGTCCTTTGAGAAATTCACATCTTATCGACGGCAATGAAACTGGAAAGTTGATAGTGCCAGTAGAATGGATTGATTGATTATGACATGACGACATTGTCTTAATTGATGGGAACTCAAGTAGAATTCCCCTAAAAGATAAGATGTTGATTATCAAAAGTGATCTAAATAATTCTTGATGGATGACCATATCCTGCATTTAGACTTAAAATTATACCGTGTATGGTTGTGAACTAGTTATAGATATTATAATCTAGAAAGAACATAATATTAATTTATTAAAAGATGTTTATCTTATTTGAAACTTTAGGAGGTATTTGTTGGTGAATTACCTAGACTTTCGCCATTAAGGCAAGTCGAAATTAGTATTGATTATATTCCCGGTGCTGCACCTGTGGCATGTGCACTGTACGTCAGCACCATCTAAATTAAAGGAATTACCGTACAATTGAGAGTTGTCGGAGAAAGATTTTATTATACCAAGCCTGTCATCATGAAGAGCTATGGTGTTATCATTCCTTATATTTATAGATTACTATAAACTAAGTAAATTGACACTCGAAAACAATATCCATAACTCGAAATGGAAGATTTGTTCGATCATTTACAAGGTTCTAAGTGTATGTTTTAAAAATTTGATCCACGACATGGTTATTATCAACTTCGCGTCCGCGAAGAAAATTTTTTATTCCAATCACTACATCCGGTACTTGTAATGAACATTATGAGTTTCACGTGATGTCGTTTGGATTGACTAACACACATGTAGCATTCATAAATTTGGTGAATCACGTGTGTAGGCTGTAACTTGATAAATTCATGCTTGTGATCATTAAGGACTATTTGTTTGTATATACGAATAAGAATGAGTTAATAATTATTTATAGACTGCCCTGAATTGGCCGAACAGTGAAAACCTGAACCTTGAATAATTAACACGTGATTGAAGACTTAAATCTTTACATGATTTAACCATGTGATTAATAGATAATGGAATATAAATTGACACTTCAAAAATTTAGAGCCCTTTTAAGACTTTGGATTTTACCAAAAAGAAAGTGCAAGTGTGTTTTGACAAATGTTTTAACAAAGAACTTTTGAGGGAGTATTCCCTTATAACCAAAATATTTAACTAAACTTCTGCTTAGGGGTAAATGTTTTTGCATACCTTAAGACAACTTAAGAAAGATTGAGGAGAACCATTTAAACCATAACTTGAAATTTGAAACGATAATTTTTACTTTTCAAACTAAGAAAACTTTGACCAAAGTATAAACAAAGGTTTTTCGAACATTTACGAATCTTATTAATTATTTTCGATAAATCAGCAAAAATCTTGTTAATTAAACTCAAATTTATTTTGAACATTTTATATAATTGGTCGAACTAAGAAATTTAAAAATTTTACGTTTACACTTCATAAAATTTAACTTATAAATATTTAATTAATTATAATAATTATCGACGCTTTAGACGACAGATTGAGAAAAACGGATAAAACTGATAGTTGAGAAGAATTTTGAATAAATACGGTTATGATATTTATTTCATCAGAAAGGTGAACGTAATTACTGACGCATAATATAGAAAGAATATCTGAGTGGATTGTGGACATGATAATTATATCATCATGAGAAGTGAATATAGATACTGACATATTATATAAAAAGGATAAAGAACCAATTAGGACATGTTCCTTAATAATGAAGGTGCAAAATAAATTGTTGAACAATGTAAAATCAACGATGCTTGTAAGAAGGATAATATGGATAATAAAAAGGGGGTTCGCGGATAATGTGAACCATTAAAATTAAGAAGCCGATAGCGTTAAATGTTTTAAAGGCCACTTGTGGTTGTATAAATATGGAGATTATGAGATACAGTTACGTTGGAATTTGTAAGTATAAGTATTTTATTTATGTTATTTCTGATTTAATGTATCATTATTAGAAGAAGTTGTACTGATGGCAATTATGAAGGCAGACATCGCCTCATACATTAGTAAACGTCTAGCTATTGCAAAGGTCATCATCTGAATTTGATTCGAATTGGGTCATCGTCGACAGACTGACCAAATCTGCTAATATCATTCCCGTTAATGATAAATGCAAAAGAATTATGTAAACATAGTGTGCCTGTATCGAACATCTTTATCAAGATCCTCGCTTCGCATCGAATTTCTAGAGATTTGCTCAGAAATCATTGAGAACGAACCTTGATGAGTGTAACACCCCATTTTGGAAATGGAATCTTACGCATAATCATGGCGTGTCATCAAAGCATACAAGGATAAATGTCTAAGCATTATTTGACCATAAAAGGGAAATACCGGAATCAAACATCGGTAACCCCAAAGTAGAGCTCATCACACACAAACATAAATACTGTAAAAGGAAAGGACGAAACAATGTCCATTGCAAGCTGTATTAAAGTAAAGGAAATGCATAAAGTAAAGAAAGACAGTAAAGCTTCCAATCCATATGCACGTACGTTTGAGATCTACGAGCGTCCCTGAGTACCTGCCGTTTTGGGAACATGAAAAGGAAAACGGCTGAGCAAGACGCTCAGTGCACGGATGTACAATATAGCATGAATAGGATAAGCATGTAACATATAACAGCGGAAGACTAAGTTCTGAGTAAACTGGTTAAGTATTAAGAAAACTGGTTTTATAGTTTGAAAAGCGTTATGTTTATCTTATGAAAACTGTTTTAACATAAATATACCATAGCCCATATAGGTCATGAAAAGGTCACGTGCATGAATACTTGGAGGGGTGACCTCATCATGCTGATTAGAGGGGACGCCTCTAATTAATATACTGGTCTGGGTAGGAGGGATCAACTCCTTGTGAAGGATGCAAGGCACACACCACATTCACCATGAAATACTGAATAAAACATGTAACTAGGATGCACCCATACGCCCCACATGATATAATAATATGGCCAAAACTGAAAGGGACGCCACGAGCAATCACTCTGCCGTGGTGAAGTCATAACATTGGTGCCTCCAATGTTATGGTTATGGTACCTCCATAACTAGGTGAAACTGGTCATGCTTGTATATGGCTATAGATTATGCTAATTAAACATAAGCAGTTCAAAACAATAAAACAAATACTGGGGGAAAACAGTTGGCTGCATACGGGGAAATCCTAATAAGGAAAGAATGTCCATACTGAAAGGACGGGAATCCGTACCTCAAGTCCAGTGAATGAACGGAAGAAAGACTCCTACTTCTGGATCACTAACGCTACATGAATACACACGTATATAAGTATCGAATTACTGATTACGTACTGGGTTTTATGTCTCATCTTAGCTTACTTTGTATGTTTTAGATCATGGTTTACTGTTTAAAGCCTTAAACTGTGTTTGTCTTGTATTCTGATTAATCTGATTAAGTATTACTGGTATTTCATGTATTATTATACTTACTGTGTAATAATAAGTAACTTTCCAAAAAAAGCAGGTTTCCAAAAATAGAAAGTTTCCAAAAATAGAAAGTTTCCAAAAATACAAAGTTTCCAAAAATAGAAAGTTACCAAAAATAGAAAGTTCCCAAAAATAGAAAGTTTCCAAAAATAGAAAGTTTCCAAAAATAGAAAGTTTCCAAAAATAGAAAGTTTCCTAAAATAGAATTTACTGCTTAAAATAGATTAGTTTCTAAAAATAGAAAATTTCCAAAAATAGATCAGCTGCCTTAATTAAATAAGTTTCCATATATAGAAGGTTTCCAAGATTAGATTAGCTGCCTGAAATAGATAGATTTCCATATATATGAGGTTTCCATTAATAGATTAGTTGCCTTATTTAATTAAGTTTCTATAAATAGAAGTTTCCATAATTAGAATTAAGCTGGTTACATAAGCTAACATATAAGTCTAAATGTTTATAAGCTTATTTCTTAAGTCATATGATATAGTGTATAGTTTAATTATTATTTCATGTATTTTAATTAAACTATAGGTTAAGCATTTTAATTAAAGTATAACATGTTTTAATTAAAATGGAATAAATTACTTAGGTTAAAATGTGTATTATTATGCATCAATAACATAACCTAAGTCATGTCTAAATTAATTAATTATAGGCATGTTTTAAATAATTAATTAATTATAACTTATAACATAAAATACTTAGGTTAAATTAATATCATGCTAAATTAATAATTAAAACAACCTAAGTCATGGTTTAATTAATATCTCATGTTATTAATTAATTTATATCCTAAGTTCATAATTCATAAATTTTAACATGTAGCATAAATCATGATTTAACCAACGAACCATGAATCGGGCATGAACTCGACACCGTACCCCGAGCCAACTCGGGGTACTAGTGTCCCCTTGCTGCCGTAGGTCCCACATGCACCAACCAAGACCAAAATGGTCTTGTTGGTGGCGGCAAAAGCAAACCGAACCCCCCCTCGGGTTGGTTATACTAGGCGGCCAAAACAAACACCCTCTTATATCATCCTTTGATTTTAATTTACCCCAAAACATGTTAGATCAATGTTTAATTATCATGTTTTAATAAGAATATTAATAACATGTTCATGAAAATAATAAAAGATTTAAAAGAATTAAAAAGAAAGGTTTAGAATGATATACCAATACGTAGCTTGAAAGAGGATGAACAATCACGGTTTATAGCAATGATTTTTGTGATCAAGATCAATCAACAACCACCTTTGGTGGTCTTAGGGGTGGCGGCACAAAGAGAGACCAAGGAGGAGGAGAGAAAACTTTTTAGGTTAAATGCTTATTTTTCATGAAATGTAAAAATAAAATGAAAAGTTACCATAACCCCCCTTTCATGTAAAAGTCAATGGGCTAAGCCCATTATGGTTATGTGTGCCGTGGGTATGGGGGCCCCACATGGGGTACCCATACCTTTTCTCGTGTCCCGATGTTTCGTGTTCGTTCGTGGTTAAACGTGTTCGTGTTTAAAGTGTTTCTGTTTATTTTATCATGTAGTTTATCGTATAATTTACACTCGTAATTAAGTACTTACGTAATTATTTTAGTTCGTGTTTTAACATGGTGATCATGATTTAATTATGTTCACGTGAAATATCTATTAACTGTTTATCATGAGTTTGTACGTAATCGATACTTATCATGTCATACACGTATGCACTTGCTTGATTATTAGCACATGAATGTGATCAATACTAAATAGGGTAAGTTTTAATCTAGAACGTACGATCTTAAGGGCACTATTCAAGGTAAAAGCATGCGGGTTTTACAATTCTTCCCCCCTAAAAAGAATAATTCGTCCCCGAATTATAGATAAAGTAAACTGGAAAGAAGTAACATACCCGAACTCAAAATATGAAGTGAGGGTAAGAAGCCCGGATAGACCCTCTGTTTCCCAAGTGGCTTCCCGCTCGGTATGGTCCCTCCAAAGAATTTTGACGAATGGAATCGTCTTCCTTCTCATGACTCGTTCTTGCCTGTCGAGAACTCGTTCGGGTTCCTCTATAAAAGTGAGATCTTCACGTATCTGTTCCAGTGGATACTGAACCATGTGAAGGGGATGATACTTGTACCCTCTGAGTAAGGACACATGGAACACGTTATGCACGTGCGAAAGCTGAGGAGGTAACGCCAATCGGTAAGATACTTCACCGATTCGTTCAATGATATCAAATGGTCCGATGAAACGAGGACTGAGTTTCCCTTTGATCCCGAAGCGTTTAACACCACGTGCCGGCGAAACCTTGAGGAAGACGTGGTCTCCCACATTAAATGTGTGTCCCTACGATGCTTATCGGCGTAACTCTTCTGACGTGACCGTGCTTCCTGCAGCTTTTGCTTAGCTACTTCGATCTTCTCATTGGTCATTCCTATAACTTCTGGTCCTTCGAGTGTTCGCTCTCCCACTTGATCCCAGCAGATTGGAGCGCGACATTTCCTGCCATACAACATTTCGAAAGGAGCACATTTGATACTTGCATGCCAGCTGTTGTTGTATGCAAACTCGACCAAACAGATGTAATCGTCCCAATCACCTGTCCATTCCAACGCACACAACCTTAACATATCTTCCAATGTCTGAATTGTTCGCTCCGACTGTCCGTCCGTTTGAGGATGAAAGGCCGTACTCAGCTTAAGTTGTGTACCCCAAGCTTTTTGCAGACCTTTCCAGAATCGAGACGTGAAACGAGGATCTCTGTCTGAGACGATGCTGGAGGGAGTACCGTAGAGTCTCATGATCTCCCTTCTGTAAGTATCTGCGAGTTTACTTACCGGATCTTCCTTGCGTATCGGTAAGAAATGAGCTGATTTGGTGAGTCGATCAACAATGACCCAAATCGCATCGTGCTTCTTCTTGGTAGGCGGAAGACCGGTAACAAAATCCATGGTGATTTTGTCCCACTTCCACTCTGGAATATCCAACGGTTGAAGGAGACCGCCCGATCGCTGATGCTCAATCTTAACCTGCTGGCAGGTAAGACATTTGGAGACATAAGTGGCTACATCCTGTTTCATACCACTCCACCAAAAGTGCTGTCTGATGTCATGGTACATTTTTGTCGACCCAGGATGTATAGAAAATGGGGAGCTGTGAGCTTCAGCTAACAATGCTTCCCGGAGTTCTTGATTGTCAGGAACACAAAGTCTCGTGCCCTGCCAAATGATACCGTCTGTGTCCATTCTGAATTCTGTCTGCTTCTCCAAATTCTGAATTATCGCCCAAATTTCTCCATCATCCTTCTGCTCTTCCTTGATCCTCGACAGTAACTCGGGTTCTACTCTAAGATTCGCCCAGTATCTGTGCTGCCCACGTACCATGATTTCGATGTCTAGCCGCTCCAAGTCTCTTATGTTTTGTTCCTTGATTCCAATGACGTTGATCATTCTGGACTTTTTGCTTAGTGCATCTGCTACTACATTAGCTTTCCCGGGATGATACTGTAGGTTAGTATCATAATCCTTCAACAGTTCCAACCATCTCCTTTGTCTCATGTTCAATTCACGTTGAGTGAAGATATACTTCAAGCTCTTGTGATCCGTGAAAATGTCGCATGATTCTCCGTATAAGTAGTGCCTCCATATTTTCAATGCGAACACCACTGCAGCAAGTTCCAGGTCATGCGTAGGATAGTTTTCTTCATAGGGCTTAAGCTGCCGTGAAGCATACGCGATCACTTTCCCATGTTGCATGAGAACACAGCCCAGTCCCTTCCCCGATGCATCGTTGTAGATCTGAAATCCACCTGTACCAGATGGGAGAGTAAGAATAGGTGCAGATACTAACTTCTGATTTAAGTCTTCGAAGCTCTTCTCTCGTTCTTCCGTCCAGACGAATTTCTCTCCTTTTCGCATCAGTTTGGTGAGAGGTAATGCCAAGCGGGAAAAGTTCTCCACGAATCTGCGATAATATCCAGCTAAGCCTAAGAAACTGCGGACTTCTTTCGCTGACGTTGGTCTTGGCCATTTAGTGATAGCCTCAACCTTCGCTGGGTCCATAGTGATCCCTTCTGCTGATACAGTGTGACCTAAGAATGCCACTTTGTTTAACCAGAACTCACACTTGGAGAAATTCGCATACAGCTGCTTCTGACGAAGAATCTGTAGTACCGTACGGAGATGGTCTTCGTGTTCCTCTGTGGACTTTGAGAAAATCAGGATGTCATCGATGAATACAATGACAAACTTATCAAGGAATTCGTGGAAGATTCTGTTCATCAGATCCATGAATACTGCTGGAGCATTAGTCAGGCCGAATGGCATGACTACAAACTCATAATGGCCATAGCGGGTACGAAAAGCAGTCTTGGCAATATCCTGCTCTTTAACCCTTAGCTGATGGTAGCCTGACCTTAGATCGATCTTTGAGAAGTGTTTGGCTCCTTGAAGTTGGTCAAACAGATCATCTATACGTGGCAGTGGATATCTATTGCGGATGGTAATCTTATTAAGTTCACGGTAGTCTATACAAAGTCGCATGCTGTCGTCCTTCTTCTTAACGAACAAGACCGGTGCGCCCCATGGAGATGCGCTTGGTCTAATGAACCCTCGTTCAAGAAGTTCCTGCAATTGGTCCTTCAGTTCTTTTAGCTCTATGGGAGCCATACGATACGGAGCCTTAGAGATTGGTTCAGCTCCTGGAACAAGGTCGATGTTGAACTCCACTTCTCGTGCAGGTGGTATGCCTGGAAGTTCAGCTGGAAAGACGTCTTGAAATTCCGAAACTACTGGTTGATCCTGAATCGATGGGGATTCAGCATCCATGTCGTGAACCGTAGCTAGATAACCCTCACAGCCATGTGACAGTAATGCACGTGCTTGCAAGGTAGATATGACTTGTACAGACCGTCCGGGTATGAACCCGTTATGAATGTACTCTGGTGCATTAATGTCGCCGAAGATCACCCGATATGAGTGGCAGTCTATGGTAGCATGGTGCTTGGATAGCCAGTCCATGCCGAGAATCATATCGAACTCAATCATGTCTAGGAGAAGTGCATCTACTGCACGAACTTTATCGTCAAACTCTAGAGGAAGACTCTTGTATACATGAGTTATTAATACAGAGTCCCTCAAAGGTGTGGAAATGGTAAGCCTATTTTCTAATGGCAAGGGAAGTGTCCTGATGTTCTTAGCATAAGTAATGGAAATAACTGAGTGAGTGGCACCCGTGTCGAAAAGAACACATGCAGCTTGGCCGTACATATACAAAATTCCAGTAATGGTACCTGTAGATTTGTTTGCCTGATCACGAGATGTCGTGTAGACACGCCCAGTGGTAGGAGGCGGCTTACTATCAGCATGACCCGAGGTACCCTCCATTTCACCCTTACGGCAATCTCTCATACGATGGCCAGGGAGGCCGCACTTGTAGCACGCGTCGGAATCACGACGACATGGGCCAGGGTGTCTACGATGGCAAGTATTGCAAAGAGGATGAGTGAATCCTCCAGCAGGAGTCCTTGCTTGCTGAGGGCCTGCTGATGACAAAATGTGTTAAAATAAAGTATATGCACGAGTATAAGACATATGCGTCATAAGATGTTCACCAGTGTAAGCTGAACGGTTAGGCTGCGAACCCCTGTGGTTCTGGTCCTTCCCGTTACCGTGGTTCCTGGTAGAGGTTAATATAGTGTCAGCATGAGAGATATAACATGAAATCATAAGAAGATGCGTAAATAGTAGGACCTGCTGTTGTTGGAGTGTCCAGCGTTGTTACGGTAATTATCATTACCGCTACGCCTTTCCACAACAGAACGGTCGTTAGTGTGACCGTTTCCTTTGTGCTGATGAGGCTGCTGCTGAGTAGCGGCTGAGACCGGTCCCCAGTTTTCTGCCTGGAAGATACAGTTTAAGAGATGATTATTGAACATATAATGATAGGATGCGGTTTGGTTACCGTTTGAATACGAAATGTTTACCTCTTGTCGGGTCTTTCAGCTTCCCCGAACTCATCTCGTTCCTGCAACATCTCTAGCTTCCTTGCTGCGTCGGCCACTTGTGCTACTGTATTGAACGTAGCACACACTAGATTTTTCGCGACCGAGGTGCGAAGTGCCCACCTAAAGTGGTGTGCCTGGTCCTCAGGAGTACCAGCTGCTGCTCCCAGGAAACCAGCTAAGCGAAGAAAGCGCTGCATGAATTCGTTGCTATTCTCGCCCGCTCTCTGACGTATCCCATGGTACTCTCGCTTGAGCTTGTCTTGCTCTGCCTTGGGAAAGAACTGCTCCATCACTCTCTCCTTGAATTGGGCCCATGTCAAACCAGCGACCCAATCATCACCTCCTTCCGACTGCGTCAAGGCTAGCCACCAGCTGAGTACATCGCCTTCAAACCGGTAGCATGCCAATCTCGCCTTGTATGCGGGGTCACAGCCCATAGCATTGAAAATCTTCTCGATATGAGTCAACCAGCTTTCAGCATCGCTGGGGCTATCAGTCTTTTCAAAAGCTCTAGGACGGAGCTTGTTGAATCTTTCCAGCCACACTGCTAGTGTCACTGGAGGAGGAGGAGGAGGTGGTGCCTGATTCTGCTGCTGCTGATTGTTGGCAGCTTGGACTTCAGCACGGATGTCATTCCTCAGTTGAGGAAGCAAGGCTTGCATGGCAGCCTGAATTGCAGCATTGAGCTGCTCTTGCTCGCGTGTGAGAACCATCTGACAGTATAACATAAAACATATGGTTAACAGTTCGAAACCTAAAATATAAATTATATATATACATGAAAAAAAAATTTATACCAAAAATTTCACGAGAAAAATTTTATGCAAGAAAATTTTTGTATGAATGCATGATGCAGTTTTATGAAAACTTTTGATGCTCGAGAGTGAACGCCTCTGGTCAGTTCACTCAAAACAAAAGACATATCGAGGGGACGCCTATGGGTCGGTCCCAAATCTAAAAGTTTCGATAAAACACATGCGACTAAATAGGGCCAGTCCTGTACCAACCATCACTTAGTCAAAAACCCTGTAACAATGACATGTATATGTATGCTTAAAATGATGAATGCTTGAAAACAACTGTCAGTTCTAGGAAGACCGTAGTGACTACCCACTAATCACAGGTCATATTTGAGAGCCTACAGGTCGAAGCCTTGGCTCTGATACCATAATTGTAACACCCCATTTTGGAAATGGAATCTTACGCATAATCATGGCGTGTCATCAAAGCATACAAGGATAAATGTCTAAGCATTATTTGACCATAAAAGGGAAATACCGAAACCAAACATCGGTAACCCCAAAGTAGAGCTCATCACACACAAACATAAATACTGTAAAAGGAAAGGACGAAACAATGTCCATTGCAAGCTGTATTAAAGTAAAGGAAATGCATAAAGTAAAGAAAGACAGTAAAGCTTCCAATCCATATGCACGTACGTTTGAGATCTACGAGCGTCCCTGAGTACCTGCCGTTTTGGGAACATGAAAAGGAAAATGGCTGAGCAAGACGCTCAGTGCACGGATGTACAATATAGCATGAATAGGATAAGCATGTAACATATAACAGCGGAAGACTAAGTTCTGAGTAAACTGGTTAAGTATTAAGAAAACTGGTTTTATAGTTTGAAAAGCCTTATGTTTATCTTATGAAAACTGTTTTAACATAAATATACCATAGCCCATATAGGTCATGAAAAGGTCACGTGCATGAATACTTGGAGGGGTGACCTCATCATGCTGATTAGAGGGGATGCCTCTAATTAATATACTGGTCTGGGTAGGAGGGATCAACTCCTTGTGAAGGATGCAAGGCACACACCACATTCACCATGAAATACTGAATAAAACATGTAACTAGGATGCACCCATACGCCCCACATGATATAATAATATGGCCAAAACTGAAAGGGACGCCACGAGCAATCACTCCGCCGTGGGGAAGTCATAACATTGGTGCCTCCAATGTTATGGTTATGGTACCTCCATAACTAGGTGAAACTGGTCATGCTTGTATATGGCTATAGATTATGCTAATTAAACATAAGCAGTTCAAAACAATAAAACAAATACTGGGGGAAAACAGTTGGCTGCATACGGGGAAATCCTAATAAGGAAAGAATGTCCATACTGAAAGGACGGGAATCCGTACCTCAAGTCCAGTGAATGAACGGAAGAAAGACTCCTACTTCTGGATCACTAACGCTACATGAATACACACGTGTATAAGTATCGAATTACTGATTACGTACTGGGTTTTATGTCTCATCTTAGCTTACTTTGTATGTTTTAGATCATGGTTTACTGTTTAAAGCCTTAAACTGTGTTTGTCTTGTATTCTAATTAATCTGATTAAGTATTACTGGTATTTCATGTATTATTATACTTACTGTGTAATAATAAGTAACTTTCCAAAAAAAGCAGGTTTCCAAAAATAGAAAGTTTCCAAAAATAGAAAGTTTCCAAAAATACAAAGTTTCCAAAAATAGAAAGTTACCAAAAATAGAAAGTTCCCAAAAATAGAAAGTTTCCAAAAATAGAAAGTTTCCAAAAATAGAAAGTTTCCAAAAATAGAAAGTTTCCTAAAATAGAATTTACTGCTTAAAATAGATTAGTTTCTAAAAATAGAAAGTTTCCAAAAATAGATCAGCTGCCTTAATTAAATAAGTTTCCATATATAGAAGGTTTCCAAGATTAGATTAGCTGCCTGAAATAGATAGATTTCCATATATAGGAGGTTTCCATTAATAGATTAGTTGCCTTATTTAATTAAGTTTCTATAAATAGAAGTTTCCATAATTAGAATTAAGCTGGTTACATAAGCTAACATATAAGTCTAAATGTTTATAAGCTTATTTCTTAAGTCATATGATATAGTGTATAGTTTAATTATTATTTCATGTATTTTAATTAAACTATAGGTTAAGCATTTTAATTAAAGTATAACATGTTTTAATTAAAATGGAATAAATTACTTAGGTTAAAATGTGTATTATTATGCATCAATAACATAACCTAAGTCATGTCTAAATTAATTAATTATAGGCATGTTTTAAATAATTAATTAATTATAACTTATAACATAAAATACTTAGGTTAAATTAATATCATGCTAAATTAATAATTAAAACAACCTAAGTCATGGTTTAATTAATATCTCATGTTATTAATTAATTTATATCCTAAGTTCATAATTCATAAATTTTAACATGTAGCATAAATCATGATTTAACCTACGAACCATGAATCGGGCATGAACTCGACACCGTACCCCGAGCCAACTCGGGGTACTAGTGTCCCCTTGCTGCCGTGGGTCCCACATGCACCAACCAAGACCAATATGGTCTTGGTGGTGGCGGCAAAAGCAAACCGAACCCCCCCCCCCTCGGGTTGGTTATACTAGGCGGCCAAAACAAACACCCTCTTATATCATCCTTTGATTTTAATTTACCCCAAAACATGTTAGATCAATGTTTAATTATCATGTTTTAATAAGAATATTAATAACATGTTCATGAAAATAATCAAAGATTTAAAAGAATTAAAAAGAAAGGTTTAGAATGATATACCAATACGTAGCTTGAAAGAGGATGAACAAACACGGTTTATAGCAATGATTTTTGTGATCAAGATCAATCAACAACCACCTTTGGTGGTCTTAGGGGTGGCGGCACAAAGAGAGACCAAGGAGGAGGAGAGAAAACTTTTTAGGTTAAATGCTTATTTTTCATGAAATGTAAAAATGAAATGAAAAGTTACCATAACCCCCCTTTCATGTAAAAGTCAATGGGCTAAGCCCATTATGGTTATGTGTGCCGTGGGTATGGGGGCCCCACATGGGGTACCCGTACCTTTTCTCGTGTCCCGATGTTTCGTGTTCGTTCGTGGTTAAACGTGTTCGTGTTTAAAGTGTTTCTGTTTATTTTATCATGTAGTTTATCGTATAATTTACACTCGTAATTAAGTACTTACGTAATTATTTTAGTTCGTGTTTTAACATGGTGATCATGATTTAATTATGTTCACGTGAAATATCTATTAACTGTTTATCATGAGTTTGTACGTAATCGATACTTATCATGTCATACACGTATGCACCTGCTTGATTATTAGCACATGAATGTGATCAATACTAAATAGGGTAAGTTTTAATCTAGGACGTACGATCTTAAGGGCACTATTCAAGGTAAAAGCATGCGGGTTTTACAATGAGAGTACTATTTACCACCCCAAATCGAAGGGACGAGGTAAAGTAACGATACAAAGTAATATAAGTGCTGTTTTATGTTTGAATGATTGACCTTTGGTGATAGACCGTATAATCGTTTTCCTTTGGAGATATTATCATTGATAACCATCGTATTAGGATCGAGATCGAATCTTGTTAGGATCTAAATATTAGAGCATCTGTGAGCAGGAGTTGAGATGAAGACACCCGACATACACCCATTGTGAGTTGGACATGTCTTTTAGGTTTAAGGTTCCCTATGATGGCGAACCTAACCTTGCAAAATACCCGACCCGCGAGATCTGAAATGATTGGTGAAATTAGGATTTGATTATTGACTGCCGGTAGTGGGCAAGAGGTTATGTGAATGTGAAATGTAGATCTTGAAGTGCCAAATGGGTAGCGAAGTTATGCCACAATTTTTAAACTTGGAAAAATGAATTCATGATCTGACAAATCATGGGATATAAGTCCCCGTTGTATAGGACCATTAAGATGATGTAAAAGTTGGGATTGAAAGGCATATAAGCTGGATCTACCCTAGGACTTCAAGAACCGCGTGAATTATGTTTCGTAAATCGATCTTGATGGAATATCTATCAAGTGAAAATCTGAATTCTTCTTAGTAAAGCTTAGATCGGCGAAAAGTTGCATTCATCAAAAACCCGTGAACATCATGGATAGAGAAAGTAAGTCAACATTAAGCCTGATCTTATTCCCGTAGTTACGTTTGATGAAACTCGCGTATTGTAATGAATTGCACTTGTGAGAAAAGACCGAATGTGGAGGAAATACCCACATGGCTTTAACTCTATAAGAAGCGAGTAGTAAGATGATCTTTGAGGACAAAGATCCTGTTTAGGGGTAAATGCTGTGACAATCCGTCAATTTATGGTTGATATTTTATTCTCGAATATTATTTAAAAACATTATTTTAATGTTACAATATGAACTCACATATTTTTGGGAAGAAATTTGGATTTACGTCTTGGAGTAGCATCGACTACGTCTAAACCGGAGGATTCAACGTTACGTGCTTACGTTTACATACACCGTCCTTGGTGACAGTCCGACATTTCAGAAAAATAAATTTATCCACGAATATTATTTTGGAGTTTTAAATTTGTGTTGTTTCATAAACTCACAAGTTTACGAGAAGAGATTAGGACTTACGATTTTATTTTAACGTCCTTTACGACTAAACCGGAAACCTTAGGATTACGTATTTACGTTTTCGAACTCCGTTTTTGATGAGACAATTTTTATTGGATTCGTTTTGTGATGGTGATTCATAATTTATAAAAAGGTTTTTTGTAAAACGACCCGAGGGCACGCAAATCGAGGAAACTAGAATCGAGGAATACCCGTAAACTAGTGAGATGGGACAAAATACATTGTCCCACCCCACTAGCACACATGGGGCGGCCAACTTTTGCCTCAACACATGAGGTGTCAAGTTCTCATGTAACTACACCACACTTGTTACATTAGCTTCATTTTGAAGCTATTCCACCCACCAAAACTAGCTAAACCATTCACACACAAACCACTTATTCATTTCCTACATGCAAAAACCACCATTTTCTCTCTTCCTCCTCCATTCTTGCCGTCCCATATCTCACCCTAAAAGATCCATTTGATCAAAAATCAACCATGAAATCTTATGTTATATACACATATGCTGAAGCCCTTTTGAAACCCTATTGATTGGTGGTGCTTATAACATCCAAGGAGGAGTTTTCATGGAGTAGTAGGGCTGATTTTCCACAAGGTGTTTATGAAGAATGGTGATCTTGAAGATGGTCATGGTTATCCACAAGTTTCTCCAACAAGATCCATGTCCAAATCATAACCTACATCAACTTGGTGGTATAAAGATTGTCCTCCTCATCTTCTTGTTATTTTGATTATGTAAACATGTATTTTATTTCCTATTGTATATGTATATGATGATTATATGATGATAAAAATATTATGTGGGGATTTGTTGTTGATAAATATGCTTAAAAAGATGAAAGACTATAAGAAACAAGGTTAAAATCTTGGTTAAATTTGTTGGCTGTATAAAACAGTAAAGAAACAGGTCATGTACTGATAAAATGATGAAGTAGAATCCATTTATAGTAAGCTATGGGTCTTGTACACATGTGAGAGTTGGCCATGCAATGGAATTATTGTAATGAGTGAGATATGATCAAAACAAGTTTAGGGTATAAATCTGAGGTTACTGTTTTGGACGATTTTTAGAAAATACTTAAAGGATGATTCAACAGTAGCTATAGTAGAGTTAAATGTAGCACATATCATGTAGTTTATGTGATAAAAATTTGAGCTTCTATCTCCATGTAGAACTCAAGATATGGCAGTTTTGGTGAAAGTGAAGATAAAAATCAGTTTTTTGGAAATTAAAGTATAATACTATTATATAAGCACTCAAAATTTAATAGTATAAAATGTAAAATAAAAACCCACTAACTTATGGATTTTATTTACATAAGTATGTAAAAGGTTAAATAAGTGGACATTTTATAAAAATGGTAACTTGTTAAGTTTTATAAGTTATAAAAATAAACTTGATTTTTACGACTTTTTCGGCTATCGCCGTAAAATTAACGTTTTTGTTAAATAAAACTTAGATGGTTGGACCCGTCTAATGTAAACTTTATAAAACTTATATACTGATATATAAACATGTATAACAAGTAAAAACCGATAAAACCCGAACTATAGGACATACGGACGTTAACGGACTAAATTAACGTTATTGGACTAACAATACAACAAAAATGGACTAAAACACTTATAAACTTATAATTGGGCTTAACCCATTTGGGCCCAACTTGTAAAGTTTAAGTACTGATAATATAGGTATAAAAGGGATTAAAATAAGTTAAATAACTTATAATAAGCTTATTGGACTTAAGACACGTAAATAGGTGAAACTAGTAAACTAGTATAAAAGTTATCGATATATAACACTAAAATGAGTAAACGAGAATAAGTAAACCCACTTGATCATCATATATATATAATCATCATATGGATACATAATTGGTATTTTTATAAAGTCATTGGACATGAGTCTAAGACAAGTATTATTTGTCTAGGTTTCCGTGATTGAAGCACGTACCGTACGTCCGAATTGCCGATAACCCGCCTTCCCACATCAACGTGAGTTCATAGCCTCGCACTCTTTTAAATGTTTTTATGAAATGTTTTATAAACCCGCGAGGGAGATATCATGTTAGTTTTTATAAAATAGGACACCATTTGTCCCGATTGTTTGTTTATTGATTTTGGACCCGAATGATTGAATGACCTGATTGTATGACCCGATAAATGATTAATGGACCCGATAGATGAAATAAAATGGATTATTAAAGTTAGGTTATGTCACTAAAAGTCCCATTAGCATGAATTGTGAACTCCCGGGAGTTGGTAGACGCTTATGCATTTAATAGTACTATATGGGGACGATCACCCCAGTTCGCGCCTTGACGGTTGATCCCCGTCTTGCCACATTGATTGGTAAGCGAATTTATGTATGAGAAGATTTCCATAGCGTGACCTTTGTGACGACACGCTACTTTAGATGGGCAAAATTGGTATCGGGTTAGCTACCCGTTGTTGGTTTAGTAAGGTAACAATGTCATGCGGCTTATAATAATCCGAAAATTAACAAAATACTACTAGACGCTCCGAACTACGATGTATTGCCTGACTAGCAATACAGGGTCATACTATTGATATATGTTTGTGTTTTGGTTTTCATAACCATACTCATATAACGGTTTTTATTTTCATACAACGTCATAAGACATATTGTATGATGTTTTTACGACATTGGCTCGTATAATAATTTTTAAGGCAAATGCCTATATTATGATTTTCGATAAGGATTTGTATAAAATGACTTTGGCTATTTTATGGCCTATTACAAAGATTTGTATAAAATGATTTTGGCTATTTTACGGCCTATTACAATGATTTGTACGAATTGATTTTTGGTACTAATTTTATACCAAAGTTATATTGATGGAATTTATTAAACTCTATGAATTCACTCGGCGTTATCGCTGACCTTTTCTTTTAACATGTTTTATCTCAGGTACTTGAAGGTAATTCTCGGGAAGACGACAAGAATTCATGGCCCGCACTTAAACAATATTTTCCATTCAAATATTTTGTAAAACTTTGTATGAAATGAAATGACTTGGGACCGATGTAACTTTGATATTTATGAATGGAAATGCTTTATTAATAAACGACGCGATTTTTATGCGTTGTCTATGATGTGAGTAATGTGCTATCCCGTAACACCAACTAGTCTTCCGCTGTATTGAGTTGTACAAATTTGGGGGTGTTACAGAACAATTGTTATAAGTCTTATCCGGGAAAAAGTACTAGTATTGCTTATTCGGGAAAACTATGATCCACTTATCCGGAATAAATTTCTTACTTGTTATCCGGAATTTTTAGTTTTGCTTATCCGGAATTTTTAATTTTGCTTATCCGGAATTTTTAATTTTGCTTATCCGGAATTTGAGGGTTTACTAGTTAGGAATAATTTAAAATGACCAAAATGAAAATAAGTTAAAATCTAATAAGCACTTATCTAAAAACATAACCAAATTGATTTTAAGAAAAACTAAATAAGCCAACATTTAAAAACTTTTAAAAACACAAAATAACTAAATATTAAAAATCAACTTTTTATAAAAATATTAATCTACCAAATCAACTTATTTATCCAAAAACTTAACCAAATCAACTTTAAGAAAAAGCAAATAAGCCAAAATTTAAAAACTTTTAAAAACACAAATAATAAAAATATTTAAAAACAACTTTTTATAAAAATTAACTAATAAGCACTTAATTAAAAATAAGAAAATTAACACAATAAGCACTAAAACACTATAAGATATAAAAATCAAACACATAAAAACCAATAAGCACAATCAATCAAAAACATCAATCAAACAAGAACATGATTAATTAAACCACGTGATTATCAAAACTAAACAAGATTAAAAGATTAAGAAAGGGAGAATGAGAATGATTAATTGAAAAAGCTTGAAAATAAAATGATTAAGATTCAAATTTCAAGATTAATGAAAAAGCTTGAAAAACATTAAGAAAATCTAGAGAGAGAAATTAATAAGCTACTCCTAATCCTAAACTAATCTACTCCTAATTTTCTAACCACCTCCTAATGACACATTAGGAGGGTATTTATAGGAGGAGTAAAATGTTGATGCTTTCTTCATTCTTTCTTATTGTCTCGAATCGATTTAAATTCTTTGTCTTTCTCGACGTCGTCTCGGGATTTGTCGATATAAGTTGAACTCGTCTTATAGTTTTCTTCTTTAATTAGACTTGGTTCTTCGACTTCATTAAACTTCCGTCTTTAGACTTTTTCTTCGATAAATCTTCAGAATAGGTCTTGGACTTCTTTTCTTTTTGCACTCTTGATCTTTTGACTTCGTCTTTTGTCTTTTTCTTCGATAAAAGCCCGTGAAATCCCTTGTTTTCTTCCCTTTTCACATTATGCTCCTAAATCACAACAAAAACACAAACCACGCATAATTCTGACATTTACGACATAAAATACACGTTTTGGCTTGGTTATTATTATAATTAAGTGGTAAAAGGATGGGAATTTTCACAGCTATCAGGGGTCACAGCCCATAGCATTGAAGATTTTCTCAATATGTGCCAACCAGTTTTCAGCATCACTGGGGCTATCTGTTCTCTCAAAAGCTCGAGGGCGGAGCTTATTGAATCTCTCCAGCCATGTTGCTAAAGTTGCTGGAGGAGGAGAAGGAGGTACTAGGGCTTGCTGCTGGTTGTTGGCAGCCTGAACTTCAGCCCTGATTTTGTTTCTTAGCTGAGGAAGCAAAGCCTGCATTGCAGCCTGGATTGTTGCATTCAGTTGTTCCTGCTCGCGTGTGAGAACCATCTGACATTATAAAACAAATGCAATATAAAACCTTGTTAGAGCGTGATATCCATAATCATGAAAAAAATTATGCAATATTCATGAAAAAATATTTATGCGTGAAAATAGTGCATGAATGCATGATGCAGTTTGAAAAATTTCATGTGCGAAGGTAAACGCCTATGGTCAGTTTACCAAAAACAAAATGACAGGGCGCGGGGACGCCTATGGGTCGGTCCCAAAGTTAAAAATTTAGATAAAAGCACATACGACTAATATGGTCAGTCCTGTACCAACCATTACTAGTCAAAATTCCTGTAACAAATGACATATATATATGAAAAGTATGCATGCATGAAACAAACTGTCAGTTCTAGGAAGACCATGGTGATTACACACTAATCACATGTCATGTTTTGAGAGCCTACATGTCTAAGCCTTGGCTCTGATACCATAATTGTAACACCACATTTTGGTATATGGAATGTCATGCGTGATTATGACGTGTCATCAAAGCATGCAAGGATAATGTATTAAAACATCACATGACCATAAAGTGAAATACCGGAATCAAACATCGGTATCCCAAAGTAGAACTCATCACACACAAACATAAGTACTGTAAATGAAAGGACTAAACAATGTCCATGGAAATGAGTATCAAAGTATAAGGAAATGCATAAAGTAAAGAAAGGCTAGAAAGCTTCCAATCCATATGCACGTACGCTTAAAGACTACGAGCGTCCTTGAGTACCTGCCGTTTGGGAACATGAAAGGAAAACGGCTGAGCATAACGCTCAGTGCGCGGATATACAAGTAAAGCATGAATAATATAGCATACAAGCATGAAGCAGCGGAAAAGTCTAAGTACAGAATAACCTGACATGTTTTAATAAAACTGGTTTTATAGTTTGAAAAGCCTTATGTTTATCTTGTAAAAAATGTTTAACTGATTAACCATTTAGCCAATATAGGTCATGAAAAGGTCAACGTGCATGAATACTTAGAGGGATGACCTCGTCATGCTATTAGAGGGGCTGCCTCTAAAAAATATAAGTCTGGGTAGGAGGGATCAACTCCTTGTGAAGGATGCAAGGCACACACCACATTCACACTGAAATAATCTGCTGAAACATGTAACTAGGATGCACCCATACGCCCCACCTGATAATATAATAATATGGCAAAAGCTGAAAGGGACGCCACGAGCAATCACTCCGCCGTGGGGAAGTCATAACACTAGTGCCTCTAGTGTTATGGTTATGGTACCTCCATAACTAGGTGAAACTGGTCATGCATGTATATGGCTTTAGGTATTCTAATTAAACATAAGCAATTCAAAATAGCAGGTTTCCTAAAATAGAAAGTTTCTAAAAATAGAAAGTTACCAAAAATAGAAAGTTTCCAAAAATAGAAGTTTCCAAAAATAGAAAGTTTCCAAAAATAGAAAGTTTATAAAAATAGAATGTTTCCAAAAATAGATTTACTCCTTAAAATAGATAAGTTTCTAAAAATAGAAAGTTTCCATAAATAGATTAGCTGCCTTAATTAATAAGTTTCTGAAAATAGAAAGTTTCCATAAATACAATAAGCCAGATTATTAAGCTAATAATATAACTTAAGTGTTTTCTGATTAATATTCTAAGTCATGAGATTATAAAGTATAGTTTATTAATTATTTCATGTGAATTAAATAAATTATAGGTTAAAGTATTTAATTAAATATAACATGATTTTAATTAAATAAAGGTATAAATACTTAGGTTAAAACATGTATTATTAACTATTAATAATATAACATAAGTCATGTAAATTAATTAATTATAAGTCATGATTTTAATAATTAATTAATAATATAGTCCAATTAAATGATAAATACTTAGGTTATAATTCATGTATTAATAATAAGGTATATAACCTAAGTTATGAAATTAAATTAATCATGTCCATGCTTTTAATTAATTTAATTTAATCTTGGAAAAAATATTAACATGTAACTATATTAATCTTGTAAAAATGATCATGACTCGAACCGTGTTTAAAACCAAACATGTGTGAACCGGACCCGTGACTAAAAATCCATGAACCGGACCCGTAACCATCACCATACCCTGACCAAGGTCGGGTTTCCCCTTGCTTTTGTTGCTGCCGTGGGACTACCACCACCATACCGAGACCATATGGTCTCGGTGGTGTGAATTAAGCCAAGCCAAGACCCCCTAGGGGCTCGGTTAGGCGTCGCCTAGAAACAAAACACCCCTAAACCCATCCTTGATTTAACCCCATGATTATTAACATGTTTAAAATACTTGTTTTTAATTATTTTAATTAAAAACATCATGATTTTATGTTATTATATAAATCAAAACATAAAAAAGAAAAGGGTTAAAGGTTATACCAATCACGTGAAATGAAGAAAGATGAACATACAACGATCCTTGCAATTAATCAAAGATCAAAATCAACCCGAACACCCCTTTGGTGTTCTTAAATCCGGCGGCCAAGGAGGAGAGGAAAAGAAAAAACTAGGATTTTAATTATTTTGCTAACTTTTGTAAAATGAACATGTTTTTCCTTTAATTTTCATGTTTAGTAAAATTATGGGCTTGGTCCATTTCTCTTGGTGTAGCCGCGGGTATGGGCCCCACATGGGGTAACCCGTACCTTTCTCGTGTCTAAAATAATAGTGTGTTCTCGTGTTCGTGTTTTACGTGTTTTAATTAGTGATCGTTCGTGACTTAATATATTTATTCGTGTTCGTGATAAATATATATACATACGTAATATTAGCTCGTGATTAATTTACGTTCATGATTTCATGTTCGTATGTTCGTAATTATAATTATTATGAAATAATTATCGTGTGTTAATACGTAATAAGTATTTATCGTGTTATAGTACGTACGTGATACTTGTAATTCTTGTTCGTGAAATGTAACCATGTTATAAAAGGAAAGTTATAATCATGTATGTACGATCTTAAGGGTAATATTCATGGTAAAAGCATGCGGTTTTTACAAAGTAACAATTTGGGCACTCCATGTAATAACGTATTTCAGTAAAAGCATACAGTTTAGGAACACAAGTATTCTAGTTTTAGCATATATCCCCATCATGGGTTTTCAAAACATTTCAAAACTTTAAAAGTGAGGCTATGAACTCACCTTATTTTCATAGAATCTGAGCTATAATCAGATATATTTCATTCACAGATAAACAGATTAATCATACAAACTATAACTTGGTCTCATAAACTACAGCTTGATCTCACACAAACCTGGATTAATACATTGTGTATAGTATCAAGTCTTTAATCTTTTGTTCAATATTTCTAAGTATTGGTTATATATTCTTTAATTAGTATTTGGTTGTCCTTCTAGCACCATTTTTCGGGCCATCATACTCAGAAGCCATTCTATAAAACGTTAGAGGAGCGAGGGCACTTTAAATCGTAAACCCAATCACTCAGTCAAAACGTAATATAGAGATGGAACATCTTTGTACAAAGATCCCTACTAACATGATACCATAATTACTTCCTCATATTTATTATTAATCTTCTTTAGTTTCAAAATTGGCAAAAATAGCCCTTTTGTTATACTTTAGTATAATTACACTTTTCACCCTTTATGTATATAGTTTTAATATTTACAATTTGAACCCTCAATATTTAACCTTAGGGTCTCGAATTTTACAACATTAATTCTTATAGTTTTAAATTTCATAAAATGACACTTTTGGCCCAAGATGTTAAATAGTTTCAAAAATGACAGTGTTAGTCCCTATACTTGTAAAAATCACATAACAACCTCAAAAACGGACCAAATGATCTAGGATTTTAAAAAGAAGTTTCAAAACATGTTTATCATAATAATAAAAACATTTCTTCAGAATTATAGCTTTTGAAATGGGTTTTTTCTTATTATTTCATGTAGATTACAAAACTAGGGTTTTAAGACATCTTTAACTTATAAATTTCACTTAAATGATCAAATGAACTAATTTATTTTAGATTATATATCTAAAATTATGGGTAGGAGATACAAAGGAAACAGGGTGCAAGTTCTAACTATGTATATTCGTCCCTATTTATAGTAATTTGAACCCTTAGGCTCCAAACAAGGCCATGAAACGTGTAATTAAGCTAGATATGTGACTACGCAAGGATATTTAAGGTCTATTCAAGTCTAGGCGTGAATATACAAGCTAGTTTCAATATTATCTTGGTTTTGTGGTTAAAAACATGTCACAACAAGGATAGGATAGAAACAATGATGTGTAGCACACAAGTAGGTGATGCACCTACTTGTAACCACATGGAAAATATCCTACAACATCCTAAATATCTGATTTTCAAACTTGGAATGGGATGGAAAGGTTCGAATTAGGTTTTTGGAGGGAAAAAGTAAAATCGGGTCTAGATTAGGGCTTGTAGCTTTATACTTTGTGATTTTTGTGATTAAGGGTTTAGGAATGTGATTAGTGATGGATTAGGGTATCTATATTGTATTTAATATTTTTGGGCCTTTGGTTTGAAGTTTAACAAATGTTTGAAGTTTAACAAAGGTTTGAAGTGAAATTAGGAAGAAAACATAGGCGAGTTAGGGTTTCTAATGATTTATGGTTTATACTTAGTAAAAGTGATTATCCTTCAATTAGCTACTGATGTAAACTCAACTTATACATCCTACGTTGTCCTCAATATGTTCACGAAGTCCCTACATTGGTTTTACTAAGTTATTCTAAGTAAACATGTCTAAAGGGTGAAAATACCCATTTTGACCTAATTTACAAGCCATGCATTGAAATTTTGTACCTTGTGCTTTAAGGTAATTGTACATTGTCTTAATATAATCTTAAAACCTTAATGATGTGCTATGAGTGTTCGTAGACTTGTCCAAAAAGACTAGGTAGTGATTCTATGTAGATTTCTTAATATAAGGGTTTTTAGGTCATTAAGCCTAATGACTTTCTATCTTGGGTAATTAAGATTTATATCATAATGTAGGCTTATTATAAGTCTTATATACTATGTTTGTGACTTCTATGGATTCTATATTCTTAGTTTAAGGGTTTGTACAGGTTGATAATATTCTAGGGATAATTATGGGAGCTTAAAATCCTATGCTTTTATAACTTGTACCTTATGATTTATTAACTTTTAGATTGTATTAAAATAAATGTATAATCTTAATATCATATATAGTTGAGTTTATAATTATTGGGAAAATATTTGACTCTAATTCAATATGAAATGGATTTTATATGATAATCTTGGTTACTAGGTCTTAATTTGTAATTAGCTTTGGATTAGTGAATATTAGTATTTTGATCAATTAACGTTCCTTTATATGATAGATTATAATTAATATATTGGTTTTGATACTTGTACATAGATATTAGGTAGTTGTATTGCTTGAAACATTGTTTACCAAGGGTTTCTAGGTGGTGATCTAGACTATTATGTACATTTACTTGTACTTAGTTTTGTATAGTTTGTTCTTACCATTCTTAGGTATTATTATTTCTTAAAAATATAGTTTATTAATTGTTTATAAACCATAATGACTTATTCATATGTACTTTTCATTCATAGTTTACCATTCTTGAGTTTACAACTCATTTACAGGGATTCTAGGGTTTCTAAGAGAATTTAGGGCATCATAGTTACATTTGAGATGTTCTTACTCATAATGTACTTATTAGATTACTTTTAGTACTTAGACATGATATATATACATTATATTTCCAACATATAGGAATATGTTGAAGTGACAGTTCAGGTTGTGAGAAACAATTCATATTACTAAGTAAGGCATAAAAAGCAAAAATTTCTAGTCAAATTTTCATGTTAATACAATTATAACACATGACACATAAGTGAAATTTAAGGATTGTCACAGTCTCTCCCCATTAAAGAAATCTCTACCCGAGATTTAGATAAAGTGTAATGCCATAAGACAGAGACGAGCAAAATCCTTGGGTTTTCCAAGCATATTATAGCCTTCTCTCAGGGTTCTATTCATACTTCAATAATCATAAATATAATATCACACCACATAATTAGAGATTCATTAGAATAACATTTCTTCAGATTCATAATGCATGAAAAGTATCATGAATATAATGAGTTCTTTAGAAAACTCAAGTTAATATGTCACTGTCTAATTCAAATATCTTTGAATTGTCTAATATGCTTTTGCTTGCTTTTCGAATCAAATAATATAACGTAATTTCTCATTTAGAATTTTAATGATTTATTAAGTCTACACTTGTCTTATATCGAATATACTTAAGTCCATTTATAAATTCTTACTAACATTAAGATGCGTCCAACTTTATGCAAGGAAGAAATCATAAATTTGGTGATACAGATTTATTCATTTGATTGAAGAAGCGTTCTAATTCGATCAAATAAACAGAATGTAAATCATTGACTTAGAAATTTCCGACATAACACGAATATAAGCAAATATTATAGCCTTTAGTATACATATTATATCCTTAAATTTCCTTCTTACGTCGGCGTATGTAAGACGTCTTGTATATAATATCTAAGAATACGATTTTCTAGAGATGAACGACGTTAAAATTGAAGATGATATTTTATTCTTTACAACATGTATATAAGATAAATGATAATTCTATCGAACATATAACTTATAAGGCCATTTGCCTTTAGAATTCCAAATCCAATGACCTACTACACTGAAAATCTGCCACCGGATGGTGCAAAGTCCTGTGTGATGCAGAGTGCATTTCTTACACAGGAGAAAATTTCAATCATATTTACTCTAGGTTGGATTTTACTTGAATTTTTACAGACGTTCTTTCATTGCTAAATTTACGCTTAAGATTTTTTCGATTTTTGCACAGGATTGGGCTTAATTACCTTGTTCATTAACTCTTTGGGTAGAGGTTAATGACTGATGAGTCGTAGAATAGGGGTAAATTAAATATAAACGTAAACCTAAAACGCAAACGGATATATAAAAAATTAAACCACCGGATCGTTGTTCGACGGAGAGTTGACAATTAAAACTCTATGAACGGAGTTTATAATCGAAGACGTTTGATGAAAAAGTATAAACGAAGACGGAAAAGTAAAAACGTATAAAATAATAATAAACTAATAAAAATAACGCAAATAGAAAAAAAGACGAAAAATTTAATTAATTTTTTTTTGAAAACCTAATTAAAATCAAACTTTATAAACTTAAAAAGAAAAATATAAATTGTTTGGAACTAAAAAAACGAGCATAAGAAAAAAAATAAAAAGATGTAAAACGTTTTTTTAGCACTAGACTTGTAAGTCATACTAGGCAAAATAAAAAGTGTGTTAAAGAAAAATAAATGGACGTGTAAACGAAAAGATCCCCGAGATGAGATGGTAATTTTTCTGTGAGCTGTGTCTGGTGGTTGCATGTGTTCAGGGGTTCAAGTCCCACTGCTGCCACTTTTACTCTTTTTTTATATTTGCTTTGTTAAATGTATAAAGTAAAAAGGAGAGGAATAAATGACAAAATCTCTTAATAGAGCATATGGTGAAATAGAGTTATGTTGTGTCCATTGTTAGTTAACTGGTCATATGTTCGAACCCTCAGTCGCCCTGTTTTGATGGTTATTGTTTTTTTTTCTTTTTGCTTATTTTTGGAATCATCAATGATCGCACATAAGCAGTGGGCTTATGTGTGACATACAAACAATCTTAAACCCAAAGTAAAAATAGAAATCAAAAGCAAACAAATCACAAAAGGTTCAAGTAGTAGAACTATGAACATGAGCTGCGCAAAATACATTAAAAGCCTACTGGTGCTACTTTTCCCTATATTTATTATTTTATTTTGCTCAAATTAAGTCACAGCTTATTGACATAAGTTGTTATCTTAATCAACCACTCAAACGCAGCCACAAACAAGAGATTATAATACAGAAAAGTTCAAGTATACATAGTATAAAAGGAAATCAATTGCAAGGTTCTGATGAACAATAACTATGCAAACTAGGGGTATAATAGTGAACTTTGGGTAAAAAAAATTAAGCCGACCTACAAGCTATAAATGCTGATTTTTATTTAAAACAGATAAACTACAATACCTAAAGTACTCTAATTCTAAAAATGAACTTCCAAAAATTCCTAAATCACGAATAATGGTTGCTGGTGTGTAATGCTCGTAATATGGCCAAATTGTAAACTCAAGTGCTCAATATTGTACCTAAGGATAATAAAGCACTATAGATATATCTAAGATTTATTATATCAGACAATAAACAAAGTTCCGCAGCAGACATAACAGATAACAATCAAATACCACAAATCTACAGTAACTGATTTCAGAAATTGCAGAAACTTTAGAACAAGGACTTTTTTTTACTTTTGGTAAAAATTGATGGAACAAAAACTTAAAGCAGCTTATTCTAACCTATGGAAACTAATGCCAACAAACCTATCTTATGAATAAAAGCCTAGATTAATACTATCATTATTCCCACACACTAGTTAACAAAAAAAAGTGAAAATAATAAAGATGACTAACTAATTAAAAGCACTAAACAAGAAAGTAAATGACAGTATGTAATAAAAAAAGAAAGAAAAACAAGTAAAGCAAGTAAATAAGCAGCTTAAAAAATTAGCATACGATAAGCAATATCATAAATTATCAAAGGGGGATTACTTGAACTTAAGAAGAGAAGTTACATATTTCTCAGTAGCTCAAGCTTTATTTCAGAACAAGGTACTTCTCAACTTATCAAGATAGAGCAATAGGAGCTTATTTGCTTTTGCTTAAAAGCTTATGAAAAATAACATAAAGATCATGGGATATATCTTCACAGAAACAAATTTAAACATCACCAAATCATCTCCAAACCTTCTTAACACACTTGTCATGTACCAAAAGCTTACATCAAGAACTTTTTGTCAAAAAGTAACTATAGTAGCTTATGCTATTGTGAGTATAAAAAGTTTATGGATAATTGAAAGGTTAATGAGCAACAACATAAAGTAAATGGACTAATGGGATTTGATACTGAAAACACTTTTTAAAAGAAGATTAAAAAGCTATGTCATAAGTTATTTTTCAGATAGCTTATGGCATAAGCTTATAACAGAAATTTTGAAAACTTTTGAGAATTTAGAGAAACTTTAAGACAAATCATAAAAGAAAATTGCAAATAAAAGTAAATGATTCTGAAATTTAAAAGAGACACATAATTAAATTGCATAAAATAAAATTTTAGTAATATTAAAAACATGGAACTCAGTCATGAATTTACATTCAAAAACTGGAACAAGATGAAATGAAAAATGGTTACACTATAAATAGAGTACAATGTGAGGAACCCTAATAGTTATCATGTCGACACTTCTCATCTCTGGATCAATCTTTCACCCTTGATCAAATTCTAGAGGCTTCTTCATACCGTTCTATGGCTGAGATGAATTTTGGTGCTGTCATTATGTACTTGGATGTTCCAAAGCTGTTGGATTGAAGTGGTACTCAAGTAATTTGATCCAAATCATCCATCTAGTCAAAGATTTTTAGCTTCTTCTTCATTCACGTGACTTGTCCAGCTGGTCTTGTCCACATGTGATGATTGAGATGAATTTTGCACATGGTTTATACTTGGTTTAGGTTTAATTAAAGATATGTGCAAGAAATTCTTAAAACCCATGTGATTTGTGGGATTATGATTATGGGAGCAAGATGCTTAAGAAAACTGGATTTGGGTTAATAATCTTAACAGTGTAATGTTTCCCCCTTAACTTGAATAACCATTAATTAAGGGGTGACGAGTCAAATAGATCTTATGGACTGTTTCTTTAATCAAATTGGACTGGTAGCAAATTTTTGAATTGGCAGGACTAGCCCCTTACATCTATAACTAGTTGATAAGTCCTTGTTAACACACGTTATACTTTGATAAATTGTACTGTTACTCCCTAAACCCATTTTAAGGACTTGTGGTGTACATTCTTCATTCTTGGGGGGTCTCTCTTGTGTAATCTTCAAAATTTAGGGACTATTAGGTGATTAGCGGTATTAGAGGGGTATAAAGTGACAATCCCTTTAAAACTTGGAGGACCATTCTTGTAATTATTCAACAATCGAGTCCGGTTCTTTGTGCGGCTTCGTTTCACGTGTTCGTTTTTGCTTGATTCTTGTTATCTTTTGGTAATTTCACGATATCCGAACCTACAAACACTTAATTAACAAATAAAAAGGGTTTTTGCATGGTTTTTATGATATTTTTTACATTTTAAAGCCCGATTAGAATGATGAGACTATGTATAAATGTAGTCTCATCACTCCCCCATACTAAATCGTTGTGGTGCCCTCACGCAATGCTAGAATTAAGTATTATAGCACTTCCAAAAATCATTTTTTATATGAAATTTATTAAAACCTAAATTTAAATTAACTACTACATGTGTTTTAGACATAATGTATTGTTTTCATCGCAAAATGGGACGTTTAGTATCATAGAATAAGAACACGGGAATGCTTCGTTAGAAATAATTTCGTCGTCCTAGATTTTCACCCAATTCCATGCTAAGCGTGAAACAAGATCATTGTCATTATAAGTTAGTAATGCTAACACTACTTATATGCTCTAATCACGTACTTAAACTCCCTTATTCCTAAGGTGTATCTCTTATATTTTATTTTTGTCTTAATGATCACGAGGATACATTTTTTACTTATGCGTGAATAGAGATTAGGTCCAAAAATAGAGCCTTAACGGTGTAATCAAAATCATCGAATTAATAATTTGTCCTAATAGACAACGATGTCAAACATTAAGTCAACAAAAAGGATCGAAAATCACGGTTTTATAATGGTATTGAACATGAGATTTATTACCAATTTTTGGATTGGTTTACCGCCACCTCTATTTAACTTCACCATGAAGTGTTTATTATGGCTTTGGTCTTGGCCTTGTCTTTTATTAAACCTCGCCATGAGGTGTTTATTATGACTTGACGTATATCCTCAAGGTAAAGCGAATTTTGGATCATAAAGGCTTCAAGATTTAAGACATTCACTTTCAATTTTTGCATAGATTTTTCGGCCTTGTGAGCTTGAAATTTTTGCTTGATTTAGGTGAAGAGGAACTTAAAAATTATTATTGGGGAAGCCTTTGATTATTCGGGTGCCAATACTTCAAAACCGTGACGCTGGCGAATCCTTAATGTTTTCCCAATTTAATTACATGGAAGCTACTAAAATTAATTAGAAATCAACAATAGAGATTAAACCACAAAAAACCTATTCATTAAAATTTTTAAATATAAAGCATTGGGAGAAAAAGCAAATAATTAAAACACGTGGTTTTTGAAAGAATATGAGTACTCTACGTTTTTCATAATAACCTATAATTAACTTTATCATCTCTCATCCTCAATTTAATGAGACTTAGCCTAATATAGTTAAGAAATCGAAGCTAAGTGCTCAACACGCACGGTCGAGTCAAAATTACTCTTACTCACCATCGGAAAACCTACATTCGTGTCTTAAACACTTAAGAAAAACTAGAAAAAATTTAAAATTTGGCTAATTTTAGCCTTTTTTGCAACAAAAAGATGAACTTTGGATTGCGTGATGACGTAAGCAAGGTGAAGTATTGTTGGTCCCTTGTAAATCGTTATTAGTTATCAACCTTAAGTAATAACTATTCACCAAGACTCAAGTGTGTTGTTTTAACAATAGACTAGAACTATGAAAAATTAAAACAACAATACCAATAACTTTTCAACGTATAGACTTTTATTAGAATCAAATAAAAAATCTATAACCCACTTTGTTTGCGGAATAACAAAGTGGTTGAATGACAATAGGTTGTGATCTCCCCTACTTAAACGTATAACTAAAGTTAAAGTCTAAGCTCCAATCTAAACGTTCATATGCTTCTTGGCTATATGGTTTAGTTGGTATCGAGAGATAAAGGTTTTCCAGAATTTTTGCTCTTGTATTGGTTAACTCTTTCTCTCTCAATGTACACTCCTTTTATAGGCAGTGTAAATTAGGGTTTGCATTTCGCATGTTCCCATGCATAAGTTTATCCAGTGGGTGGTTGATGCCCATGCTGGATAAACAGTACAAAGTACATATTAAACTATTCTAGAAAAGATAAAGGTTGTACTTATACCCAACTATACAAGCAACCTACTTTGACTTAAAGATATCTTTTCCCGCCTAATGCAAACCTTCAAAATACTGAAGTATCTTCAGTATCCTAGAGGTGATCGTCATCATTCAGTTTGGTATTGTCAAACCAAACTGAACTGAAAACCCTTCTTCAGTTCTTGTTCTTCAACAACTAGACCGCCTAGTATTTGAAGCAAAGACTATTTAGTCTTTTAAGTTAACTAGAAGGGGATTGCTGAACGTCTTTCAGCTACAAAGTCTTCGGTAGGAACTTTGTTCCTCTGGTCATCCTTCAGCAGACTGGCCTTACTGCTGAGCATGAAACACTTAGGGGGATTTTATATTCAAATCCTAGAGTTGCTTCAGGGTCAGTAAATGATGACCCAACAATCTTCCCCTATTTGGATATACAAATAGCCTGAGTCTAATGTTAGTAGTAAGTGAGCATAACAACTTCTTCTTACTTGCACTGAACAATATTAAACTTATAAACATCAGATAATCATTTATTGAAACATTACAAATTACAAAAAAAAACAAATGACTATTCAATTTTCCTTAGGCCTTAGTCCTTCAATAAAAGGAGTCTGAATGGATGGATCTGAATTTCGTACGTCTAGTATTGATAGTAAGCACATGCTGAAGGTTCTTTCAGCTTCAGTGAGTCATGGACCACCATGGTGAGCAAAGAAGATTTTCTGAATGTTTCCAAGAAATTCATTGTTCAAATCATCAAAATCACTAATACCCACATAGTCTTGACGTTCACGATGATTGAACATGATCATTCCCAATTCTAGTTCTTCTAGTACTTGCCCAGGGAGATGATTTTGAAAGTGAACAAAGCCTTTGTATTTCTTTGTGGTGACAAAGATGTCACCAACACCAACTTGAACCAGATTGGCTCTTTTGTTCAGCTCCAGTAGTGGATATTGATCCTCCATTGAAACCTGATTGCTGATGTTGAGGATCTGACCAAGCTTTTCATGATTTCTCATGAAGTGTTCAATTCTGTTGCGGACCTCCTCCCATCTCTTTCCTTTTCTCTTTTCAATAAGATTGTGCATTTCAACCCATTCAGTATAAGAGAGCTCCTTTCCTTGGAAGTCTTCAAGAATCTCATCAGGTCCACCAGCCCTATATAACTTTAGATGAATATCTCCCCTGGATGTTATCATGTCAACATTTGTGATTTCTGAGAGATATCTTTTGTTCAGTCTTTTTATACAATATTTTTCATATAACATCTTTTTCTTGAAAAGGCTTTCCACCTCAGGTTTTCCAATCTTCTCATATAAGCTCAGCATCAGTTCTCTTAGCTTTTCTTCAGCCTAAAGTTTGTGTAATTTGTCAAGTTCATCTTGAGTGGCCAACCCAGACTTGATTATCCTTTCGTCCAGTACGAATTCACGTTTGCTTTTAGGTTTGATAGGAGGTGAACCATTATCAGTTGATTCTCCACTTGTGGTCAGTCCATCCACATGATCATTCTTGGCCGATGACTCCCCCTCACCCTTTGCTAGACTCTTTTCACTAAAAGGTGACTCATACACAACAGGTTGTTTTTGGGCCTTCTTTTGTACATGCCTTTGAAAGAGCTGATGGATAGTGATTTTCTCCCCCTCGGCAGAAGATTGGCCAGCAACTTCTGATGAACCCCCAGCAGGCATAAAAGTACACAAAGAATCTAATGTGGAGGATACCTTGGATAGCATTCCTGGAACATTTGCGAGTTCGTTCAGTTTCTGCTGAACCTCCTCCGATAGGCTCAGTTTTTGTTGTTCCAACAGTCTCACTCTATCCTTGATCTTTGAAATAGTATCACATAACTTATTCAGCTGAGTGGGAACTGGCTTGTAATCAGCTGGGAATTCAAAGGAGGTAGTGTTGATGGATTCAATGAGTGTTTGGATCTCCTTCTTAACAGAGGTGGTGGTGGCCACATCTTTCACTAGAGGCTTTAGAGCAGTGAGAATGACATCTTTGATTTGATCAGCAGTGGGAGGAACTGGCCTGGCTTTGAGAGTAACCAATTTAGCATCACCAATGGCCTTTTCCTCCTTTAGTTTGGCCACCTGTGACTGAAGAACCAACACCTGATTCGTCAGTTCTTTTACCTGAATGGTTTTAGGGGATGGTGGCTTAGGAGCTTGATCATCATTATCCTCTTCGGGTTCAATGTCATCCAGGAGGACTATAGTTCTTTCACTGAACCCTAGCTCTTTCTCCATGTCATCAGCAGACATGCTGAATAAAAATGTTGGCAAGTTTCCCCCCTTTGCACCAGTGGAGAGAAGTGTTGGGTCAAGAGTTGATGAGTCAAACACTATGGAAACAAGAAAGACCAAATAGGACATTATCACTGCTAGAGTTCCCACTGATGGAGTTCCCCCTGCTGGAGTTCCCCCTGCTGGAGTACTTTCCTCTGCTAGAGTAAGTTCCCCCTGCTGGAGTACTTGGCCCTACTAGAGTACTTCCCACTACTAGTGATAAGTATGAAGATTTGGTCAACACATGATAAGGATGAATAAGTCAGTTTTGATTTAGTCATCAATAATTTATTTAGTTTCCATGTATCCTGGGGTTCCTTAAGTTATAAAGGAACCACCAGACATAGGTTTTATTTATCAGTTCCATATTCACAAATGTAACCTACACTAAACTTTGATCTCTAGGTGTGGGTTCAATGTACACACACCTAGAGTAATTTGTGTTAATCAAATAATACAAACTCTTTGGGTATCATCCATCTTGTTAATCATCTTGTTCTAGTTAATTGTATTATTCTGCTGTGTTCATCACATATACAATTAACAACCTAGATAAACGGTTTAGGCTGTTTGAGTCTAAAGAACTTGGATTCAACAAGTGGTATAAGAGCGGGTGTCTCTTGATATCTCGGAGAATTAATATGTTTAATTTTGTTGATGTGAAGATCATGATGTTTAGGGTTTATGGAGAGGGTTAATTCCTCAAAGCCCTAAAAATATTGGGGAATAATTGAAGCTGTGTTTCATGTGGCGGCTTCATTGGTTAATATTGATTATGCTCGAAAAATTATATTCACAAGGTACGTATGATATTCGATGTGGGCAGATTGTGGCACAATAGGAAAACAAAGGCTCCACGTGAAATAAAGGCTACTTGTTTGTATATAATTCGCATATTCAAGTTATTAGCAACAGTTTGTTTTTTATTCGAAGGTTCAAGTCTATTAGGTCCCACGTGAGGCTCATTAATGATAGCAGCAAAAGAAAAAGGGGTCATACACCTGTATTAATTATGACATGGGATAGATAACAAATATGTTGTGTATTTGTATTTATTCCATGGTCAACATGGCTGCTGTTTGTTACTCACGTGATCACAAGTAAGGAGTAGATATAAAGCTATTATTGATCGAATAATAAACAGAAGGTAGGGACGTGGTGGATGATTGCAACATATTATTTTAATGAATCGAGAAATTAAAGTAATATATACGGGTCGATTGAAGGTATTATGCGAGCAGATAATGACAGGTGAGGTTACAAATTTGTTTTGGCTCACGTCTGATGCAAGTACAAATCACAGTAAGGTAATTTTTAATTCACCCTGTTCTTATTATTTATCCCTTTTATAAATTCATTCCCACTCTGTGGGTTTGGCACAGTTAATAACAAAAACAGTGGCATTAAAAGTTTCCCCTGCTTTCATTAAAAGTTTCCCCTGCAACGATCCCCCTGCCTTCAATAGTTCCCCCTACTTTCATTAATAGATTCCCACTGTTTTTGAAAGTTCCCCCTGCTGTCAGATATGAGTTTTGGGACATCAGTGTTTTGGAGTTTGGTATATTCACAGCAACTGGTATTAAAGGTATAAAGGCTCGTTTTATATTTATTGATTACGAAGAAATTTTTTATCATTTATTTGAGGACGAAGTAGATTTTCGCGGGTATGTGTTTTATTCTTAAACACCTAATGACAAAGTGATACAAGATCTAGGAATATGTGATTTTTCTTATGGTACTCTATGCACATATTTTCTATCACTTTAAGGAGTTACATTATCGTGCTTAGTGTCTCGTTTCAAAGATAAATGAGGATTTTGTATATACAAGCATTTTGTCACGTGGTTAGTGCAAGATATAGAACGCAAGTTCGGGTTATTCTACTTCATCATCAAGTAAGTTATAATCAGATTTTTCATATGTAATCATTACATAAAGCCTACAGAATTGAAGATTCATCAATGACTAGCACAATTTTAGGGGAAGCTCATTTGATAAAGTGTTAGTCATTCACATATGATGTCAAGGTGAAGATTTTTGCTACTGCTTATTGATATTACTACAACTAGTGTGAGTATCTATTGCTCAAAATCATTTTATATTAGGAGTGCCTCCCTATGAGCATCATGGAGGGTATTTTGAAAAGTAGAAAACTTGTGTTAGGAGTATGATATTAGTTAGTAGTGGTTGAGAATCAAGGTTGTTTACATATAAGACCCCTATTTGATCATGTCAAAAAGGGGAAGTTGTCTACAGAGAATGTTCAGCCTGTTGATCTTTGGTGTTGTATGTTTAAGGGGAAGTGTTTTGACATCATCAACTAGGGGAAGATTGTTGGATCAAGAGTTGATGAGTCAAACACTATGGAAACAAGAAAGACCAAATAAGACATTATCACTGCTAGAGTTCCCCCTGCTGGATTACTTTCTCCTGCTAGAGTAAGTTCCCCCTGCTGGAGTACTTGCCCCTGCTAGAGTACTTCCCACTGCTAGTGATAAGTATGAAGATTTGGTCAACACATGATAAGGATAAATAAGTCAGTTTTGATTTAGTCATCAATACTTTCTTTAGTTTCCATGTATCCCGGGGTTCCTTAAGTTATAAAAGGAACCACCAGGCATAGGTTTTATTTATCACTTCCATGTTCACAAATGTAACCTATAGTAAACTTTGATCTCTAGGTGTGGGATTCAATGTACACACACCTAGAGTAATTTGTGTTAATCAAATAATACAAACTCTTTGGGAATCATTTATCTTGTTAAACATCTTGTTCTAGTTAATTGTATTATTCTGTTGTGTTCATCACATATACAATTAACAACCTAGATAAACGGTTTAGGCTGTTTGAGTCTAAAGATCTTGGATTCAACAAGAACAACTTCCTTGGCTGTCTGTTGAACGTCACCTCCAGTGTGATGGTCAGTTTCAAATCCTTCACCACCAGGTTTGGTTTTACCTGATGGATCCTGAAAGAGTCCCTGATTCGTTAAGATTAATGATAATGTTTTTGGTTCCTTGAGGAGGACCCTGTTGTGGGGGGACTACATCATTAGAAACAGATAGTCCAGGGTCAGCGTCAGCTGTTGTATTTGCTGACGCCTCATGCCCTGATGCAGACTTAGAGTGACAAGTGATAGAAATTAGTAATGAAACTGAAGATGTATTCAAATTAAGATCACTTACCATTGCTGACTCCACAATACTGGGTTGAGGGTGCGCTCTATCTTCACCCTTCTCTCCTAAAGAAGTTGAGAGAGGGGTTGCCTTCAGGGCCTCTTTATGCATGTCACCTCCAGCAGAGACTGAAGGTGGCGGCTGGCTTGGGTTCTGGTCCTTGGCCGAGGACTTATGTTTCTTTGAAGCTTGGCCTTTGGGATCATCAGTATTCTTCTTTGATGAAGATCATGTGGGGTGCCTCCTTTTCTTGGACACACGTCTAAACTTAATAGTATTTACCGATGTATGCTTCTGACGTGGTCCAGATGAAGAAGCTCCAGGCTTTATGCCTGTTAGATCCCCTTCTCCAGTTGGAGGAGTGTCTTTTGGAGCTTTATACACTACTGGAGCATTTGTTGAGCAAATGTCCAGCATGGACTGTGTGAAAGGAGGGTCAGTTGTGCTTACTGGAATGTTCCAGTGTTTAACATCAAAGGGTTGAAAAATTAAATTAACTACTTGGTTGTTAGAATAATCATTACCAAGGTGGTCAGCAAAAATGAGGGACAAGAACCTTGTGTAGACCACATTCTTTTCCCTAGTTTTCTTCTCTAGTTTTCCATGAAGATCTTCAAAGATTAATTTCCCAAAACAGCCTTTATACCCTTTGCCAGACAATATAAAATCAGGGCATCCTTTTGATTGATTTGATCAAGCCCTCCAGTTTTCCCACCCAGACACTCTAATTAAATAGACATCAAAAGTTTCCACTTAGGTGGTAAACAACTTCTCTTCAGCCCACCCTTATCACTAATCCCTTCAGTGTACCCAATTTCTTTGAGAAATGTTTTGACAATAGAGAAATCATTGGGTACAGCCTTATACTCATTAGGATCATCCAAATAGTTTAAACCTAAAACCCTTCTAAACAGCTTCAACCCTATTTTCCCATGAATACCAGCAGTTGTAGAGTCAAACTCAATTGATTTCTTGTTCTTTGACCCTTGTGCCGTGAACCAAAATTCTTTTAACACGTTTTGAAACATCACAATTGGATCTTTGAACAAGGCATCACGGATCACACATTTTGATAAAAAGTTCATGACTTGGTTTCCAGGAGCAGATGTTAGGGTTCTGGTTTTATCAAGGTGAGGTTGTTTGGTTTAAAAAAGATATTATCAACGGGATAGTTAACATGGATGGAGGATTGAAGGTGATCTCAACCTCTTGTGATTGTGAAGATGATTCGGCATCCATTGTTTTTTTGTGTGTATTTTTCTTGAAAGAAAGAGAGTTTGTGTGTGTGTTTTTTTTATGAAAGCTTTGGAAAGGATATGAATCTTTAATCTTCAAAGAGATATAAGTAAACACTTTAGGATGATTTGTAAAAGTTATTAAACATTTGAAAGAATTAAAAAACTTTTAGGGTTTATTTTGAACAAATGGCACAAACTCTCTCATTAATGTTCTAAAAAGTGGTATGATTTTCTGTTGCTTTGAAGAATGAAACGCCTCATTGTGTCAGGGAGTTGTTGACTGTGATATAGACGTTTGATTTCGAAAGAATGTTTTGTATTTATTCTCAAGACATTTAATGCCATTAATTCTTTTGAATTACATGATTGATTTGTCTTAAAACTGTTGGCCAGATATGCTGAACCTGAAGAGAATACTTGTGAGCTTTAGTGTGTCAGATGAGGCGACAAAACCCCATATACATGTTCACACAAGTGAACAAGACATATGACACAGCACGCTCCTCTACTCAGACCTAGCTACTCATTTGTATTAAAGTTTTTTTGTTTAGAATGCTGAAGAAAAGGAATACTTATGACTTGTGATTTTGTTCAGCTTCAGTGCATCAGATAAGGTGACAAAACACCATGTACACAATCACATTTGTGATATAGACACATGACATTGCACACTCCTTTACTCAGACGCTGCTACTTTGCATAAAACAAAACTTTGATGATTTTTTGGTGATTATTTGTTCAGCTTTAGTGAATCAGATGAGGCGATGAAACACCATGTACACAATCACATTTATGATATAGACACATGACATTGCACACTCCTTTACTCAGACACTGCTACCTTACATAAATAAAAACTTTTGAGAAATGTTGAACCTTTAAGCTTCTTCGATGAGTGTTGAAGGTTCTGGTTTTGTATCATCAATGTTCAGCATACCAATATCCATTATCAATCTTTTGAAAGTTGGTTCATCTAGTGGTTTGGTGAAGATACCAACCAATTGATATTGAGAGGGGATGAAATGTAATTCAATGTCCCCTTTCATAATATGATCTCTGATAACGTGATATCTGATATCAATTTTTTTTCTTGAGTGAAGGACTGGATTATTGGATATTGCAATAGCACTAGTGTTATCACAAAAGATTGGTACCTTTTCATATTCTATGTCATAATCAGCTAGTTGGCTTTTCATCCAAAGAACATTGGCACAACATCCAGCAGCAGCCACATATTCAGCTTATGCTGAATACATGACAACTGATTGTTGCTTTTTAGCACTCCAACACACAAGTTTTCCACCCAACAATTGGCAATCACCAAAAGTGCTTTTTTATGTCCATATTACATCCAACATAGTCTGAGTCTGAATACCCTTTAAGAACAAACCTTGAGGATTTGGGGTACCAAAGACCTAGACTTGGTGTACCTTTTAGGTATCTGAAGAGTCTCTTTACAGTAGTATGGTGTGATTCCTTTGGATTTGCTTGATATCTTGCACAAAGGCAAGGAGAGAATCGAATATCAGGTATGCTTGCTGTTAAGTATATGAGTGACCCAATCATACCTCTATGCTGAGTCTTACTGACTGATTGTCTATTGAGATCAGATCATAAGTTGTTAGGGGGTACCATTGGTGTTTTAACTAAAGCACAATTAATATCAAACTTCTTCAGCAAGTCCTTCACATATTTTTCTTGATTGATGGAGATGCCATTGTCAGATTGTTTTATCTGAAAACCAAGGAAGTATGTGAGTTCACCCCATCGTACTTATTTCAAACTTGCTGGTCATCAGCTTGGCAATTTGTTTGCAAAGTTTCAAACTTGAGAGCCAAAGATGATGTCGTCCATATAAATTTGTACCAGAATGCTGTTAGTTTTAGATTAATAGATAAACAAGGTGCTATCTATCTTTCGTGGGTAAAGTCCAACAGACATACAAAATAATATCAAAATCTCAATGCTTCTTTCCATATTTACATAGCTTACCAACAAATAAAAATAAACAAAATAATATACTCTTAAAATAAAAGTTGTATAATAAGAAAATGAATTATTTTGCTTTTATAAAATATCATGTGTCAAACATAATATTCGGATGTAAACCATGCCTTTGGGGCTTGCTTTTAGAAAATGAATTATTTTGCTTTTATGTTCAATGAGAATTATTGAGAGAGTTTCATACTATGCCTTTGGGGCTTGCTTCAGTCCATACAAAGCTTTGTAAAGCTAGTAGACATTATTTGGGTATTTAGAACTCCTTTTTTTGGTCACCATTTAGGAGTGCACTTTTGACATCCATTTGGTAGATGGTGAAGTTCATGTAAGTGGCATAAGCAAGGAATATGTGTATGGCTTCCATACGTGCAACTGGAGCATAATTTTGATCAGAGTCAACTCCAGGCTCTTGATTGAATCCTTGAGCCACCACCCTAGCTTTATTTTTTGGTCAACACATTGGTTTCATCTCTTTTGAAATTGTAAACCCATTTGGTACCAGTGGTTGATTTGCCATATGGAAGGGGAACCAATTTCCAGACTATGTTTCTTTCAAATTGATTTAGTTCCTCTTGCATGGCATCCACCCATACAGGGGTGTGTGAGTGCTTCAGAAATCTTTGTTGGTTTAATTTCTAACAGAAATGTTGCATAGAGACACTCTCTAGGTGAAGCAACACTAAATTTCTTTGCCATAGAACTATAACATGGGATTGGAATTGGATTAACTCGAGTGTCTACTGAAGGATATTAAATAGACAAAGGTTCAATCAATGGAGGGATTCCTTCTTAGTCAGAAGAACCATATCCAAGACCTAATTTCCTAGAGATAGTTGGAGAGCTTTGAGCAGGAGGCTCAGATTGTTTAGCAGTTTCATTTGATTGATCATTTTGTTCATGAGCATGCTAATCATTTTGAGACTGACCATTTTGATCGTTTGTGTTATCTTGCTGATCATTTTGATCATGCTGACCATTTTGGTTATTTTGAGACTGATCATCTTGATCATTTGATTGACAGCCGTCAGTATTTGATACTGAAGGATTTCCTTTTGTAGGACTTGTCATATCTTAAAATGGATCAATATGAGGAACTGGATTGTTTATTTCATATCTTTGAAAGGGTTCATAATGTTGAAATTCATCAGATGGGTAATTGTGAGATTCATGAATATGAAGTTCATCATTTGATGGATTTGCAAATCTGAGAGCCTCAGAACTTTCATTGAAGGTGATGTGGTAAGTTTCTTGAATACATTGTCTTCTTGTGTTGAAAACTCTATATGCTTTAGATATTAGTGAATATCCAAGGAATTAACCATCATCAGATTTTTCATCAAACTTACCAAGGTGATCCTTGTGATTGTGAATGAATACTAGACACCCAAACACATGTAAGAATGAGATGTTTGGAATTCTTCCCTGAAGACTTCATAGGGAGTCTTCATGTATCTCTTCACAATTATGGATCTATTTTGAGTGTAGCAAGTAGTAGCTACAACATCAGTCCAAAAATGCTTAGAGAGAGCAGATCCAGCAAGCATTGTCCTTGTTGCTTCAATCAAAGTTATATTCCTTATTTCAGCCACACCATTTTGTTCAGGTATGTAAGGAGGTGAGAAATTTTGGGAAATTCCTTTGTCATCACAGAATTTGATCAGTGTGTGATTTCTGAATTCAGTGTCATTGTCAGTTTTGAGTTGTTTGACATGAGTGTCATTTTGATTTTCAACTCTTTTGATGAAATACATAATGGTATCTGGTGCATGGCTTTTCTTTGTCAAAAAATATACCCAGGTGTACCTAGAGTACTCATCAACAATGACAAGTGTATATTTTTCATGACAAATGGCCCTAGGTGATACTGGGCCAAACAAGTCCATGTGAAGAAGATGAAGACTTTCTTTAATTGAGAAAGTTTGTTTTGTTTTGAAACTGGCCCTATGGTGCTTCCCTTTTTCACATGCTGAGCATGGTTTGTCCTTGGAGTAGACTAGTGAGGGAAGACCAGTAACAAGATTTTGTTTTGCTAGCAGAGCGATTGTTTTGAAATTAAGATGTGAAAGCCTCTTATGCCAAAGCCAGTTGGTGATATTTGAGGCTTTAGCAAAGAAGCAAGTCTCCTGAGTAGAGTTCATGTTCATGACATAAACTTCTTTGACTCTAGGAGCAATCATCAAAATGGTTAGTTTTGTTTTGAAACCCACTTTTGTTGAGTGGGTGTTTTAGATCTAGAAGGAGTTCTAGATCTGGAGAGTCCTTTTGATGAAGATGATGAAGTTGATTACTCAGAAGAAGAGGGTGAGGATTGAACAACATTAGCCTTTTTAGTCTGAAGAGCCTCACCTCTACTGAACCACTCTATATGATTTTGATCAGATGTAGTGTGGAAATTGTTTCTACAAATTTCACAACATTTGGTAAAAGGGTTAGGTTTCCTAGGTTTAATACCCCCTCGGAGTGAGATTATTCGATTATGTCCACGAGTGTCATGGTCATAACTCCCACAAATGTCAAAAACTAGGTAATGATAAAAGACATCTGAGTGATGATTGCCCATACCACAATGAATGCATGGTGGGAAAGGCATGTTTCGCCTAGAATGAGATGCCCAAAGCTTTGAGCATTAGCACTAGTTTTTGCAATCATATATTCAGTATGTTCACAAATGCGATGGTCAGTTTTCTCACATTTGGTTCTATAAATCACTTTATGGCAAGTTTCAATTAGATGGTTGTTTAAACCACATAAATCACAAGCCTTTTTGAATAGTGTCTTGTACCTATAATGTTGAGAGTTTGGTGGATCATCTCTGAATCGAGTTGGTGTTTGCTGATGCCTGAGTTGTCTTTTAAGATCATTGATCTCTTGCATGTCAAGATACATTCTCTCATCTTCCTCAGTTCTAGCGTTCTTCAGTTTATTTGTTGAAACTAAAGATGTAGTTTCCTTATGTGAACCTTCAGCAGGAGTTGAAGAGTTCTTTGATGTGTCAGTTTTGACATGTTTGGAAGAACTACTTTTGTGTGTGGTGTGAGACATGATGATTGACTGGATTGATTTAGGTCCAGTAGAGGGTTCAGCACCAGCCAGCTTCTCCAAAGGAGAAAGTGGGGTACTTACTTCATTCACTAAACCATCATCTGAGTCATCCTAAGTGACTGAGGACTCAATAAGTGCTGAAGAATCAGTATTTGCTTGAAACTCAAGGAGAAGGATACGTCCAGTGTTATGATTGGGTAAATTCTCTTCACCTGACCTTACAATATCAGGGATCGAGCTACCATCCTCATTTGAGGCTTTGACAAAGACAGTATCAGGAGAGTTGGGCTGGAGGATCCTTCAGCACCAAGCACTTTCCTTTTTGTGTAGGAATTTGTTCATTGATGCATTGATTTACCCTGTTAGAGTTTCTAAGCCATGATTTACAATATCTTTTGCTTCTTTTAGTTCAAACCTTAAGGATTTATTTTCTTCAAGAACATCTTTGTTTAATTGTTGAAAAGTAATAACTTCAAGTTTAGCTTCTTTTAGTTCAATAAGCTTACTTTTAAAATCAACAAGTTTAAGAACAATTTTGTGAAATTTTTCAAGCAAATTGCTTCTTTGTTCTTCGACAAATTTTAGATCAATGCACAGTTAGTCAAAGACAAATTTAATGTCTTCCTTTTCTTCTAATTCAAGAAGTGTTTGTACCTTTTTTTATCGTGATGTTGACCCATTCACCATTTCGAGCACTTTCTTTGGCTACAACATTTGAGTTAGAGTCTTCATCATCAGCAAGTGCCATTAGCACTTTCACATTAACCATTTCATTATCATTATCTGAAGAAACTTCCTCTTCATCCCATTCATAAGCTTCAGCAACAAGCCTTTATTCCTGTCTTGCTTGGAAGACTTGGTGGAAGAACCTTCAGTGCTCATCAGTGCTAGTCTAGCCTTGATTTCTATATACTTTGCTTCAAAATCTTTTGTTCGCCTAAGTTCAACCCTGTTTTGCTGAAAGGGAGATGATGTAATTTGTTTCTTTTGAAATGGATATTGACCAGATGGTCTTGATTGTGCTGGTGATGAATAAGAAGGAATGGATGTTTTGGAGTAACAATCCTTAGCAAAGTGACCAGACTTCCCACGTTTATAGCAAACAGTGTTTGCTGTAGCTTTTGAGGTGCTGGTGAACTTGCCTCCTTTCTTAAAGAACCTTCTAGATTTAGCTAGAAGTGTTCTTTCATGAAATTCCTCTTTGAGGTCATTCATATATTCCTCACTAGTTCTTGTGTCCTCTTCATCTTCAGGACTATCTTGGTAGTCTTGAATGACAGCTTCACTGAAGAAGGCTATTGACAAGGGTGTAGCAATGGTTAATTCTTTACTCTTGCTGGAGCCTTCATAAATCCTATCAACTAGGTTTTCTTCATATTTTAGTTTCCCAAAAAGAGAAGCTAGATCACAATCTTTAATGTGGTTAGCATTTCTCAAGCTTTGACAGAAACTAAGCCACTTTTTTGGCAATGCATTAACAAAAACTGTGTTGATTTTAAGTTTTGAAAGCTCAACACCATCATTCACTAGTTCATTCATCAGTGCTTTGTACCTGGTGAATGTTTGTGTGAGTGTTTCCCCTTCTTTGTGTTTGAAGGTGTTGTATTGAAGCTTTAAATCCATGATTCTAGTTTCCTTCACATCAGAGGGTCCCTCATGATAAAGAATAAGGCCTCCCATGTAGATTTGGTTGTTTTGCAATTCACAACAGAATTCATTTGGTCATCTAGAAGCACAGACATGATGAGGCTTTTGAGACGCTAGTCTAGGTTAGCAGCTTTTCTCTTATCAGCAGTCCATTGTACTTCATGTTTTCTATTTTCCCCAACCATGGGAACAAACGGACCATTTTCAACGATTCCAAGGAATTGAGGTTCAATTCCAACCATGTGTACAAGAAACCTCTTCTTCCAATTTGTGAAATTTGCTACCTCTAGCACAGGAGCAACATTGAGTTGGCCACCCCTATATTCTAGGGTTTGTGGTATAACTTGAGCCATTTTTGAATCTTGATTTGAAACTTTTAAATGGGCAGTTTAATAAAATAAGAGTTTAGCTAATCAAACTACTCAGATACCACTTGTTGGTCCCTTGTAAATCGTTATTACTTATCAACCTTAAGTAATAACTATTCACCATGACTCAGTTGTGTTGTTTTAACAATATATAAGAACTATGAACAATTAAAACAGCAATAACAATAACTTGTCAACGTATAGACTTTTATTAGAATCAAATAAAGAATCTATAACCCAATTTGTTTACGAAATAACAAAGTGGTTGAATGACAATGGGTTGTAATCTCCTCTAATTAAACGTATAACCAAAGTTAAAGTCTAAGCTCCAATCTAAACGTTCATATGCTTCTTGGCTATATGGTTTAGTTGGCATCGAGAGAGAAAGGTTTTCTAGAGTTTTTGCTCTTGTATTGGTTAACTCTTTCTCTCTCAATATACACTTCTTTTATGGGCAGTGTAAATTAGGGTTTGCATTTGGCATGTTTCCATGCATAAGTTTATCTAGTGGGTGGTTGATGCCCATGCTGGATAAACAGTACAAAGTACATATTAAACTATTCTAGAAAAGATAAAGGTTGTACTTATACCCAACTATACAAGAAACCTACTTTGACTTAAAGTTATCTTTCCATGCCTAATGCAAAACTTTAGAATACTGAAGTATCTTCAGTATCCTAGAGGAGATCGTCATCATTCAGTTTGGTATTGTCAAGCCAGACTGAACTGAAAGCCCTTCTTCAGTTCTTGTTCTTCAGCAACTAGACCGCCTAGTATTTGAAGCAAAGACTATTTAGTCTTTTAAGTTAACTAGAAGGGGATTGCTGAACGTCCTTCAGCTACAAAGTCTTTAGCAGGAACTTTGTTCCTCTGGTCATCCTTCAGCAGACTGGCCTTACTGCTGAGCATGAAACACTTATGGATTTTATATTCAAATCTTATAGTTGCTTTAGGGTCAGTAAATGCTGACCCAAAAAGTATCTATTCACCCCCATACTAAAACTAAACATTATCCTAAAATTTTCGAGTTTAAGGGTGAAGCACCCCCATACTAGAGACGAAAAGTCAAATGCTTAATCACGAGCATGGAGAGGGTATAAGAATAATCTATAAGTCGTTTATGAATTATGCTAATAAGATAAACATTAGAACGTAAAAGGATATCATCGGATATCAAAATCTTCAAAGGCAACGATCGAAGCTCGAGTGATACGTGAAACGAACACGAGAGGCTTAAATGATGACGATGATCCTAATAAATCACAATCACAAACAACCACGAAACAAAGATTGGAAGAGCACAAGTCCCTCACACTACACTAATTAGGAAAATAAAATAAGACGGAAATGATAAAAAGGATAGGCATGAGATTCCCCCAAGAGTCACATCGTTTTTTATAACCGAGTCAAGAGCTCGACTCGAATCCCCATAAATGTGATTGATATGAGCTTAAACTCATATCCTTTTATCAACAAATAACCCTAAAACATGAAGCAAAATACCAAATTATTTGGCAAAAACAGTATTATGTGGTATGTTTGTGTTTGTGTGCACTTGTGTAGGTAAGAAGATACATTTTCAAGCAAACAAGGAAAATTCAAGCTCAAATGGATGAAAAAGACAAAAGAGGATCAAAAGTGACAAGACTTTGAAGTATAAGGACCTATCTTGACAAGTTATGAAAGTTGAAGGACTAGAAGTGCAAATAATGAAAAGTCAAGATTCAAGTCAAACCTGGTCAACTATCAAGTCAACTCAGTCAAAGGACCATTTTGTTGAAGAATCAAAGTTAAAGGACTAAAAATGTCAAAAGAATAAAGATCCTAGCTTAAAACAGCAATCTGCCAAATAGAGGGACCTAATCTGCCAACTTTGGAAAGATATGCAAGTGTGATCCATGTGTCAAGATTTCAGCCAATGGGAAGAGAGATATTGCTTCACATGGATTGCCACTTAAGCTCATTTATTATCCACTACTGCCGCCACATTTATTACCCAAATCCAAACAGTTGGATCCACAACTCACCTTTTAAACCAACCAGAAACCGACACGTGTCGTCTTCTTCAAAAATAAAAATTGTCAGGATCGCGTTTTTGATAGAAGCAATTTCAGGGAAAGATATAAACACCAAAGATGATCGTTTTGAAGAGACGAATTCAACGGTGTAAACCAATTAACAAATCACTCATCCAATCAAAAACACCCAATTCATTGTTCATACCTTCAAAATGAGAAATGCAGAATTTGCCACGTGGAGCTCAGAGATTGGCCCTGACACGTCACCAACTCCAACAAACTCTCCTTTCTTGCCTATAAATAGTTAGAATGTCCTTCATTTTCACTGGTAGCCTAATTTTGTAAAACACCTAGTTCTTACTTTCCCTTTCCTTTTTCCCTCACTTTTCCCCTAACTACTCAAGAGTCTGACAAACTCTTGAGTCAGTTAGTTAGTTGGTAGCTTGTAACAAACTTTGTAACTGATTTCCTTCAATAAAATTCAAATTCAGTTTTCCCGCAAAATTTTGTTCTTATCATTCAGTCAGATTCTTGCTTCAATTGGATAGTGTTGTTGCTGTTTGATGTTTGTTATGATCAACCATAGATCATAACTGACATTTGTGAAGATTGTTAGCTGTTTGATCAGAATTTGTTCATTCCATTGTTCATTTGAAGATTTCAAGCAGTTTGATTGATTCCAGATGATTTGTAGCTGTTTGATGGTTGATATTTGTTGAATACTAGTGATAGGTGGTGGTTATCACTAGGGCAAGAGAGCTCAGCGCTCCTCTTCTTCTCAAAGGCTATCTTCAATAGGTTTTATAGTTCTTGTTTTTGTTCCTCTAAACAGTCTTTTGCATGCTACTTTTCCTAGTTTAATTCTGATGGCTGCATGTTTTACTTGATAGTAATTGATGTTTGATTGATTTTTGTGTGTTTGTAGCTCAGTTACTGCATACTTGTGTTTTGGATTGAGATAATTGTAGTTACTTGCATCATTTCAGTTACTTTTTGGCCTATTAGCTTACTTGCTGTTTTAGCCTTGGTAATTGCTTGGTTTTAGTTCTAATACATTTCATTTAGTCCATTGAATATAGTCTGCTATAGCATTTGAATCAGTATAATTCATTACTTAATAAGCCTTTGTTAAATTTTGTTCATAACAAGTAAAGGAGTGTTTGGTAGTAGATTAAAATCATTTTTCAAGCATTGTGATTTGGTGTTGTAGAGTCCATTTCCAGTCCTTAGTTGATAACAAGTAGTTTAAGGTGATTTGCAAGTCAAATATAAAGTCAATCAGGCAAATGGCTTAAAAATAGTTTGGGTTAGCCTTTATTCAGCTTTGGTTTTAAAAACTTGCCAATTTCAATTGCTGATTTCTCACTCATTCTTAGATGAAATTTCCTCAAATTTGTTTCTAGACTTAGCTTATATCATATAGTTTTAGTTTCTAAGAGGAATTTCTACAGTTTTAGGTAATAAGCCAGAAAATAGCTTTTTGGTCCAGGTCTGAGCATTTCTCATTCTCTGAGACAAAGTTGTGACTGTTTTTCTAGATCTCCTAATCCACTTCATAAAAGTCATGATTTTATTTCACAAAAACGTTTAATAAGTGTTGAATATTGATTTTTGAGAATTTGAGTTTTTTTCCAAAAATCTGGTCAAACTTGGTCAACATAAGCTCTTTTGAGCTTATTTCAGATTTCTAGCTCATTTCTTGATGAAAATGGTTCTGGTTTGATTTCCCGTTCTTGAAATAAGTTGCTTAATCAGTTTCATTACAAAGATCAAGTTGTGACTGTTTGGTTTAAGCTGTAGCTTATTTTGTGCTTATCAATAAGCACTCTTTTGCTTATCTTTGACTTTTAGCAAGATTCCTTAGATACAGGTAGCTTAAATTGGATTTGAAGTCTTTTGCAAGTTGTTTCATCTGATTTGGTTGAGTAATAAGCTCAAACGAGCTTATTCTTTCATTTGTCCCGTTTTTGTTTAAAAGTTCTTAAAAATTGCTCTTTGGTCCTTAAGGTTCTGTCAGCGTTTAATTTTGGCCTAATTTCCATGTTTTTAGGGTTTGCTATAGTTTAGTCCCTGGACTTTGAGAGTTGTTAAAATTCAGTTAGTAGTTTGTTAGATTGTTACATTTTTAGTTAGTTTGTTATAGTTTTTGCATTGTTGATCCTTATAGTTTACTGTTTTGCATTCTTAGTCCCTATAGTTGTAGAATTTACATTTTGAGCATTTAACTTTCATAGAAATTACATTTTCAGTCCTTCTAGTTTCAAATTTTGGATTTTAGACTTTACTTGAATAAAAACGTGGTAATTGCAATATGTTTTACGTATAAGTAGTTTAATATTTTTCATTTTTAAATAGTGTTGTTTGAATTAGCATAGATTACCAAGCAAGCTTAAACAACCAAGAACAATTATAAATCCGATATTGGTTGGACTTTCTATTAGTTAAGAACTGAGAAAACGAACTGCATTATACTACATTTCAAATGGCGCCGCTGCCGGTTCTTTGACTACACGAGAGACTATCGATTGACGATTTTCATTGGCTTTTGGGATCCGTTCACTTTTTGAACGTTATTTTTACGTATCATAAATCAAAAACAAATAAAAAATCAAAAATATAAAAATATATAAAAACTAAAAAATTAACAAAACAATTCTTTTCCTAAAGAATTGACCAAAAAAATTAAAAAATCCAAAAAGCAATCTTTTTCCTAAGAGATTGCACCCAAAAATATATATTATTGGATTCTCTCGGTTTTTATGTACATATAGTATTTTCCTTTAAAAAACTCATAAATACAAAAATATTTTCCATATATTATTATAAGTAAATACGTATACGTATAAGAACAATCAATCTACATATCTTCCATAAGTATTGCCGAGGCAATACACCGTGTTGAGGGGCGTTCCGGTCCTTGACACGCGTATCGATCAAACAAAATAAAGCAAGAATAGATAAATACTCTCAATAAGCAACAATTCGAAGAATACGAACATTTAAGTGAATAGAAAGGCGATGTGCTATAAAATGCCATCTAAGGGTCAATAGGTACTTAAGTGCTTCGCGCCACCTAACCCCCGTTCACTTGGGAGTATTCTAAGAAGGAAGGCTTCATTGAGGGTCTTGCACCCAAAGTAGTAATACATATATTGTTATTTTCTTGTGGATATTTAATATTGAAACTCGAAGAGGATAATCCATTTCTCTTCAAAGTCACACGAGAGCTTCTCTCTCATTCCTCGTATTGAGTTGCATGCTCACTCGCGGGCGTGCACAAATACCGATTGGTGTACAACCTCTTCCTCCGAAAAGGAAGAAAAAGAGAAAGAGTAAGACCACCACCGTCCACCAAGCCGATCACGAGAATCGTGCTTTGTCACCACCACAAGAAGCCATGGCTATTGATAATCGTACTTTGTATGAACGTATGCAATCCAACATTCATGGATATGTTAGTGCCATTAAGATTCCCGACTTTCCCGCTAACACATTTGAGCTACATACATCTATGATCAATATGGTTTCTTCATCACCTTTCTTGGGAAAACAAAATGAGGATCCCCATGCTCACCTTAAGAGATTCCTTTCACTTTGCAATACCATTAAGCATAATGGGGTTCCACATGAGGTCATTAGATTGATGTTAGTGTCATTTTCCTTAGATGGGAATGCTAAGCATTGGTTAGACACCCAACCACCCGATAGTATCACCACATGGGACGATTTTACCACTAAGTTTTTGAACAAATTCTTTCCTCTACAAAAGACTATGGCTTTGAGGAATTTAATTATGGGCTTTACACAAAAACCTAGTCAATCCTTTAGTGATGCTTGGGAAGAGTATAGTGAGTTGTTGAGGCGATGCCCTAACCATGGAATGGATGATCTAAACCAAATCAATACCTTCTATAATGGCCTTAAACCTCACCACCAAGATTCACTAAATGCTTCCGCGGGAGGGAGTATTCTTTTTAAAACATACCACGAGGCTTTGAACATTATTGAGACTAAGGCAATGGTTCACACAAACAATCCATTTGAAGAAAAGGTTCATGTGATCCAAAACACTTCTCAAACTCCTTGTGACATCCAAATTCTTAAAGAGATCCTTCAAACAGTCAAACAAGGACAAGAAATGACTCAAGACATGTTTCAAAATTTTAAGAGCATGACATTGAACAATTCCTCAAATAATGTGAATGCCATCACCATTTCTTGTGTTACTTGTGGAGGTCCCCACTCTTATGAACAATGTGATAAGGTGCAAGGGTATCAAGGGGAATGCTATGCTTATCAAGAGGAACATCGTGAACACTTCAAGCCTAACATCAATCTAAATAACCTTTCTTACAAATCCCAAAATTACCTTACTCCACCCGGCTTCCCACCCCAACCACCCACCCAAATTCCACAAAATCCTCCTCAAATTTTAGCACGGAATCAAGGGCAAAGACAACCATACCAAGGAAATAATTACAAGGCACCCAATCAATTTCAACCTCAAGCTAATACCTTTTATCCACCACAACAAGGATTTAACTCCCAACCTTTACCTTTCCAACCTCAAGGTTTTCAAGGTTATGTGCCACAAGAGTTTAACACAATGGATCTTTTGCAAAAGATGAATCAAGAGAATGAAAGGAAATTCCAAGCTATAGAAAAGAAAATGAATGACCAATTCAATAAGGTTTTAATGGCGGTAACTCAAAGACCACAAGGGGCTTTACCTTCCAATACACAAACAAACCCTAGGGCTAATGTTAATGCTATTACAACAAGGAGTGGTACAACAACAAAGGATCCTTCACCTCCTAAACCTACTATTGTTCAACCCACTTGTGCTCCTACTTGTGACAAGCCTTCTACTTCTACTCCACCTCCTCAAAATGCTCCTATTCACTCAAACACACCTTCTCAACCACCTCATACTTCTCCTTTACCTTCCACACTTCCCAATGAAGAAGCCAACAAAGACAAATCTTCCACCACAACACCTATTCCACCTACACCAAAACCTACTCTTCCATACCCTTCAAGGTTGAAAAAGGACAAGTTAAAGAACAAAGATGACATACAAGTCTCCAATTTCTTAAGGATGTTCAAGCAACTCAATATCAACATATCCTTTGCGGAAGCTCTTGCTTATATGCCAAAGTTTGCTAAGATGTTCAAGGATTTGCTCTCAAACAAAGAAAAATTGGTTGATTTGCCCAACACATCACTTAATGAAAATTGTTCCGCGGTGTTACTTAAAACCTTACCAACAAAACTTGGAGATCCGGGCCGCTTCTTGATACCTTGCAATTTTCCCGGTGTTGAAAATTGCATGGCTTTGGCGGATTTAGGGGCAAGCATAAATCTCATGCCTTTATCGGTTTGGAAACAACTATCTCTTCCCGAGCTCACTCCCACTAGGATGACTCTTGAACTAGCCAACCGAACCATAGCTCACCCCGTAGGTATAGCGGAAGATGTGTTTGTAGGTGTGGATAAGTTTACCTTTCCGGCCGACTTTGTAGTGGTTGATTATGACATGGATCCTAGAGTGCCTTTGATTGTTGGTAGACCGTTTTTGAGAACGGGTCGTACCTTGATAGATGTGGCGGAAGGAGAATTAATTATGAGAGTAGAAGATGAGAGAGTGGTGTTTAAGTTAGGCAAAGTTTGTGATAGAAAAGAGGTTAAGGAGTCTAGACCTTGTGAGACTATTAACATTGTGGATGTGCTAGATGAAGTGTGTAATGAACACTTTCATGATGCTTGTAAGAATGCTAGTGATGAGATTCCACATGTTGAAACCGTGGCCTCAATTGCTCCCTCTTTAACACCTTTTGGAGAGAGTGATTTCCTCTTGGAGGAATTTGAGTCCAACTTTCTTGGTGATGATGATTCTCCCATTAATTGGGAAGAAGATATTCTTACAATCCAAAAGTTGCTCAATGAGGACCCCATTCCTTCTCCTATTCCACAAGAGATTACCATTGAGGAACCTTCCATAGTAAAACCTTCCATAGAGAGTCCACCTCCCATTGAGCTTAAGGAACTTCCATCCCATTTAGAATATGCTTTCTTAGAAGGAAAAGACCAATTACCGGTGATTATTGCTAAAGAGTTGAAAGAGGATGAGAAGGAGCAACTTATTGAAGTCCTTAAGAAACACAAGAAAGCCTTAGCATGGAAAATATCCGACATAAGGGGAATTGATCCACATTTTTGTACTCACAAAATCCTTATGGAGGATGACTATAAACCCGCCATTCAAAACCAAAGGAGAGTTAACCCAAAAATCCATGAGGTTATTAAGAAGGAAGTGATTAAACTCTTAGATGCGGGTATGATTTACCCCATTTCCGACTCTCCATGGGTTAGCCCGGTTCATTGTGTTCCAAAGAAGGGTGGAATCACCGTGGTGCCTAATGAGAACAATGAGCTTATTCCCACGAGACTTGTAACCGGTTGGAGAGTTTGCATTGATTATAGAAAACTCAATGAGGCAACTAGGAAAGACCATTTCCCGCTTCCCTTTATGGATCAAATGCTTGAACGCTTAGCGGGAAATGAGTACTATTGTTTTCTTGATGGCTTTTCGGGTTATTTTCAAATACCCATTGACCCTAAGGATCAAGAAAAGACCACATTCACTTGTCCCTACGGTACATTTGCTTACAAGAGGATGCCTTTTGGCCTATGTAATGCACCGGGGACGTTTCAAAGGTGCATGATGGCGATTTTCCATGACATGATAGAGCAAACCATGGAGGTTTTTATGGATGACTTTTCCGTATTTGGGAACTCCTTTAGCTCATGTCTCACCAATCTTGAGAGAATGCTTAAGCGTTGTGAGGAAACACGTTTGGTGCTTAATTGGGAGAAATGTCACTTTATGGTGAAAGAGGGGATTGTTTTAGGACACAAGATATCCAATAAGGGATTAGAAGTTGATCGAGCTAAAATTGATGTGATTGCTAAGCTTCCCCTACCCACCTCGGTTAAAGGTGTGAGGAGTTTCTTAGGTCATGCGGGATTTTATAGGCGCTTTATACAAGATTTCTCTAAGATAGCTAGACCGATGACTCATCTATTGGAGAAAGAGGCTCCTTTCATTTTTGATCAAGCTTGTTTAGACTCTTTTGAGACCCTTAAGGAAAAATTGACTAAGGCTCCCGTTTTGGTTTCTCCAAATTGGGAATTACCTTTTGAGCTTATGTGTGACGCTAGTGATTATGCGGTGGGGGCCGTCTTAGGAAAAAGAGTTAATAAGCATTTTCAACCTATACACTATGCGAGTAAAACCATGACCGGTGCACAGCTTCATTACACTACCACAGAAAAAGAGTTGCTTGCTATAGTATATGCTTTTGAGAAGTTTAGACCATATCTTGTGCTTTCCAAGACCATAGTGTATACGGATCACTCCGCTCTCAAGTATCTTATGACAAAACAAGATGCTAAGCCTAGGCTTTTGAGATGGGTTTTGTTGCTTCAAGAGTTTAAGATAGAGATTCGTGATAAGAAAGGGGCCGAGAATTTAGCGGCGGATCATTTGAGTAGACTTGAGCATCCTTTTCAAGGAGATTTCCCACATCAAGAAATCAATGAATCTTTTCCACTAGAGGAGCTCATGTATATCTCTTCCCAAGAGGATGCCACACCTTGGTTTGCGGATATAGCAAACTATCTTGTGGGCAATGTGCTTATTGAGGGTCTTACTTATCAACAAAAGAAAAAGTTTCTTAAGGAAGTTAAGTATTACTTTTGGGATGATCCATATCTTTTTAGGCAATGTGCGGACCAAATCATTAGACGGTGTGTAGATGGGCCCGAGGCATTTAAAATCTTAGAGGCATGTCATAAAGGACCTACGGGTGGACATTTTGGGCCTAACTACACCGCCAAGAAAGTCTTTGATTCGGGTTACTATTGGCCTTCCATTTACAAGGATGCCCAAGAGATGGTGAAATTTTGTGATGTTTGTCAAAGACAAGGAAAAATTACACAACGTGATGAGATGCCACAAAATTTTATCCAAGAGTGTGAGATATTTGATGTATGGGGAATAGATTTCATGGGACCTTTTCCAACCTCTAAAGGAAACAAGTATATACTTGTGGCGGTGGATTATGTGTCCAAGTGGGTGGAGGCTAAAGCCTTACCTACTAATGATGCTAGAGTGGTTGTAAAATTTTTGAAACAATTGTTTGCTAGATTTGGTGTACCTCGGGCCATCATAAGTGATCGTGGTACGCACTTTTGTAATGATCAATTCACGAGAGTTATGAAGAAATATGGAGTGAATCATAGACTTTCTACCGCGTATCACCCTCAAACAAATGGTCAAACCGAGGTCACAAATCGTGGTTTAAAGAGGATTTTAGAAAGAACGGTGGGAGAGCATAGAGCTTCTTGGTCGGATAAGCTCGATGATGCTTTGTGGGCGTTTAGGACGGCTTTTAAAACACCAATTGGTTGTACTCCTTATAGGCTTGTCTATGGAAAAGCGTGCCACCTCCCATTTGAGTTAGAACATAAGGCATCTTGGGCTCTCAAGTGGGCTAACTTTGATTTAAACCAAGCCGGTTCACATAGGAAAGATCAAATCAATGAGATGGATGAGTTGAGAGCCAATGCATATGAGAATTCTTTGCTTTACAAGGAAAAGACTAAGAAATTGCATGATGCTAAGATCAAGAATCGTGAGTTCAAAGTTGGAGAGCCGGTTCTCCTCTTTAACTCAAGATTGAAGCTTTTTGCGGGCAAGCTTAAGTCGAGATGGTCCGGTCCATTCACTATTGCTCAAGTGTTTCCATATGGAACTCTTGAGTTGTCCCAACCCGATGGTCCAAATTTTAAAGTGAATGGTCACCGTGTTAAACACTACTTTGGGGAGGACATTTCCGTTGAAATGGTCCAAGAGGTCCCCATTTTCCCCATGAATTAATTCATTGAGGGACGAGTCGAGCTAGAGACTCATTAACTCAAGCATCGTATAACTAGGTTTAGAGTGTTGTAGGATAGTAATAAAGGCATAGACTTGGAGATAAGTGTAGGGGAGACCTTCTTTTGTCTTCATGCTTGTTTGTAGGGTTGCTCACTCATCTCATGCTTTGGAGCTTATGGAGGAGGCCCTTGTATCCGGTTCACTTCGTTACTTTAGTGAATTTTCATTGACACCTTGTGCTTAAACATGATTTCACTAATAGTTGTCCTTTCCTTAACTTGGGTTAAGCAAAGTCTATTCATTGTCATAAGTGTAGGGGAAGTTTTTATACTTTCATGCTCTTAAACATTGAGGACAATGTTTAGCTTAAGTGTAGGGGGGTCTTCTATCGAAGTGACCTTACCTAGAACTTGTCATTGTCTTGCATGATAACATGATAAAAATGAATTTTCAACATTTTTCAAATTTTTGATCTACTTTGGCCAACAAAAATATGCATTCGTAATTTTTGCATTAATCATTTTTCATTTGCATAATACATTTGCATTGTATATATATTTCTTCTTCTATTTTTCATCAAAAAGATATAAAAAGGAAAAATATAATAAAACATGGTTTTAACAAATTTAGATTTCTTTGACATATTAGGCCCGCCTTGGATATTTTGACTCAACCCGAGTTTGCTTATTTTAGCACTCTCTAGCTAGTATCCTTAACCATGTAGTCCTTCATTGGTCTATTAGGCTAAGCTTCCACCAATTTCATTCTTTGAAATTTTAAATTTGTGGAGAATGGGAAATGATAGAGTTGAAGCAAGTGTAAAAGGGCTAGATAGACTTCATGGCAATTACTTGTGGCTAAACCCTTCTCTTCTTGACCTCTATTTTCTTCGCTTGTATATAATTGTTAATAAATAATCAAGTACGGTTTTAATTGGTTTGTAATCTCTTATGCATTTTTGGCTAATCATTTATGGTTGATATGAGTACGTCTTAAGATTCTAAGTTAGCACGTTTTATGTGTACTAGACTTATGTCATGCTCCATATTTAGCGGGTGTTTTTCTTTTTCTTCTTTGCAAATTTCTTGGTGAGGAATAAAGAAAAATAAGAGCGGCTTATGAAAAAAAAATGAGTGGCTAGAAAAAAAAAAAGAAAAAAAAAGAAAAAAAAATAATGCAAGACTCCCAAGAGGGGCAGTGTGGTGTTAATTATAGTGACTATTGAGTTCCAATATTACCTTGACGGGTTGCGGGGATTCAATAGATTGCTCCAATCCAATATTACCTTGACGGGTTGCGGGGTTGAAGATCCAAAATCTCAAAAAGATGCGGATGTAAATTATTGCGTGAGTTTTATTTTTCTTTCCTTAGCGAGTGTGTAGTTACTTATGAAAGCATGACATGAGGATTTTACACATAAGGCGAATGACTTATTACTCTTAATACGGACTTATATTAATTGTGAGCGGTTTTTCAAGTAATGGATGAGAAGATTACTTAGGATTAAAACCGTGCTTCCTTATTTTTGGATTTTACACTTCTTATATTTCACACTTGAATAAAGACAAATTTGCCCACAAGCAATTTGCTCAAATAATAACCGGTTCCACATTTAATTGTCATGAATAAGTTGATGCACTTTTTACTTGTGAATGCAATGATTCCATTTATAAGCTTGGTATGGGGAAAGTGAAACTTGAGGGTGATAAGTATCCATGGTATCCAAGCCCTAATCTAAGTCATTGAATTCTTTATGAGTTATTTCCATCAAAAACCATTTCAAGAAAAATCAAAAAGATATAGATAGAATTGTATTTTGATTAATTGCATTATTAAAAGTCAAAATCATGCATCATCTAGTTTAGAGTAGTGTAGATGCATCTCATATGGCCAAGGTGGATTAATTATGAGGGAAATGTAAATTTTTAAGCCTTGAAATATAATATTGCATGAGGACATGGCAATGTTCAAGTGTAGGGGAATTTGAATGAGCTTAAACTCATATCCTTTTATCAACAAATAACCCTAAAACATGAAGCAAAATACCAAATTATTTGGCAAAAACAGTATTATGTGGTATGTTTGTGTTTGTGTGCACTTGTGTAGGTAAGAAGATACATTTTCAAGCAAACAAGGAAAATTCAAGCTCAAATGGATGAAAAAGACAAAAGAGGATCAAAAGTGACAAGACTTTGAAGTATAAGGACCTATCTTGACAAGTTATGAAAGTTGAAGGACTAGAAGTGCAAATAATGAAAAGTCAAGATTCAAGTCAAACCTGGTCAACTATCAAGTCAACTCAGTCAAAGGACCATTTTGTTGAAGAATCAAAGTTAAAGGACTAAAAATGTCAAAAGAATAAAGATCCTAGCTTAAAACAGCAATCTGCCAAATAGAGGGACCTAATCTGCCAACTTTGGAAAGATATGCAAGTGTGATCCATGTGTCAAGATTTCAGCCAATGGGAAGAGAGATATTGCTTCACATGGATTGCCACTTAAGCTCATTTATTATCCACTACTGCCGCCACATTTATTACCCAAATCCAAACAGTTGGATCCACAACTCACCTTTTAAACCAACCAGAAACCGACACGTGTCGTCTTCTTCAAAAATAAAAATTGCCAGGATCGCGTTTTTGATAGAAGCAATTTCAGGGAAAGATATAAACACCAAAGATGATCGTTTTGAAGAGACGAATTCAACGGTGTAAACCAATTAACAAATCACTCATCCAATCAAAAACACCCAATTCATTGTTCATACCTTCAAAATGAGAAATGCAGAATTTGCCACGTGGAGCTCAGAGATTGGCCCTGACACGTCACCAACTCCAACAAACTCTCCTTTCTTGCCTATAAATAGTTAGAATGTCCTTCATTTTCACTGGTAGCCTAATTTTGTAAAACACCTAGTTCTTACTTTCCCTTTCCTTTTTCCCTCACTTTTCCCCTAACTACTCAAGAGTCTGACAAACTCTTGAGTCAGTTAGTTAGTTGGTAGCTTGTAACAAACTTTGTAACTGATTTCCTTCAATAAAATTCAAATTCAATTTTCCCGCCAAATTCTGTTCTTATCATTCAGTCAGATTCTTGCTTCAATTGGATAGTGTTGTTGCTGTTTGATGTTTGTTATGATCAACCATAGATCATAACTGACATTTGTGAAGATTGTTAGCTGTTTGATCAGAATTTGTTCATTCCATTGTTCATTTGAAGATTTCAAGCAGTTTGATTGATTCCAGATGATTTGTAGCTGTTTGATGGTTGATATTTGTTGAATACTAGTGATAGGTGGTGGTTATCACTAGGGCAAGAGAGCTCAGCGCTCCTCTTCTTCTCAAAGGCTATCTTCAATAGGTTTTATAGTTCTTGTTTTTGTTCCTCTAAACAGTCTTTTGCATGCTACTTTTCCTAGTTTAATTCTGATGGCTGCATGTTTTACTTGATAGTAATTGATGTTTTATTGATTTTTGTGTGTTTGTAGCTCAGTTACTGCATACTTGTGTTTTGGATTGAGATAATTGTAGTTACTTGCATCATTTCAGTTACTTTTTGGCCTATTAGCTTACTTGCTGTTTTAGCCTTGGTAATTGCTTGGTTTTAGTTCTAATACATTTCATTTAGTCCATTGAATATAGTCTGCTATAGCATTTGAATCAGTATAATTCATTACTTAATAAGCCTTTGTTAAATTTTGTTCATAACAAGTAAAGGAGTGTTTGGTAGTAGATTAAAATCATTTTTCAAGCATTGTGATTTGGTGTTGTAGAGTCCATTTCCAGTCCTTAGTTGATAACAAGTAGTTTAAGGTGATTTGCAAGTCAAATATAAAGTCAATCAGGAAAATGGCTTAAAAATAGTTTGGGTTAGCCTTTATTCAGCTTTGGTTTTAAAAACTTGCCAATTTCAATTGCTGATTTCTCACTCATTCTTAGATGAAATTTCCTCAAATTTGTTTCTAGACTTAGCTTATATCATATAGTTTTAGTTTCTAAGAGGAATTTCTACAGTTTTAGGTAATAAGCCAGAAAATAGCTTTTTGGTCCAGGTCTGAGCATTTCTCATTCTCTGAGACAAAGTTGTGACTGTTTTCCTAGATCTCCTAATCCACTTCATAAAAGTCATGATTTTATTTCACAAAAACGTTTAATAAGTGTTGAATATTGATTTTTGAGAATTTGAGTTTTTTTCCAAAAATCTGGTCAAACTTGGTCAACATAAGCTCTTTTGAGCTTATTTCAGATTTCTAGCTCATTTCTTGATGAAAATGGTTCTGGTTTGATTTCCCGTTCTTGAAATAAGTTGCTTAATCAGTTTCATTACAAAGATCAAGTTGTGACTGTTTGGTTTAAGCTGTAGCTTATTTTGTGCTTATCAATAAGCACTCTTTTGCTTATCTTTGACTTTTAGCAAGATTCCTTAGATACACGTAGCTTAAATTGGATTTGAAGTCTTTTGCAAGTTGTTTCATCTGATTTGGTTGAGTAATAAGCTCAAACGAGCTTATTCTTTCATTTGTCCCGTTTTTGTTTAAAAGTTCTTAAAAATTGCTCTTTGGTCCTTAAGGTTCTGTCAGCGTTTAATTTTGGCCTAATTTCCATGTTTTTAGGGTTTGCTATAGTTTAGTCCCTGGACTTTGAGAGTTGTTAAAATTCAGTTAGTAGTTTGTTAGATTGTTACATTTTTAGTTAGTTTGTTATAGTTTTTGCATTGTTGATCCTTATAGTTTACTGTTTTGCATTCTTAGTCCCTATAGTTGTAGAATTTACATTTTGAGCATTTAACTTTCATAGAAATTACATTTTCAGTCCTTCTAGTTTCAAATTTTGCATTTTAGACTTTACTTGAATAAAAACGTGGTAATTTCAATATGTTTTACGTATAAGTAGTTTAATATTTTTCATTTTTAAATAGTGTTGTTTGAATTAGCATAGATTACCAAGCAAGCTTAAACAACCAAGAACAATTATAAATCCGATATTGGTTGGACTTTCTATTAGTTAAGAACTGAGAAAACGAACTGCATTATACTACATTTCAGTGATCATTTAGGGATTATCATGAAATGGTTAACAAACGTGGGTCTTACATGAAAAACAAGGCCCAAAGAAACCGATAATAAAGGCAAAGCCTTTATACCGGGATCAAAGATCGTATCCTCACATTTAGTGGAAAATGATAAAGGCAAAGCCAGAGGATACGTTTTGTAAGGAAGAAAACTCCTTACAACGTACTTGAAGTACGTGTAGTCATGAGATCCGAGAGGGTGGGTAGGATTACTCTGAGACGAAGGCAAAATTGAAAGAGAATCAATAAAAATGGGGGTCTCAAAGTCTCCTCCCGGTTCAAAGGAAAAGGCCTCATTGAGATCCTCATCTCATTGGGAGGTGGTCCATCGATGAACCCCTCGAGAATGGAAGTATCACAAGTCAAAAGATAAGGCTCATCCAAATGAGACTTAGGAAGGGTGACTAGCAAATCTGGCTCATCGAGTTTAGGATCCAAAGAATCCTGACTCTCGATGTCCTTGAACGTCTCATCAAAGAGAGGATTTACGTCGCCAAAAACAAATTCATCATCAAATTCAAAATGGGTATTAGAGTAGATTTTAAATTTGTCAACACGAACGTCCTCATCGAGTAGTGACTCGTCATCACTAGTGGAAAAATCAACATCGAAAATCGAGTTTGAAAAAGTCAATGATTATCTAACCGAAGTGTCATTGGGAGAGACATCATCACATGAAATTGAATTACACTCACTATCAATCTCCATGGAAAAATTCACTGAGAGAAAAATCACTAAACTCCTCATCGGAGACAACCGTAGGCTCACTTTGGATTGGATTGGAATAGGGATCTCAACACTAGGATTAGTGTTAAGATTCTTCTCCCCCATACTTATAGAGGCATCGAGTTCCGTAGGGAGCATGAGAGTAATGGTTTCATAAGACGAGGTGAGATTGAAAATGTCGTTGTCGTCGTCATCATAAATAGGAGGAGTGAGATCACATCTAGCTAGATGCTCCTCTCTTTCAATTTCTCATCTCTTATTACGAATATCGATGCTTAAGCCATTGTAATCTTGTAAAAGTGGGTTAGTTTTAATCTCACATTCTCTTTTAAACTCGTCACTTATTTCTTCTTTACGATATCTCCTAATGCCGAGTTCATTAGTGATGTCATTTATTTCGTGATCGATTCGTCGTTTCTCCTCTTCCACATTTTTGATGCTTTTTTCGATCACTTCGACGATTGAAAGTTCCTTTTTTCATAAGTTGTTGAAAAAGAAGTTTAAATTCTTTAAATCCCTCGTCGACACGACTTGCACTGATATCATCATCAAAACATTTTGTGGAGGTGATTGGTCAAAACCGGAGAATTGATTGTCGAAAGACGTATATTGGTTCATCGGTTGACAATCATACCCATAATTAGGTGCGTTTCCACAAGACTCACATGAATATGATGGTGGATATTCGAAGATTGGTCAAAGAAATTAGGATTTGGTTCGGGGTCATTATAAATCGTACAACTAAATCCGAAATCGTGCTCCAAACCGCAAACATCACACGAATAAGAAGAAGGCAATTGTGGAGTTTGATCATAGGATTGAAATTCGTAACCATGGTCGTTTTGAAGAGAGTTGTAGATATACCCATACCTTCCTCCATAAATCTCGTAATTAAAGCAATTACCACCGTCGGGAGGACCTCCACAATATGGACAAGAGTAATATCCATCATTGGACATGACATAACGAGAATGGCGTTATGAGAATTAAATACTAGAGGTTTATAAAAATAAATAACTGATAAGGGGTAAGAATAATATTTTTCATTTTTCATTTTTTTTTAATTTTTTAATTTTTTTTTGTTTTTTGGTGTATTACGTAGAAATTAATCCACAATAATTATCCACTAATCAAAGGTCTCGACTAATGAATCCAATAGGAGTGGAAGTAATTACGTGAAGCAAAAACCTTCGTTCGACTTTAAAACGTTGGCGGAACGCCATTTCGAGGGTTCAATAACGTAAACTCACAAAATAGATATATTAATACTTGAATGGCAAACCCTTAATTAATCATCACTAAATCGATACGCACAAGCAAGCGGAGAAACGAGGCGGCGCGAAGCACTTAAGAGCCTTTTTCTTTAGGGTGTATTTTATAACATCCACCTTATACCCACCTTATAGTTTGTATCAACTGAGATTGAATTTCTTAAGAGTATTTAACTATTTTGCCTTTGATTTTTGTTTGATCGATACACTCGATAATGACCGGAACGCACACTATCAAGGTGGGATTTCTCCTGTATTTTGGATAATATTGTTCATTAATTGTGATACGTAATACAATATATTATTCACAAAGAAAACTAAAAACGATTTGGTGTTATTAGAGTTCTAATTACACGTTTATTTTTAGAGATAAATATGAAAATGTCCCGCCGCCCAAGTGGTTTAGGCAGTGTTTGTCCCCGACGACTTATTCTTCTCAAAATGTCATGTGTAACCGGGCAACCGTATACTTTTCATATGAAGATGAAACGTGGCACATTATTTAATTAATATAGTACAATGCTAATAATTATTGGTACTTTTTGTGTAAGTGTTTGTCATGTATATTTATTTGAGAAACTTCTAGAAGGAATAAACATTAGGAAAAAGTTCCCCATAGACCCCAATTTTATCATATACCAAATGCGATAATCCTGGCCCTCCATTTTTATATATTTGAGTGGTTGAGATTTTTTTTTTATTTAAGCGCAACTATTAAAAACCATTTAATACTTTCCATTTTTAATACTTTCCATCTGCACACACACATTCAATTTCCAACTACACACACACACTCTCTCTACACTCACTCTCCCCAACCCGCAACCACCTCAACCACCACCGGAACCACCTCAACCACCATCCCAACCACCTCTGTTATAGATCCGATCTATTCGGAATCCTCTAATCGTCTCATTTGTACATATAATCGTAACCCTAACCCTAATTTTTACATCTATATGGATATACGAGATGAGTATGCTGCTGCTAACGCGGCGAAGCTTAAATCATCATCGAACCCGTCTGGAGAAGCTGGTAATGGTCTTTTTTTTTATTTTTATGCTTTTAATTTATGCTTATTATGCTTATCTGGTAGCTTATCTGGGTTTTATGCTTATTACACTTATCTGGTAATTTATATTTGATTTATTAAAGGGAAATGATTATTTACACTTATTTGGTAACTTATTATGCTTATATTTGATTGTTTTATTTTGAATCTGACGAATCATGTATGTTTCATGGTGAAACATACATGATTCTGCATGATTTAGTGTTCATTTGACCTAACTGATATGTTTTGATTGATTGAGAGTTGATTTCTTGGAATCACTAGAAACTTATTTTGAATCTAACGAATCATGTATGTTTCATGGTGAAACATACATGATTCTGCATGGTTTAGTGTTCATTTGACCTAACTGATATGTTTTGATTGATTGAGAGTTGATTTCTTGGCTTTTGATTCAGTTATACTTGTTAATATTTGGCCTTGCATTTGTTTAACTGTCATAGTGAATCATATATGTTTCATCATGAAACATATATGATTCATAATGAATCATATATGTTTTATGATGAAACATATATGATTCACTATGAATCATATATGTTTCATGATGAAACATATATGATTCATAGTGAATCATATATGTTTCATCATGAAACATATATGATTCATTATGAATCATAAAACATATATGATTCATTATGAATCATATATGTTGTAAAACATACATGAAAGGGAAATAGCTTTAGCTTTTGTATTCTGCAAGTGTATTCTGCAAGTGAAACATACATGATTCTGCATGATTTAGTGTTCATTTTGACCTAACTCATATGGTAGCCATTTGTATTCTGCAAGTGTTTTATTCATGGTGAAACATACATGATTCTGCATGATTTAGTGTTCATTTTGACCTAACTGATATGTTTTGATCGATTGAGAGTTGATTTCTTGGCTTTTGATTCAGTTAGACTTGTTAATATTTGGCCTTGCATTTGTTTAACTGTCATAGTGAATTATATATGTTTTACCATGAAACATATATTATTCATGATGAATCATATATGTTTCATGATGAAACATATATGATTCACTATGAATCATATATGTTTCATGGTAAAACATACATGAAAGGGAAATAGCTTTAGCTTTTGTTTTTTAAGATTATGATGGTAGCCATTTGTATTCTGCAAGTGTTTTATTCTGAATCCTGACGAATCATGTATCTTTTGCAGTTACTACAACTAAAGTTGGTATAAAAAGTACGCCTCCTAAACCTGAAGCTCCTACAACCTTGCGTCCTAAATTTAGAGCTGGTAAAACAATCGTACTTCCTAAATCTGTAGCTCCTAGCACAGATAATCCTGAACCGCCTGTTAAACCTAAAGTTGTCAAAACATCCCCGCCCCCTAAAACCACTATGCGAACTAGGCAAGCTGATCCTGAACCACCTCTACCTCCTCCTTTAAACACTGACAAACCCCCATATGCTCAAAAACTTAATGTTGTATTTTCTCGAAAAGATAAAGACGATAAGAAGGGTAGTAAACCTGTTGTAGAGGCTAAATAGAGTAAGAAGGGTAGTAAACCTGTTGTAGAGGCTAAAGAGAGTAAGAAGGGTAGTAAACCTGTTGTAGAGGCTAAAGAGAATAAGAAGGGTAGTGAGCCTGTTGTAGAGGCTAAAGAGAATAAGAAGGGTAGTGAGCCTGTTGTAGAGGCTAAAGAGAATAAGAAGGGTAGTGAGCCTGTTGTAGAGGCTAAAGAGGATAAGAAGGGTAGTGAGCCTGATGTAGAGGCTAAAGAGGATAAGAATAGTAGTGAGGCGGGTGGTGATGATGGGAGTGGGGAATCTGATGAGCCTGGGAGTGATGAGCCTGGGAGTGAGGAGACTGCTGAAACATATGTGAGTGAGAGTAAAGAAGCTGAGTATATGATAGTTGCAAAGAGTGGGAATAAGGAGCCGTCCTCAAGTGATAGTGATTATGTGGCGAAGAGTGAGAGTGAAGAAACTGATGAGATGGTTAAGACAGATGAAGAAGAATTGGAAGTTGCAAAGGCGAGTCAGAAAGTGCCTAGTAAACGTGTTGGGAATGTAGCTGCCAAAGAGGGTGTTGCGAAAAAAGCAAAGGTTGAGAAAAAAGAGGGTGTTGTGAAAAAAGGAAAGGTTGAGAAAAAAGAGGGCGTTGTGAAAAAAGCAAAGGTTGAGAAAAAAGAGGGCGTTGCGAAAAAAGATGTGGATGTGAAAAAAGAGGGTGCTGTGAAAAAACAAGTTGATAGGAAACCCAAGGTGGATATGAAACGGGAGTCAGAATCTACCATGGTTGTTTATGAATCACCATCTAAGAAGCAGAGGGTGAACAAGAAGAAACCTCTTACTAAGGAACAGGCTAAGAAAGTTGGGTACTTGAATGAGTTTCCGCCTCTTTTTTCTAGAACTGTACCAAAGTCACTTTTGGATGTCATAAAAGATGCTTCTCTTGTTGACATGGAACAGTTTTTGAATGAGATTGGTTTTTCTAACTGGTGGGGTCTTAAGGTTGATCAGTTACCAAATCGTTTAGCGAGGGTTGCTGTGAAAGCTTTTAATAAGTCGACTTATGAATTTAAGCTTGCTACAGGCAGCTTTCTAGTCACGCCCGAGAAAATCCATGAAATCCTAGGACTTCCTATTGGTGGAATTTCCTTGTTTGATTCGCCCGAGAGACCTTCAAACGACATTGTTGTTAAGTCATGGCTACAACAGTTTGCGCCAAAGGCTCAGAAAAAAATCACGGCTAAGGACATCAGTGACAAGTTGATGCAGGCGACGGAAGTTGATTTTATGTTTAAACTCAACTTCCTGACACTTTTCGCAACTGTGATGGGTGACGCGGACTTCATGAAAGCAGCACCAAGGCTTAATGTGGTTAACCACATTTATGAAGATACGGATATTTCTAAGGTGGATTGGTGCCGTTTTGATCACTCTTGTTGTCTTCAAGAAGGTGTATTACCTAACACTCTTGACGGCTTTTACACAGGTCCCTTGTATTTTCTAATTGTAAGTGCCCTCTCTTTTTTATTAACTTTTATTTGTTTTACATTTTTAACTAATTTTAACATTTTGTAACACTAAACATATATGTTTTTTCTCTATTGTGTGCAGCTCCTTTATCTTGATTCGACGAAGTATGACCGATATACAGTTGTTCGTTCAAGACCAGCCATCAGGGACTGGAGTTCTGCTGACATGCATAAGCGGAAAGAACTTGAGCTTCAAGATCAAGTATTTGGTAAATTAGAGCTTCGTGGAGCATGGAGTCCGGATGAGGCACGGCAAACTGAGGGTTTCTTTGGTGCCACTGATCTTAAAAAGAAGTTGAAAGCTTCAGGTGTACCACCTAAGGAGAAAAAGGTATGAATCAACATTTTTAAATGTTTATAATATTGCGTATAATTCACCATTGATCATATTTTGAATCTAACTTTCAGTGTATTTTACATTTATTTGTAGAGTATATGCAAAGTTCATACGATTCACCATGAGTCATTTATGTTTCATGGTGAAACATATATGTTTCACCATGAATCATATATGTTTCACCATGAAACATATATGTTTCATGGTGAAACATATATGTTTCATGGTGAAACATATATGTTTCATGGTGAAACATATATGTTTCACCATGAAACATATATGTTTCACCTTGAATCATATATGTTTCACCATGAAACATATATGTTTCACCATGAAACATATATGTTTCACCATGAAACATATATGATTCATGGTGAAACATATATGTTTCATGGTGAAACATATATGCAAAGTTCTTCATGAATCATATTTGATTCTAACTTTCAGTGTATTTTACGTTTATTTGTAGAGTATATGCAAAGTTATTGAAGATAAGATGTCAAGAGTATCAAAGGAGAAGTCTGAGATAGAAGCTCTCTTGAAAAGGGCTAGCAACGACTTCCCAAATGATGAACAAGTTGATGCTTTGTACCACAGATATATTGGATTGTTTAAAGATACTATGTGGTTGCAAGATAAGTCACCCCATATTGATGATTTTGACGATCAGAAGAGAGATGATGATAAGAAAGACGATGAGAAGAGAGACAAGCCGGCTGATGACACGGCTGAGAAGAGAGACGAGCCGGCTGATGATCCGGCTGAGAAGAGAGATGAGGCGGAGAATGTTGCTGATGCTGAAAAAGGAGAGAGAGGCAAGGAGACGTGTCATGCTGAGGATGTTGTTGTTGAGAAGGAGGGGTGTGTTGATGAATTAAATGTGGAAACTTATACTCAGTGGATTAATGCGAACATATGGTGGTATGGACCATATGTGGTTGATGTGACTGTCGAATCTTTTGGCCATGAGGTAATTTGTTAACCTTTTATTTTTTATTTTTTATTTTTTATTTTTTTTAATTATTTATTCATATTTTTTACATTATGTTATTATGAATTGTTTAATTAAAAAAAAGGTTCAATGTTTCAGGAGGAGTATTGGGCTTGGCCTACGGATCTTCCTGGTGCTGCTGTGACTGCTCCACCGCTGCCTGGTGCTGAGCCTGCTGGGATTGCTCCACCGCTGCCTGGTGCTGAGCCTGCTGGGACTGCTCCACCGCTGCCTGGTGCTGGGACTCCTACACAACAGACTCCTCCACAACAAACTCCTCCAATGGGTATTAAGAAATTGGTCCAACCAGATTCTCCGATAACTTCTGTTTATCAGTATAAGAGAATCAATGTTGAGTCATTGATTAACAGAGTTGAGTTTATCATGGGAAACAGTTTGTTTTCTATGCAAGGCGAAAAATAGTAAGCTATCTTTGTCATGTCTTTTTAGAATTTTTTTGTTAAATGTGTATGAAAAAATGCATGATCCATGATGAAACATACATGATGCATGATGAATCATGTATGTTTCATCATGCATCATGTATGTTTCATCCATAACTTTTTGTGTAAATTATTGGATAACACCATTTATTTTCTTATTTTTGTAGTGAAATTGTTTTTCAAACTGTATCTGGATATCCTCTATCAGCCGTACGTGTCAATTTGGAAACTTTGGCACCAAGGTTATGGATAGATGCTAGTGTCATAGACTGTTTTGTCGCCATTCTTAATGCTGAGCATGATGCCAAACTTCCAGAGACGAAATATCACTATTTTTCTACTGGTTGTATTGTAAGTTGTCATTTGACTATTCTTCGAGTGGTTCTATTAGTTTCATGTTTTCTCTTATGACTTTTTTTTTCTTATACAGACATCAGATATGATTAGCAGAGTTCTTGGTGAGGAACCATCATACAAACTGTTTAAGGCAGCAATATTGGCTCAGTTTGAAGGTGATGAAGCTTCCGCGTCTCTCTCACGTGTTGAGTTGGCTTTTTTTCCTATATGCGCTTCAAATCATTTTTATGTGGTTGTTTTCAACCTCAAAATGTCAACTACAATGTTGATTCTTGATAATGCTTCTGGATTTACCTATTCAGCAAAATACAAGGGAGCTTGCGATATTTTGGTAAGTTTATTATGGGGGATTATATATATATATTTTGGTAAGTTCACCATGAAACATATATGTTTCATGCTGAAACATATATGTTTCATGCTAAAACATATATGTTTCACCATGAAACATATATGTTTCATTATGAAACATATATGTTTCACTATGAAACATATATGTTTCATTATGAAACATATATGTTTCATGGTGAAACATATATGTTTCATAATGAAACATATATGATTCATAGTGAAACATATATGTTTCATAATGAAACATATATGAAACATATATGTTACACATGCATTTTTTTTAATATGTTTTTGTGTTTTTCTCTTTCTCGTTTTGTAGAAAAAGTTCTTTGCAAGGTATTTGGAGGAGCATGATCATCCAAGTCACTCCAAAGTTTCAAAAATGAAAGCCTATGTTCCAAAGTTGAGATGGAGCACTAAAGACAATCATGAAGACTGCGGTGTATTTGCTATGATCCATTTGGAGAACTACACCGGTGACAGTAAGAGGAGCTGGGATGTTGGTCTTTGCGAAGAATCTGCTATGCAAAGAACTTTGTTGATGCGTATGAGGTTCAAGATAGCTACAAAGATTCTTCTTCATAATTTCAACAAGGAAAGAGCCAAAATGTTCAAGCTTGCCTATGATTTTGAGACAAAGGTTGACAAGGAAGAAAGAATCGCAATCATTGTTCATGCGCTCAACCATAGACATGAGCGTGATCCAGACAAGGCTAATGATATGGCTGAGAAGGCTGATGATATGGCTGACAAAGGAGAGGGTGATATGGCTAAGAAAATTGAAGGGAAATGAAGAATGACTTTTATTCTATGATTGTGAATGGTAGAAGGATAGGAAAAAACACTAATATGGGTCTCTTTTGGTAGATCTAGCTGTTGGGCCGCTGATGTATCTAATTGTTAGTAATCATTGTATTTTGAACGTAGTCTAAACAATGTAGTCTGTACAAGGTAGTTTGAATTACATGTATGTATTTTATATCTGTTCAAATCTTTGATAATTACAAGGTTTATCTGTGTACAAAGAATGATAGATGTGCCTTGATGAATCTTATATGGTTGATGATAAATCATACATGTTTTATCATGAATCATACATGATTCATGAAAACACATGTATGAATAATCACACTTGCTTTTGAAATTTTTAGATTTAGAGTTCTTTTTAACAATTATAATGTATCACTCTTGAATGAATCCATCATGATTCATTATGAATCATATATGTTTCATCATAAAACATATATGTTTCGTGATGAATCATATATGTTTCGTCATAAAACATATATGTTTCATGATGAATCATATATGTTTCATAATGAAACATATATGATTCATGATGAATCATATATGTTTCACCATGAAACATATATGATTCATGGTGAAACATATACGTTTCATCCCTTTCATCCCCAAACACTTCCAAACACTTTAAATTAAAATGATAACGCAGAAATAATCAAGTATTAATTGAACTAAATATCAAAACAAAGTTGATTCAAAGTATAAAAGTAAGTGTAAAACAAAGTGTTAATTGAAAACATATTGATAGTAAATATGACTTGAAAAAACAAAGAATGATCAACAAGCTGTGTTTGATGTTTGTTCTGTAGCAGCAACATTTCCAGCTTTTGTAGCAGCAACGTTTCCAGCTTCTGTAGCAGCAACGTTTCTAGCTTCTTCTTGAGCAGCTTTCATAAGCGCCAACTTTGCAATATACTTTGGATTTAATGGACATGTGTTCTTGGTATGTTCATTTGTCACTTGTTTGCAACATAAGCATTTCCTAGCCTGCTTTTTCTTAGCTTTTATAGCCATTTCTCTTGCACTTTTTATACGTGCTCCTTTAGGTGTTGCTTTACGTTCTCCTTTAAGACCGGCTTTGTTTCGAGCCCCTTCTGGATTTCCTATGATCGGTTTATCAGCAGCCGGTTTTCCAATGGCATATAAATCTAGGATTACATCACTCGTTTTCCGGGAAGGTGGCTTAGGAACTTGAACTTGTATTTCCTTCTTAATTTTTCCCAACGTTTGCACAAATTCTGCCAACTTTGCTTCATCTTTACTCAACCAAAACAAGCATTCATCCACCACGTTGTTGGCGTTGTTAGTTAACCTTTCAATGGTTTCGTTCTTTTCTCCGTATCTGTTTGTCTTTCTTCTCAATCCAAGTGGTATTAAATCCCGTCTCCAACGCCTTAGAATGTATTTATCTGGAATCTTTCCAACATCACGGTTCTTCAAAACACAAAATACGTGTCGGCACAAAAAACCATATCGAGTGAAATGTCTACAAGTACAACTAACTGAACCGTCTTCTGGATGACGCAAAACCTGATTATGAAACATTAAAAACAAAATTAATACTTGGGCATTTACCAAAACAATTAGGAAACATGTATGATTCATCATGAAACATGTATGTTTCATCAGGAAACATGTATGATTCATCAGAAAACATGTATGATTCATCATGAAACATATATGATTCATGATGAATCATACATCATTTTGGTAACAGTAACCACAATTAATGATTCATTAACCATGAAACATATATGAATCATATATGTTTCAGGATGAATCATACATGTATGATTCATCCTGAAACATATATGTTTCTTCATGAATCATATATGTTTCAGAATGAATCATACATGTTTCCTGATGAAACATACATGTTTCATCAAGAAACATGTATGATTCAACATGAATCATATATGTTTCATGGTGAATAAATCCTATACTATGTTGGAAACAGCAACAACATTTAATTGATTTCACTCACTAACCTTGTAGGTAGCAACCTTGTCTTCTTCTTGTATAACCATCTCTTTGCCTTCCTCGGTATAAATTGTCCGGTAATCCCCTGCCCTCGTGTCTTTAACATGAGCCGTCTCAACTCCCTCTTCCGTTCTAAGCTCTACTATTTGACAAGCCCAAATCGATTCCATTATTTCTTTTTGAACAAGCAGAAATATTGTCCTAGTATATATCTTAGCCGCATGTGTTTCCATCTCTAACCTTGTATAAGGTTTTGAAGCTGCTTCAAATGTTTTGAAGTCTAAAAACTCTTGCCTGTGTCTTTGCCTTTCCATGGCAGCTTCATAGCACATCATGAAATTGAGTAATGTTGACCCATGATTCGTGAAACATTTGAAAAATGCATTTTTACTCTCGGATCTCGAAGTGGTTCTCATTAAGCCAAATAAAGGAGAGGTAATAAAGTATGCCGGTAACCACATTTCTCGAAGGGTAAACATCTTCTTCATCCACTTGTGGTCTTGCAATTTGAAGTCTTCGATTAATTTATTCCATCTTTCTTCAAAGTCCTTAGGCTCTATGAACATATTCCACACAAGTTTGTTGAAACGTTCTTTGAAATTTGTCTCTTCATATGTTTCTTTGCATATCTGTAAAAATAATCAAACGAGAATGATTAGATACATGGTTCATCATGAATCATATATGTTTCATCATGAATCATATATGTTTCATCATGAATCATGTATGTTTCATCATGAAACATATATGATTCATGATGAAACATACAGAATTCTACAAGAAAAATACAGACTTATGGTAAATGAAATTCACCTTTGATGGAACTTTTTGCATGATGTGCCACATGCATAATCTATGTTTAGACTGCGTAAACACTGCTTCAATTGCTCGCTTCATTGCCCCATCTTGATCTGTTACAACCATATCGGGTTGCTTTGCGTGAGCAGTCAAGAATGAAGTTAATAGCCATATATAAGCTTCTGTGTCTTCACATAACAACAATCCTGCACCAACTGTCACCGACTTTCTGTGATTATCTATGGCGGTGAATGGAACAAAAACCATGTCGTACCTGCAAATTAAGTAAATCATAATCAGATTTGAATGATTAGATACATGGTTCATTAGATACATGTTTCATGATGAATCATATATGTTTCAGAATGAAACATATATGATTCATCATGAAACATTTATGATTCATCATGAAACATGTATGTTTCATGATGAAACATACATGATCCATAGTGAATCATATATGTTTCATCTTGAAACATATATAGTAAACCATATAGAATTCTACAAGAAAATGTTTTTATTCAACAACTTACTTATTCGTTCTGAATGTTGCGTCAAATGATATTACATCACCAAACTCATTGTAGTTGCATTTATCAACTTCATCTGCCCAAAAAAGTGCAACTAACACGCCGTTTTCAACCTTATACTGAAATGTAAAGTCTGGCGCAAACAACTTCCTATTTTCCATCTTCTCGATCAACATATGTGCATCACTTTCTCCTATAACCTCATTAACGTCTCTGATATGGTTCTTAAAATCGTCAGTCGTGCCATGAACATACTGAGAACCCCCTTTCATCGTAGAATACAAGTGGTGTGCCTTTGTTCCACCAAGTTTCATTGTTGAAGCTTTTATAACAAACATTTTTTCCGTCTGAGTCATCTTTCGTTGTTTCTTTGTAAGATGCTCAAATTCTTTCGGAATCATTCGGTGGTTGTGTCTCGGATCGAATGTAACTACTTCATACTTTCCGGTACGATCATCCAAAGCAATCTTAATTCTCGCACGGCAACCCGTTAGTCTATGCCTTGTATTTCTAACTTGCTTATCATTGTGTTGAGGATCCAATGTGTTAATATTTATCTCCTTTAGATTCCCTTCTCGATTACACATGACATACTTTGATTTCACCAAACCACTTTTTGTTTTCTTTTGGCATGTCATCTTAGCTTCAAACCCTGCCTTTTCAGCGTAAGTGTTATAGAAATCGACACCTTGCTCTATTGTATCAAAAGTTTGCCGCACAAAAGGTAGGTACTGCGTTTCAACATATGGTTCGCAGTATATCGTTCCTCCAGGGGTCTCGCCTTCTGGGAACAAAGTTGGAGTGCTCCTTGTAACTGTTAAACAATAACATTTAGATTTTGTTTTAGTAAATTATTTTTACAGTGAATCATGTATGTTTCATGTTGAATCATACATGTTTCATCATGAAACATATATGATTCATGATGAAACATACATGATTCATCTAACTTGTTTTTGAAGTTTTTACCAATTACAGTTTTTTAAAGAATAACTATTTTAACAGAATCATAGAATCATATATGATTCATTTTGGATCAATTGTTTGTATATTTGAATGGAACATATATGTTTCATGATGAAACATACATGATTCATAATGAAACATATATGTTTCATGATGAAACATACATGATTTATTCAATATACAAACAATTGATTCAAAATGAAACATATATGATTCATTTTGGATCAATTGTTAGTATATTGAATGAAACATATATGTTTCATGATGAATCATATATGTTTCATTCTGAAACATATATGTTTCATGATGAAACATATATGTTTCAGAATGAAACATACATGATTCACTGTAAAAATAAACCTTAATTATATATGTTTGTATGTTGAATAAAACATATATGATTCATTATAAATCATATATGATTCATCATGAATCACTTGTTTTGTATATTGAATGAATCATATATGATTTACCTGGAGTTTGAATGGTATTGGCTTCAACATTTGACTCTTCAATTTGATTTTGAGTCATAAGGTTTTCATCTTCTTCGTATTGAACTATACTTGAATCTGCATCAATCGCATCCTCATCAACCATATTTGTGGTAGTTGTGATTAGGGAAGGTAGTTGTGGAGGTTGAGGTCGCTGGAAAAAATGGAATGGAGGTTGTTGTGGTTGTTAAGGTCGCCGGAAAAGTTAATCTTTATAGATCTGTGATTAAGGAGATCTTTGATTAGGGAGTTGTGGTGGTTAAGGTCGCCTGAAAAAAAACGGTTATAAAGGTTGTTGGGGTGGTTAAGGTCGCCGGAAAAAACAGTTAAGAAGGAGGTGGTGGTCGCCGGTTGAGCTCAGGAGGTGGTGGTCGCGGGTTGTAACTGAAAAAAAGGAAGAACAGTTAGCCAGCTGTGTGTTTTTTTTTAGAAAAATGAATTTTTAATTTCTAAAATTCTATTTATATTTTTAATTAGTAAAAAGTGGTGTAATCTTGACCATTGAATGCAAAATAAATGGATGGCCCAGATTGTCTCATTTGGTCTATAGTATAAATTGTGTCTAGGGGGATCTCATCTCATAAACATTATATTTGTGCGACTGATTTTTTATTCGTTTACTATAAGTGTACTGTACAGACTTGTATATTTTTGGGCGACTTATTAATAAAGTAGAACTTATATATTATTTTCTTTATAACTTCATTTTCATTTTATTTCATTTACACCCTAAAAACACACACCTAAACACACACATATTATCATCGCAGATTCTAGAAAATCCCCAATTTGCAATCTCAATTAATTGTTCTAACAATCAAACATATCATCCCTTCAAATGTGTAAATCCTTATCCTGTTACTTAATTTGTTTAACATTTGAATATGGATGATCCGGTAGAGTTGTATGATTGCAAAGTCAGTTTCCGTTCTTTGGTCAAATTGCTTCCTGAAATAAAAGGTATTCTAATTAACCATTTCGAAGTAAAATCTTTTTAATTTCTTTGGTCAATTATTTTAAATCTAGATATCTTACATTTTTATTCATGAAATATTCAATTGGGGTATTTTTGGCTGGAAGATTCTTTTAGGTTTATCATCAAGTGACGAAGTCTACTGATTGGTCAGGGCGTGGAACTGGTTTTGTTGGTGGAATGGCTGTGGTGGTGGTCATCATGGAGGTGGAGGCGGTGGTGGTGGTCATCATTGAGGTGGTGGTGGATGTGGAGGTGATGTTCATCATCATGGAGGTGGTGGTGGAGGCGGTGACCATAGGGGTGGTGGTCATCATCAAAGCGATGGTGGTGAAGGCGGTGACCATAGGAGTGCAGGATTTATTCTTTACATTCTATTATGTGGCGTTCGTCCATTTTGGGCAGAGTCTGAACAAGGTGTTGCACAAGCTATTCTTCGAGGTGTAATTGATTTCAAGCGTGAACCATGGCCTAGTGTTTCTGAAGTTTCCAAGAGTCTCGTACGTCACTAGAGCCGGATCCAAAACTTCGGCTTACAGCTATAGAAGTCCTTGGTATGTTTGTTCTTGAAGCTTAATTGCGTTATTTGTTTGTTTACTTCATGATGTTTTTTGTATAATTTGCAGAACATCTCCAAAATGCTAAAAAGGCTCCGAATGGTCCTCTTGGCGAAGTTCTCAAGTCAAGATTAAAGCAGTTCTCCTTAATGAATAGGTTCAAGAGAAAGGCCCTACGGGTTGGTTATTTTAGTCTTTGATTCTTTACGTGTCATACAAAATGAGTATTGATTATCAGCATATTGTATGTGTCATATATGTTTTGTGGTTAGGTCATAGTTGATTTCTTGTCTAATGATGAAGTCGAACACATCCACGAGATGTTTAAAAAGATAGATGCTGATGAAGATGGTATTATCACAACTGCAGAATTAAAAACCCGACTACAAAAGTTGAATGCACAACTTACAGACTCTGAAGCATAGTTGCTTGTCAAATCTGTAAGTCTAAATGTTGGTGTGATCTTCATTTATGTTCTTGTCTGGCTAATCAGCTAGCTTTTGCAATTTAGAAGTCTGTACAACAATAGAAGAAAAGGGGAAAAAATAGAAAGATCAGTTAAAATGCGGCTAAATTGATGATGTCTCCATGATATTACTATGATATTACTCCTCTCGAGCTCTCAAATCTTCAGAATTATGAATAGACTTTTTTCCAAAGTAAATTAGCTTTCATGATTCCATTACACTCTGTTCTCAAGTTTTTTTTTAAAGGAATGGAAAAGAATGGGAAAGGAAAATTAAAAAAAATGGTGTTCTTGAGTTTTTTTCAAGATGGAAAGGTAGGGGATGGGAAGGTGGGAGGAAGGAAAGTTATGGGTTTTTGTGTACAGATTTGTTCCGTCCATTTTTGGGCGGATTAGGAAGGGAAGCATCATGGGATGTGTATAATTACAATCTTATCCTCAGTTCACATACACGTTTTTTATATTTTAACCTAGTTATCACTATCTATCTCTACCAAACGGCCACAATAGCAGCGAACATTTCTCCCTCAAATCAAGAAATTCATCCTTTTATTTATTGTTTCAAAATAGAAAATGTTTATTATCTAATTGGTTATACTGTTACTTTCATGTTTCTTTGTAGCTATATATATATATATATATATGTATAATCATAAGAATGGAATATATCATTAGTTGGTTCAGTAGATGTACGTTAGTATCACAATCTATGTGTTAAGTCTAACAATTGGTTATATTTATGTAGTGATTAGACTTGAAAAATGGATGCTGATAATTTATAACGTTTTGTGAAAACTCAACAATTAGTTGTGATTTACGCAGTGCTAAGTTGCTAACTATATTGTTGGGTCAACTGATGCAGCAACTATGCGCGCGGTCAACTGTATGCAATAGTACGTGTTTGTCAATCACCTGATGAGTGTCTCAGTAGTGTTTCTGCTTTGTATGTATCACAAGGATGCTCTGAAAATTTTTTGAAGTCTAGATTCCAGAAGAATAGTGAGAAAATTGTAGTCATATGAAACAAATTGTCTGCTACTTGTTTAGCTTTTTGAAAATCACATGTGAAATATAAGAAAGTTTTCTTTCCATGAGAGCTTGGGTAATGGAGAAAATGATTAAGTAATGTATGTATGTAGTTTCAAGGGTATATTAATAATTTTGTTAGCTTTCTTTTCCTTTCCTGCTACTTATAAATACAAACTTAAGAACACAAATTACAATAACAATTACTCTTCCCATTCCATCCCTTACTTTACCCTTCCCATTCCATCCCCTTCCATTCTTTAAAATTTAGACTCGAGAACAGAGCGTTAGTTTCTGAAGGACTGCCTGCACAAGTCATAGCCAAAGAGTAGTTTAGTTACCATCACGCAAATACCAAGTGAACAACTTTGACTCGTTTTATACCAGTTTCCATAATTGATACTTTTGTTGGTGACATATTTTGTGCATCAGCAACCCACAAATCCACCATATAATAGGATTATTATGACTTGCATAAACAGAACTTAAGTAACTTACTGGACATGAGCGATTTGTTTTCAACCCTTGATGCAATTCAGAAGGTGCAATCAGCAGCTTCACTGAATGAAACTTGATTGATTGATTGTGTCCTCTATCTACAAACTCTATTAGCTGCCGTTCAAGAAGATGCTCAAAGGCCTGCACATTATGGATTCAGCAATTTAATTTAAAAAAATATAATGGCGAACATTGATACTAATACTAATACTACTATACAGAAGTGTAAAACTTACCCGTAAGCATACACTGCGTGAATAGTTATCCGATGTCTGGAATGAATCATGTATGGTTTTGTACTCTACAAAAGATATTAGCTATAAGAAATCACTAAAACAGTTATACGTAACATTTGTTGGTCATATTTGCACTAACCTTTCATGATAGAATTAAAATTATATGATTCTTGTTCTTTGACTTCCAACCTCTTCAAGCAAACCATTATATAAAGTTCCAGAATTGAGCAATTTGCAACCGAATCATAGATCAAAATCAAATTGCATGACAATCTTGTTTTGCATATCTTGAAGAGAGAATGAGCTGGTCGTGAAACAGAAGGCTTACCTTTTAAACAGTCCAACTTAGGCTGGCGATGAATGGTTGAAAGTGCAGATTTAAAGTTGTTAAGCATCATCAAACCAGTTTTCAAATCAATGAAATTTACAGCAGAAAACCTAATGAAACAAAACTTGACTAGTAAGTTTTGGAAGCGGGTCAAAGTATAATGAAAAGTACTAACTTTGAATTTTCAGAATATAGAAAGAGCAACGTACAAAAATCTCAAAAAGTTACTAAACGTGGAGTCACAATCTGATAATTTATCAATGACCTCGACCAATCTTTTATCTGCTAATATGTTCTGGCACATGTCAAGGAATGTCATACACTTGTAATATAACTCATTTTTCATTACTTACTCCGCAAATATAAGTGAAAGAAATGGATACTGATATTAATGAATTAAATTCCGATACATAGTCAGGAGGGAGGCTTGAATCTGTTGGAAACGACAAAATGTGTTTCGACAGTCTGCATCACAAACACACAAATGTCAAATCCAAGACATCTAACTGTATCAGACTTTAAGTGAGGAGAATATCTGATCAAATTACAATCACCTCTGCAAGGGTACACGTAGCCACAAATGTGACATTGTTTATAGATTGCTAGTTTCTGCGATTATTTAGAATAAAAAACCAATACTGAAGTATAAAACTAGGCTTCTGACATACCAATCGACAACTAACACCGATGACAATAGCTTGTAATGATACAGATTGCATGGCATCCAACAAGCTATACAGTAATCTTTGCTTACCCTAATATGATGATGTTTTATTTTAGGCAACAGATTCTGAACTTATAAACATCCCAACAACTAGAATCAGTAGGGTGACTTCACCTGAGCAAAAAGGTCAAACTCATCGAGCAAAAATATTACCGTCTTGTGTGCTAATCCACATTCTCTGAAATGAATATCATTATCAAGTTGAGAACACACTATCATCTACTAAATTTTGAATCTCTAGAAGTAGTCCCTTCATTCGACTAAAATAGCAACTGTTCCCATAGTTAAACAGCTATGATTCAACTAAATGTTTTATATGATAGACAAGCAAGGTAGTTTCGCATTACCATATCAACATCAAGATTTCTTTGTAACGGGGACACTCTAAAGGTCATGGGGTGGGAACATATTTAGGGAAAGAGACAGGAGGATAGAGTAACTCAAATAAACACTGACCTTAACATGGCTATCATGAACTGAGAATTATCATCAAAAGATGCCTGAAATACATTCACAAGTTAAATAACTCTGACTTAACTTGGCCCCTATGTATCATTTGATAATCAATGAATAACAAAATAGTACCATTTTGGAAAACATCAGTTCGTGCTCAATACATAGTTGTCTAGCAATTTCCTGAAGCAAACATGAACAAATATCAAAAGTGAAAAAAATGAAATACAGACACAAACTTTTCGGTTAATTTCATCTTGAGTAGCCTATGCTACTGAAATAACACGCAGATGTAAATTTGGGAGGTGTTTGGAAGATCCATCGATGCTAGACTCCGTATTTCATGGTTGGCCAGTATGATTCCTCCTAATATCTGCTTGTTGAGTTGCTTGTGTTTTTTCTAAGGCGTACATCACATTGTACAATTACCTAAAAATTGGTAAAGTTTAGTAGTTCGGCAATATATTTTACACGTCTCGATGATGTCATGATATGATGATGCAATCGTCACATCCTAATATCCTATACTGATAATGTCATCGTGTCTTTGTACTCATGTACTCGAGTAAACAACGTAACAAATCACATGCTTAACTATGGATTCCAACAAGCTAAGCACTAACCGTGTAACAGTGTAGTAAAAACGCATAACCATTACATAAATAAACATATTCGTTTACAAGTCATATCAGAACATTTCAGAACATTAAACATCAACATAATTCAACAATTGTTCAGCTGAGAAACCAAAAACTAAATGTAAAAAGTTCGAAGGTTTTTAGACCGTCAGGTCATTTAATATCCGTTCACTATGGTTAGTTTTACTGTAAAACTAACCATGTTCACTATGGTTAGTTTCACTGTAAAACTAACAACCATAGTGATTCGACATGAAATGACCAGAGAGAGTCTAAAAAGCCTCAAACTTGGGTGGAGTTAGTTTACATGCACGACCACAACGATGAACCCCGACAGCTCAGTCTTGCAGACCAGCACTGGCATGAACAACGAGCTCCAGCCGGTCTATGAGGAGTTAAACCATAAGGACCACAAGGGATCTTCTATGAAGTCTTCTCCAAACCCAAATATGTCGACTTGAACCCGGGAACAAGACCTCGACCATCTCAGCAAGTGAACAAGTACAAACCAAAACTTATCCACACCCTCTATCTTTTCCACATAACAACACATGAGAACTAGATCACTAAAGAGGCTAAGAAACCATCTTTTCTGGACATTTTACCATTCTTCTCCAAACCCGAATCATGACTTAAAAGTCAACAAGTAATAGAATATTTCCCTTGACCATCTCAGCAAGTGAACGTATACAGTCAAGAACTTGTCCGCATCCTCAACACCACTAGCAAACACCATCCTCACCGCCACTAGCAAACAACGCTTCATTTATCCAAATTCTTCTATACGCTTCTACACTTTTTTACCAGTTCTTCTACGACCCCGAGCCACGATGACAATTGATAACCCTGAGTCACGATGACAGTCGATAACCTCGAGTCACGATGACAGTCGATATCGGGCAACAAAATATGCTCTCGACCACACCAGCAAATGACAAGTACAACCTAAAGACCCTCCTTAGCACTTACCAATCAGCACTTCCTCACTACCCAGAGGCACCATAAACATGACAAACCATATGCTAAAGCATGAAACAACACATTATCCATCAAACAAATGTAGGACCTGCCAACTAGCCATGAAGACTGGTTGAGTGACACGGGTCCCCAACACTACCAATTTGCATCTTTTGTGTCTCTGGACACCTTGGATACTGTTTCAAACATTATGAACAAATATAATCCAAAGAAAACGTTTCCCCATATTCACTATTATGCACACACCGCCTACACTCAACACACCTAGGTATACAAATTATACACGCCCTACATAGATCAGGACATATATCTTTAGGTTGACAACCATCAGCTGGACAATCATATACAAGCCTCAAATGCTTACATCTAGGAAAAACTTCAACATTAATTGCACGATCATCATCTGACTGGAAATATAAACTTGCCCGATGATAATAACGTGGACTAGTATCACTCTTTTAAATTCCCAACAACTAAGAGCTAAACAAACGCCTCATAAGGCTCTCCACCAGTTACATTATTACACACTCTTCATTTTTCGTGGCCATACAACCCTTAATACGCTGCTCATTACACGTCACATTATAAGATTGAAACCGCAAAGCATTATTCCAAACAACGTTAAAACCCGCAAACAACCTATACTCCTCTCAATAATTCACCAACTTATTCCAATCACCATTTTCCAAATCTTGATCACCTAACCATTCAATTATCGCGCTTGAAGAATTGTGATAATCTTATGAATCAATAAGGTGGGTTGATGGTTTTAGAGAGAGAAAGTAGTGAGATAGAGAGAGAGAAATATGTGTTTTATTAAGTATGAAAATGAGAAAACAACCAACCAACCAACCCCTTTCCATGGTGGAAAGGGGTATTTATATCCAAGCCACTAATGGACTTGGGCCGGCCCATGACAAGCACATGGGCCGGTTTTACTTAACAAATTAAACAAATATTTAACTACGAGCTATACAACATTCAATAATATTGTGGAGTAACCGATACTTCTAATATACGTTAAAAACGTATTTCTAACAATCTCCCCCTAAGGGAGGTCACTCCACGTTACACAGTTCTAAACCTAGCATACTATACTAAGTCTTCGTTCTTCAGCTCGTAGTCTTTTTTTCTTTTCTTTTTGTTGTGAATATGTTGATTTGATCTTTTAGGCTTTGGCTTGAGAGCATTGTTCTTTTGACCAATCACGTGCGATCTTTGCCTTCTTGTGAATCTTGCCTCCTCGTTACTCCATGTTCCACACACTTATGTCTTTTGTTGAATTCTTGAAAGCTTCAGAGTTTGGTACAGCGGAAGACTTCATTTTGTACTTTCTTGAATTTTTGTTGATCTTTGATGCAGAAAAACATAAGCATGTGGGAACGACTTTAGCTGGTACATCGCAACGCCACCGTCTTCGCAGCAACATAATAAGACACAAATGAAATGGCTTAGAACATTTCATTCTAAATCGGTAGCGTTTTACCTCCGGTCGGTGAAGACCGTTGGACGATATTAGATACCGTACCTGTGACGGATAGTTTCAATTAAGTAACTTCCTGACAGGATTTCGCGGGTAAACCCGTTCTCTTTATTCGACGACCACTAAGCTTGACTGCGAACATAAAGAGTGAATCACTTGGTTAAATTATCCTTGTGATTGAAGCCGTCAATTCATGAAACCTGGAACAAGTGAATTTCAATTAAGATTTTCACCATCGTTTCTTTCTAGTTATCACGAGCTTGATTCATAAAGAATCTTGCACGTCACCTACCAAGTGCTGTTTGATGTTAACACTAGAAGGATTTCCACTTGTCACTGTGAACACTAAAGAGTGTCACTCTGAGTGTTCTGGCAAGATCATACGATAATGCGTAGAGGCCTGGAACGAGTTTAAGTTCAATTAAGAATTAAACTACTGTTTCTTTCCAGTTTTTCACAAGATTGGTTCTTAAAGAACCGCATGTGTCACCTACCATGAGCTTGTTTGATGTTGGCTCAAGCAGGATTTCCATCTTCATTGTAATACTTGCGTATCACTCGGATGTTCTGGCAATATTACAAGAATACTGCGTAGGACTCATAAAAGATCTCTTACTTTTCACGTTGTGTGAGAAAGCAAGGAATAAATGGAAAGTGTCCTAATGAGACTTCTAATGATCTCGTGGCTCTAGACTCGATAGTGCGTTTTGATTTAGTGAGCGATGGCTGGAGAGGAGTGCCACCTATTCAATATCAGTCTATTCGGAGTGAATAAACCAATAGATAACGTGTTGATCTCCGTGTGATTAAAACAAATACCTTTTGAGAGATATTTGAGTTAGCTGGGAAGGGTTGTGCATTGCATCACTGGGTCCATGATGTCTTTCTTCAATATCGAGAATCATTAACAAATGATCTCAATAGCATATGTATTGACCCGGTTTCTGCCTAAAGTTGTAAGGAGGGCTTCTTTATTTACACCATTTATCTTTACATTTCTTTTTCATTCTTCAACCCCTTCAGTACTTACCAATACATCATCACTAGCACCTTGTTGTGATTGTTCCAGTGCTAGCATCAGTAATTAGTCGGTACTCTGCTACGTTCACAATCAACTCCAACTTTCCTAGGACTTCTAATTCTATCTAGAGAATTGTCCTTGGGAAGATTCCATCGGCTCTGATGAATCATTGGACTAATACCTATTCCTACCACCCTTTTGTTACCACATCCGTCGTAAATTAAGCGTGTTTTGGGAAAGTATAGTCACCATGAAAAATCCTTGAAAATCACTTAAGGTACTTGTGATATTGAAATCAAGAGTTTTGTACCTTAAGTGTTTTGTTCATCAAAAAAACGCTCCCCCTTAACACGTGCTTTACACATATTAAGTTGGATTATCGTTAAGTCTTTTTCATCTTTTAGCCAAGTATCGTTTAAGTCTCCTTAATCCCATTTTCTCCCGTCATCCAAAATGTTAACCATTAATATTTGGGATATTGAATGGATTAACCGGTTTTTGGGTAACAATGAAATTAATGTTTGGCCATAGAACATATTAATGCTCCCCCTTAAATTAATAAGGGTTAATTGTAGTGCTTTAGTATGACATATTTTGAAAGATTTAGAATCTCGTGAGAAATTCTTGAAGAATTATCATACCTTAACACTACATCAAGCCGTAAAAGCACAATATTCACAAAATTTACATATTCACAAATAAAACCAATATAGAGTGGACCTGAGATGTACGACCCATTAGATGGATCGTTGCAGTAACTTGTAGTGCACTCCATATGGTCTACCACCAACGAATCTTTCTAAGCTCCTCATCAATCTACGTTCCCGGAGCTTTTCATCAATCTTCTTTATCACATATGTAGCCATTTTCCGATAACCCGGATGCCAATCCTCAATCATTTCTGGTAATGTCCCACCAGAATTAAGATGCTCTAATTTTCCTCTGACGTATATGAGAGTCCCATCACTGTATTTATGAAGCTCACCTACCCTCATAAACTTCATGATCCCACGACTGTTCATGTAGAAAATCTTGTACATCGGAACGGTCGTGCCGGTATAAGGACATCTTTTGACATGTTGAGGTAGAACTTGATTCATTGGACGGGTCATGTTAAGCTTCCTTTGGTAGCTTTCAACTCCCAATTGAAGATCTTCAACTGGTTTCTTGATAACAACGCTTCGTGTAAACATACGAAGTGCTGTATTCAAGGCAATGATTTCTTCACGAGTAAGATGGGTAAGTTAATCACGGGTCATTATAAGCAACATGTCTTCGATATCTTCAAGGCGAATGATAGAAAAATCTCCCTGCTGTATCATGTATTCTCTGTCATCCTCCCTTTTTAGACGAATCTCCGTAATGTATAGATTTTGCTAGGTTAAAAAAAGTTCGTTTTCTCGGTGTCTTCTCGAATTGATTTCCGGTTAATTGTGTGAGATTAGTTGTTCTTGGTGAAACAAATATTTTTGGATTTGGTAAAATAAATGTGCAAGACTTAATAATAAAGGACGGGAAATTAAAACTAAAACTAGTTGAAACGTAAACGGTGCAATATTTAAAACGTTAAAAGTAAATGACGTGAAATTAAATGACGTAAAATTAAAACTTAACGAAAAGTAAATTGACAATTAAATAAAAATGCAAAACGAATTAAAAATGAACTAAAAATAAAACGAGAGAAATTGCCACTTTAACTAAAACAAAACAAAACAAAAATACCCAATCGGAATACACCCGATCGGAATCCCAACGGAATCCGATCGGAATGTACCCGTCGGAAAGGCTGCTGGTCGGAATGTACAAAATGGTCATGATCGGAATGTATTTCGATCGTTTGATCGAAATGTGGAAAATAGAAGCAGATCGGAATACATGTAAATAGACCCAGATCGGAATGTTAGAAAAGCCAAACCGGAATGTTAGAAAAATGCAAATCGGAATACTGGAAATAAGGTACAATCGGAATATCCAAAACGTGCCAAATTGGAATAAGTAAAACCCTTTTCCGATCAACAGATCGGAAAAAGGGGTGCTGGTCGGAGTGAGCAGATCGGAAAAGGGTTTAATACCCTTTCCGATTACTCTCTTGATCCGAAATTTAGGCAAAGGGTAATAAGCTACAAGGATAAGCTAAAACCAAAACTTAAACGAATCTAATGTGAAAAAGACTAAATAAGCTCAAATTACAACTTTTCCAAACTTAAAATAAACAAACTTTTAAATCAAACCATATTAAGCACGAAAACATTAATGAACAACACGGATCATATGTAATTCGCACCAAAAGTAAACTAGAATCAAGAAAGGAAGATGAAAGATTAAGCAAGAAAAGTAAAGATTCAAGAACAATAAAAGAAAACTTACTTGAAAATTAAATGTATTAAAAGTGCATAACAAGAAATTAAATTGCAAGAAATTAAATGACAAAAAATGAAAATGGTGGAAGTGTGGTTTGTCAAGCCACCAACCACATGAAAATGAAACTAGCTAAAACTATATATAGGGGTGATTAGGGAGGAGCTTAGGAAGCTTCCTCCCTCTTTCCTCTTTGCCTTAATTGCGCACTTAAGTCCTTTTCTTCTTTATCTTTTGTTAATCTTGGACTTTGTCTTGTGATTTCTTTAACCCGTCTTGATTTTTCTTTATAAATAAAACTCGAGTTCTTCGGCTGTTTAGTAAACTTCCGTCCTTTGACTTTTTCTTCGATAAATCTTCAGAATTGGTCTTGGACTTCCGTTCTTTTTCCACTCTTGATCTTTCGACTTCATCTTTCGTCTTTTTCTTCGATAAAAGCCCGTGAATGCCGTGTTTTCTCCACTTTTCACCTTTTCGTCCTAAATCACAACAAAAACACAAACCACGCATAATCCCGACATAAATGACATAAAATACACGTTTTGGCTCGGTTATTATTGTAATTAAGTGGTAAAAAGGATGGGTGTTTTCTGACCTATCAAATCCCCTACACTTAACCATTGCAATGTCCTCAGGCAATGCATTAGTTACAAAGCACTTTTACATTTTTCATCACAATCAATCCACGTTGGCCTTTATTAAAGAGATAGAAAATTATAAACATACAAAGTAAAGAAATCAAAAACATACCTTTGGGTTTTGGAAATATCGTGAATGATCATCATCCTCATGTTTTCACTTTCTCCAAACCAAGCTTAAAAACGAGATCATTGTTATTATAAGTTAGCAAACTAACACGAACTCATGTAGGCCAATTACTTACTTAGACTCCCTTATTCCTAGGGGTATCTCTTATATTTTATTATTGTCTTGAATGATCATGAGGATGCATTTTTGACTTATTTCGATAGTTATTTAGGCCGAAAATAAAGTGGACGATTTAATCAATAGTTAGCTAAAGGACAAAATCTTTTAAAACTGCTTCTCGGGACCTCATAAAGTTCATATCTTGGCATAACTCGCTTCGCGATTTGAGACCTTTCTCGGACCGATATTTGGCAGCGACCTCATACTTCAAACCTTGAGAGACGTTCATGAAATAATGGTCTTCTCTTCATAATAGGAATTTCTTCACTTGAAGTTTTGAGAGATTCTTCATATTTGGACCATGACTTCTTCATTTTTCTCCAATCTTTACTTTGGACTTTGATATACAACGATCCGCCTCCTTTTAGGACTTGGATCTATTTATCCTCATACCTTGTTAGGGCCTTTTTGGATAGACTTCTCCATGATCTTTTGGGAGTACTTGCTTTTCGTCGTGTGTCTCGATCCTTCATACAGATTTTCGATAAATGATTCTTCACATCACTTTTGGATCTTTAGCAACAAAATATAGCCCTCATGCCTTGTTAGGGCCTTTTCGGACTCGCCAATCTTCGCATCCCGCTTCAATGAGTTATGCCTTGGCTATGAACTCTAATTAACACCGAGCAACTTTTAAATGATCTTGGGCTAGAAGCTAAGTAACTTTTCAAATCGTACAACCTTATTTATTGTAGATAAACTTATTAGCAAGCGATGGGAGAATAGGCTTATAATCAACTCACATAAATTCACGAAAGAATACCAAACTTATAATTGACTCTATCATCTCTCGTTCTCCACAGTTTAAAATCTCAAGAAATGAGACTCGTGGATACTTAGCCTATTAAATCAAAGTTTTGGGTTTTCGAGTCGCCTATAGGATCTTGCAAATTCTTAGACTTTTTCAAGTTTAGAAATCGCATTTTAAAGTTCCCTTGATAAACGACTCTCTAGGATCAATTATAGGAACTTGCGAAAAGTTCTTGTTCTTAACCCGTGAAAGTTAAGACTTTCGCGTTTTATAGCTCCCTATATAAAAGCCTAGCAAAACTTGACTTAAACACGTTAAGGATACTAGCTAGAGTAAACTAAGATAAGTAAACTCGGGTTGAGTCAAAAGATTCCCAACGTTTGAAAATTAAAACCACTTTATTAAACATATATTCTAATAAGAACAACTATACAAAAGGAAAAACTAATAGGCCAAAATAGATCAAGAATTTTGAAAAATGTCGAAAAATTAATTTTCCGGTTAAAATGAGGACAAATACAAGGAAAAGACCACTTAACTTCGATAGAAGTCCCCCCTACACTTAATATAAACATTGTCCTCAATGTTTAAGCATGTGGGAGTAAACTACCCTACACTTAGGACATTGTGCACTTTGTTTAAATCTCGCTAAGGAAGAGACAACTAAATAGATTCCTATTTTAATATTGAGAAATATAAAATAGTGAATCGAAAAGAGTTTAGGATAGAACCGGGAAGAAGGGAACACGGAATCACGGTTCGTTAAAAGTCATCAAGAGTGTGTCTTTGAAGCGCTAATCCCTGCACATGATAAGAAAGAAAGCAAGAAACACCACGGGGCTCCCCCTACACTTATGGTGAAAATAGATAGATAATTGGGTTGCCTCCCAAAAAGCGCTTGTTTATATTAACCGAGTCACGAGCCTGACTCGTCCCCGAATTAAATGGTCCATGGGGAAGCCTCGAATGTGATACCGGGATCAAAGACCTTGTCCTCGTTCCCGGTTGACATCAACAAAGGAGAGGCGGGGGGATAAGTCTTGAATGGGAGAAAAACCCTTTCAACATACAAAAAGTATGTGAACTCAAGATCCACGGGAGGTGGGGTGGGTAAAGTAAGCACATTGTCCTCCCCCAAAGACAATAGATGCTGAGCAAGCGGAAAAGCCGTATAGTTATCAATCATAGCATAATCAATGTCACCTCCCGGGTCAAAGCACTCATCCTCCGTGATAATGGCTAAAGGGGAGGATGAAAGGTGCTCGGGAGGGGGACTTGAGTCAATACTTTCCTGCAGCAAATTATCAAATATAATGTCCCCCTCCGTGTCAGAATCGTCAATACCTGGAGGGATGGAGTGGATATCGATTTCTTCCAGCAATGGGTCATTATCTTCAACGGGAGGAATAGATGGAGGTAAAGACTTGGAAAGAGAAGGAGAAGTCAACTCTTCGATTTGAGCAATAAGAAGATGAACTTTCCGTAATCTATCGCGAAGAAGCACGTCTTCCACCTTATCCACAAGATCATGTTCATCGGTGAACTTCTCGTAAACCGGAGAGAATAAATGGTCATCGTCTGCATCTCCCGGTGGAGATTGAGAAATTTCAAAAGTGAAAGTCTCATAGCAGAGAGAAGAATCGTCATCACTAGGATCGACCTCTTCTGTAAGAGCAACGTCGTCCTCAGGCTCCATAGCAGGTAAGTCACAAACCTCATCATCCAATACTTTGTCGAAACCAACATCACTAAGCTCATTCAACGAATCTAGATCCTTAGATGCAATAGGAACATCGACAGTAGGAGCAGCAACTTCAGAAGATTGGTTGAAAGTGTAGACATCATCGTCGTCATCATCATCATAATAGATGGGACGAGTCCAGTTAGGAGTGACGTAGTCGGCTAACTCTTCCTTGATAACCTCCACATCTTTAAGAAGCTCATGCAGCAACTTTTGTCGTTCATCGCCCCGAGTATGTTCAATTTCACCAATTCTATCCCACGCTGTAATTAAACATTTTGGTGTAGAAAAGAAGGGAAAACGACTAAATTGGCTCAAAAAGGTGTCGGTGGTTTTCAAGGTTTCGTCCACATCAAGCAACGGTTGCCTTTCCTGATGCAAGTCAGCTCGGAGTTGAGCTAGACTTTCTAGAATGCCATTCAAAGAAGTGAGTTGTTGATCAAGACTTGTTTGCTGAGAAGATTGATGATTGAGGGTGTGATGTGGGGGCTGACGGTTATAGACACTAGGATGATAGCACGGTACTTTCTCAAAGATTTGCGACGGATCACAAAAAGAAGCATCGTGAGGGCCCCCACAAATATAGCACCATGGGTATGGAGAGAAACTGGGTGCTTCTTGTGGATAGCTATTGTCATTGTCATAATTGTACCCCGGTTCTTGCCCGTTTCCATACGGGTATTGAACCGGGCACGAAACATGCCAATGAGAATCGCTTCCACAATAGATGCACGGGGGAACGGGAGGAGGTGGGTTCAAAAAGGACGAATTAGTCGAGTTGCACAAAGGACAAAATCCAAATAGGAATTGTGTATTGTCGAGATCGTTTCCACACCGCTCACATGTACACCATTGACAAGAGTTGTTCCCAGATAATTGTTTCCCATACCGGACGCAATGGACATAAAAATCCATAAAGAAAGATAGATAAGCAAGAAGAATATTTTTGGTGCAAAACTTTGAAAAAGAAATGCTTTTTATGATTTTACAAATGTTTTTGTGGTTTTTGAAAATTTTTGGACACGGAAAATAACGTTCACAAGTGAACGGGTCCCAAAAGCCGACGCGTCTCTCACAAAAAACCGGTAATCTTCACGAAAAGAGCCGGCAGCGGCGCCATTTTAATGTATAGATTTTGCTAGGTTGAAAAAAGTTCGTTTTCTCGGTGTCTTCTCGAATTGATTTCCGGTTAATTGTGTGAGATTAGTTGTTCTTGGTGAAACAAATATTTTTGGATTTGGTAAAATAAATGTGCAAGACTTAATAATAAAGGACGGGAAATTAAAACTAAAACTCGTTGAAACGTAAACGGTGCAATATTTAAAAAGTTAAAAGTAAATGACGTGAAATTAAGTGACGTAAAATTAAAACTTAACGAAAAGTAAACTGACAATTAAATAAAAATGCAAAACGAATTAAAAATGAACTAAAAATAAAACGAGAGAAATTGCCACTTTAACTAAAACAAAACAAAACAAAAATACCCAATCGGAATATACCCGATCGGAATCCCAACAGAATCCGATCGGAATTTACCCGTCGGAAAGGCTGCTGGTCGGAATGTACAAAATGGTCATGATCGGAATGTATTCCGATCGTTTGATCGGAATGTGGAAAATAGAAGCAGATCGGAATACATGTAAATAGACCCAGATCGGAATGTTAGAAAAGCCAAATCGGAATGTTAGAAAAATGCAAATCGGAATACTGGAAATAAGGTACAATCGGAATATCCAAAACGTGCCAAATTGGAATAAGTAAAACCCTTTTCCGATCAACAGATCGGAAAAAGGGGTGCTGGTCAGAGTGAGCAGATCGGAAAAGGGTTTAATACCCTTTCCGATTACTCTCTTGATCCAAAATTTAGGCAAAGGGTAATAAGCTACAAGGATAAGCTAAAACCAAAACTTAAACGAATCTAATGTGAAAAAGACTAAATAAGCTCAAATTACAACTTTTCCAAACTTAAAATAAACAAACTTTTAAATCAAACCATAAAAAGATGAACTTTTTAAGCACGAAAACATTAATGAACGACACGGATCATATGTAATTCGCACCAAAAGTAAACTAGAATCAAGAAAGGAAGATGAAAGATTAAGCAAGAAAAGTAAAGATTCAAGAACAATAAAAGAAAAATTACTTGAAAATTAAATGTATTAAAAGTGCATAACAAGAAATTAAATTGCAAGAAATTAAATGACAAGACATGAAAATGGTGGAAGTGTGGTTTGTCAAGCCACCAACCACATGAAAATGAAACTAGCTAAAACTATATATAGGGGTGATTAGGGAGGAGCTTAGGAAGCTTCCTCCCTCTTTCCTCTTCGCCTTAATTGCGCACTTAAGTCCTTTTCTTCTTTATCTTTTGTTAATCTTGGACTTTGTCTTGGGATTTCTTTAACTCGTCTTGATTTTTCTTTATAAATAAGACTCGAGTTCTTCGGCTTTTTAGTAAACTTCCGTCCTTTGACTTTTTCTTCGATAAATCTTCAGAATTGGTCTTGGACTTCCGTTCTTTTTCCACTCTTGATCTATCGACTTCATCTTTCGTCTTTTTCTTCGATAAAAGCCCGTGAATGCCGTGTTTTCTCCACTTTTCACCTTTTCGTCCTAAATCACAACAAAAACACAAACCACGCATAATCCCGACATAAATGACATAAAATACACGTTTTGGCTCGGTTATTGTAATTAAGTGGTAAAAAGGATGGGTGTTTTCACACCTATCACTCCGTCACATGATGATAGCCATTCTTGGGTTCAATCTTCAGTCCCAAAATACTTGAGATGAGAATATCAGATTTGACAATACTACCTGAGTTGGCTAAGAAGCAACCTCTGTATGCCCTTCGGACTCGCTCGTCCAAATGTGATGCTCCTATAGCAACATACATGTCATAATTACGGCTTACCTTTGGAACCCAGAGTCGATTGACCTTTTCCTCGATAAAAGGTATTGTCCCCCAATTGGCAGCTTTCAACAAGGTCAGGGAGGTCGCGTACTTGGATGATCCCTTGAGGAGATACTCAAGATCATAGGTGACAAACAAGTCAAGAGCAATTTGATTATCTTGAGAGGGATCAAGTGGAGGTGGAGCTCTTTCTGACTCATGAAGGCCTGGCCTTTGAACGGTATTGAGAGCTTTCAGGACCTCGTCAGCATAATACTCGTACTCCATGCGGCTTAACCTGGTTTTGGCGTGAAGTCTCTTGTCCTTTAGCGCTCTCTTCACCAAGGACGGAGTGACCGAAAATTTGAACTCATGAGCCAAAAATGCACACAAGTCTATTGGACTACGGATACGGAGATATAGAACACCTCTATCAGCGTCTGTGATTGGATCATATTTAGCAGCTGCCGTGATCCAAGCTTGTGGCGGTGTAGTTTCATCAATCTCCAATGTATCCGCCCAGTCCCGTGTGCTTGACTCGGGAACAGTAGATTCTGGTTCTTTTTGCAGAGGAGTAGAAACATGAACACTTACTGGTTCTGATTCAGGCATTTCGGCGGTATCATGAACAGGCGAGTGTTGTGCAGATTCAGGTTAAATTACTGGTTCTGCAATCACAGGAGCAACAAAAGAACTAACAGGATTAGTGGTAACAGATATAGAAACAGAAACAGATGTACCGGGAATCGATGATGCAGTAGCAGCATTCACATCATGGCGCCACTTGGTTCGTCCTGACTCCATAGATGTGGACTTTTCCTTTCGGGCAGCATCTTTCTGAGACTTGGTACCAGACTTGGATGGTTTCTTTTTGCTGGCAACCTTGTCCCCCGTTTCATCGTCATCAGACTGATCAGGCTGGTCATTTTTACCACCATCATCCTCATCATCATCCCTGTTGCTACCCTTATCACTCTCCTCATTTTGATCACCACCATCACCATCATCATCATCATCATCACCATCATCACCATCATCATCATCATCACCATAATCATCATCATCATCATCATCTTCTTCACCATCATCCTCTTCTTCACCATCCTTCTCCTCTTACTCACTATCTTCCTTTTCCTCCTCATCCAAGATGTGGTAAGGTACCACACTTCCAAATGTCTTAAACAACCGATCATCCTCCAAGATTGTTTCATTGAGTGATTTTTAAAGTGTCCGCTGAATTTTAGACTTGTCAAAAGATCCAACTTCCTTCATGCGAGCTTTGAGGATCTTCTTTAGTTCAAAATCTGTTAAGTCATATGCAATTTTATAGGCTGACTCGGAAGGGTTGGACGACTTAATCATCAAGTTATCAGTTGCAAGTTTCCTCAACTCTTCACGCAGCTTTGGCATAAGAGACTCAATAGATTCATTCACTCTCTCTAAAATAGAAGCTTCAAGTGTTTCTTTCTGCTCCTTATATTTATCCTTTATGGCTTGAAGTCTTGTAAATCGTGCTTCATTCTTATCAGCTTCAACCTGTTTGACCTGAGCAAGTTCTTCTGCATGAGATTTACGTGTCAACACCATCTCTGCGGTGAACTTAGCTATCATCTCTTTTTGGGCTTTCTTGGATGCCTCTTCACTTTGCACTCGTCGAAATAGCTCTTCTCGAAGTTGAGCCATCTCTTTTCTTTGACTGTCCATGTGCTTATCCAACATTTCTGCCATTACGAATGCAGCCATTGAAGATGGTATAGGGCTACTCTGGGATGGTTGAGTAGGCACGGTTGTGATGACAGTACTGAGGACGGAAGTCGTTGGAGGTGGAGGGAATGGTAGTGGTGTTGACACCGGACGTGTTGGTAAAGGCTGGATTGGTGGAGGTTGAGTTACGAGAGGCTGTGTAGTCACAATGATTGTTGTAGCACCGGAATCCTTCTCAACACTTGCTGTATCAGCAATCGATGTCTCCTTCGATGCTGAGTAACGTTCGGGTGATCGAAACTCACTAATGTCATGTGGCTCCTCGTATTCTTCTTCAACATCCATCTGTGCACCCGAACCACTACCGCCTGTGTCTCTCCTACTCTTTTCAATAGCTTTCTTCATTAACCTTTTCTCAGTCTTGCGAGTTAGCTCGGGGGTAGGATCGTCATCAACATTTTCTTCATCGTGAAGAACAAGCTTGTTAGCCGTGCTCTTACCCTTCTTAGCCTCAGTCTTTGTCTTCTTGGTTTTGGGTCCAGATAAAGCAACTTTTTGCTTGCGTTTACCTTTACTCTTGACCGTAGTAGACGAGTCTTCTCCTGTCTGAATGCTTGCTTGTTGGTTCTTGATTTCTGTTAGCATGTTCTTGTAATCAGCAGAAGCGATAATCTTATCTGTCAGGAGATGACCGGGAATAGGACCAGGGATAACAACATTGGAGTGACTATCTTGCCTTAAGTCCACCAGATCATCAGCATCCTTTGTGTGGTGACGGCTACCTGCACGCTTATCAATAGACGCATCGTTTTCCATAAAATATTGTATGATTAGCTTTATGAACCTAGGGTACTGGTAACCTTTAGCCTTAGTCTTCGTGTTTGTGAAGAGTTGAAAAATAAACTCTTCCCACAACAATGATGCATAATCAATATTAATACCTTTGAACATACCATAGAACATATTGATGATTGGCGAACGCACAGCATCATACCCATTCGGTTTGGGTGTGAGACATCGGCTAAGAATACCAAAAATCGCTCTCCAAGGTTGACCCACTTTGGTTGTGGTAAAATCGGACACTATTCGTAAGTCCGCACATCCAATAGCAGAGAACATCGCCATGAGCTCGTTCTTGGTCGGGTTCGCTGAGAATGTTGTACCTTTTGGTGACTCCCGAAAACCAAAGATCTTGCGGAAGTCTGACACGGTGAGAGTCTGTTGCTTGTTGTCCAGGAAGAATGTGATCTTGTTTGACGTCTTTTCTTTGGTTGCCCAGAATTCGTACATGTAGTCGAAGGGCACCGAAGCACTACCCCTTAGCGCATTCTTGAAGTGAGAATTGTCAAGAATGGCTGAAGCCACCTTGAATCCATTGTGATTGGAGTTAGAGACCTCCTTCAACCGGTAGTTGTTTGGAATGAACTTGAGGGTTTGGCTTCTTCAATGATTGCTGCTCTATTGTCTTGTATTTGTTGCACGGTTGGGTTAGTCATTGTTTCTGCTTAAGATAAAACATAAAAGTTGATACATACAGATATGAATACCATTATGAATTTATACCTAAGCATATGACATAATCCCTTAAGCATTGAAAACACTCAAACATTTAGCAAGTAATTAAGCAAGAAAAGCACCTTCATTCGGAATAAGCATCTCATCCGGAATAAACACTTCATCCGGAATAAACACTTCATCCGGAATAAACACTTCATCCGGAATAAACACTTCATCCGGAATAAACACTTCATCCGGAATAATTGTTTCATCCGGAATAATTGTTTCATCCGGAATAATTGTTTCATCCGGAATAATTGTTTCATCCGGAATAATTGTTTCATTCTGAATAATTGTTTCATCCGGAATAATTGTTTCATCTGGAATAATTGTTTCATCCGGAATAATTTGTCTATCCGGAATAATTGCTTCATCCGGAATAATTGTTTCATCCGGAATAATTGTTTCATCCGGAATAAATTGTCTATCCGGAATAAATTTTCTATTCGGAATAAACAGTGTATCCGGAATAAACAGTCTATCCGGAATAACATGATCCATCCGGAATAACATGATCCATCCGGAATAACATGATCTATCCGGAATAACATGATCCATCCGGAATAATATAATCCATCCGGAATAATCTTAAACTTTGGTTCATCCGGAATGTTTTTGCAAAACACTTGCTCATTCGGAATATCCTAAATTCGTTCTATCATGAATTATTCTAATAGCATTCGTGTGTTTTAAGGCATTCTAAGGCAACAAGACTCGTTCTAATCCTATTCCAAGACAAACCCAGCTAAATCCCCTAATCAATTTGACCTAATTAAAGCATAAGCCCTAATTTGATTAATTTAATTATAAAGAATTCAATTAATTGGATTTAATTAGTGAATTAGGCGAAATAGATGACGTTTGTACCTTTTTAAATGAAGGAAACGAATTGGAGATCAAGAAAAACGCAAGTTGAGAGCTTGAGTGTGTTTTTTTGTGTGTGTTAATGGCGGCTACAGAAAAGGGAGAAGAGAAATAAAGGAAAGACGGGGGGGAGTGGTTTGACTTAGGTCAACCATTTTTTCACAAGTTTCAAAGTTGTCACATTTAGCCCTTTCAGTTTTAATCCCCTTAACTATTCGTTTTTCTTTACTTTTCCTTTTCTTTTATAGTTAATAACAACTTTAGGTTAACATTCGTTAAAGTAATTAACAATCGTTAGGCCTATCTCATTGAATTAACTATTCTAGCCCTCACACCACTTAAACAAAATATCCGAAGCCTAAAACTCACGACAAATCACGAACGAATACAAGACGAATACCAAAGCAATTCCAGTCATTAACCAATTAGCCAATTAATTTTCCTCGAAAACTTTTGAAGACTGTTTTGATGACGAAGACGATTAAACATTTTCTCCCCCTTAAACGATGACCCGTTTTCTATTTAAAGAGCTGTAGTCATTGTTTAACGAGGCACATGTTGATGAAAACATTTTCCAATTAATGTCTTGAAAAGATTGATTCGTGGTGGCAATAAGATTTCTCTTATTTTGACAAGTTAATGCACTGAGACGTACATTAATTCGTGTTAGACCAAGTTATAAAGTAAACTTGATCCCTTTGCATGATTTGGCTTGTAAATCATGCCCGAGAAAATTAATTCCCATTGTGAGCCAACGTTTTCCAAGGAAATACGTGACTTTAATGCGAAAAGCGGGTTGTAGTCTGAAATAACTACAAGCCATAATGGGTATGTTTTAAAATGTAAAACTTTTATACGGACTCTATTTATGGCACCGTGTCAATATTGATCGACATTTCTAAGGCCGTAAATATTACCGTACTAAAAGACATGCCCGATTTAAAAAGACGAAAATATTTTTGGGTTTTCTTGGTTTTATATTTTTTATGGGTTTTCTTGGTTTTATATTTTTTATGGTTTTTCTTGGTTTTATATTTTTTATGGTTTTTGTAGGTTTTATATTTTGTATTTTTCTTTTTGTGGTATATATATATACAATAATATACATGATCACGATCAGAGGATACGCAGGAATAGTTTACCACCACTATTCTGCTGATTCTTCTGCCAACTCTTTGAGAGTCGCTGGAGAGAAGGATTTCATGCCAAGCTTGTCGATCAAAAACTCGATTCGTCCTCGATCTAAGGCTTTTGTGAACATATCTGCCAGCTGATACTCAGTGATGACAAAATACAGCTCGATCACTCCGTTTTCCACTTGCTGTTTAATGAAATGGTAGCGAATGTCGATGTGCTTTGCCCGGGAGTGTTGAACGTAGTTGCAGCAAAGGGCAATGGCGCTCTTGTTGTCACAATACATCGGGATTTTGTTGAATCCAAGACCGTAGTCAGTTAGTTGTGATCTCATCCAAAGGACTTGAGCACAACAACCAGACATGGCAATGTATTCAGACTTCGTGCTTGAGATTGCAGCGCTTTTCTGCCTTTTTGAAGACCAACTAATCAATCTGTCTCCAAGGAGTTGCACAGACCCAGAAGTGCTACGCCTCGTGTCTTGACACCCAGCATGATCGGCATCTGCATATGATATTAAAGCAATAGAGGAATCTTTCGGATACCATAGACCACGATGAAGTGTTCCTTTAAGATACCGAAAGATCCTTTTAACAGCATGTAGGTGCTTTTCGGTAGGCCGAGCATGATACCGGGCACACATGCATACGACAAATTGCAGATCAGGCCTGCTAGCAATCAGATAGAGAAGGGTGTCGATCATCCCACGGTAGAGTTTCAGATCGACAATAGTCCCATTCCTATCTTCATCTAACTTGGATTTCTCCACCATTGGAGTATCCACGGGGTCACAATTTTCAAAGTTATATTTCTTTAATGATTCTAGAGCATATTTGGATTGATTAATAAAGATGCCTCTGGGATTCTGAGAAATTTGTAATCCTAAGAAAAATGAAAATTTTCCCATCATCGACATCTGAAAGCGTGTGGACATTATTTTCTCAAAGCGGTTTGACAATTCTATGTTAGAGGCAGCAAATATTATATCATCAACATAAATTTGTACCAGTATCATGTCGTTGTCTTCCTTGAGAGTGAATAGAGTGGGGTCCACCTTGCCTTTGGAGAAGCCTTCCGACATGAGATATGTTTAAAGGAGATCATACCACGCGCGTAGAGCTTGTTTCAACCCATAGAGAGCCTTCTTAAGCTTGTACACATGATTAGGAAACTCCGTGCTAACGAACCCATTCGACTGACTAACATAGACTTCTTCCCTTAGTTCACCATTCAAAAATGTCGTCTTCACATCCATTTGATAGACGATCATGTTCATATGAGAGGCATACGCAAGGAATAGTCTAATAGCCTCCAATCTTGCAACAAGAGCAAAAGATTCTTCAAAGTTGATACCCAAGGCTTGTTTGTATCCTCTAGCAACCAATCTAGCCTTATCTTCAAAACTCCACCCATCTCATCGAGTTTAACCTTATAAACCCACAACAAAGTAAGGATGTTAACCTTGTCAGGGAGAGGAACTAATTCCCATACTTCACGTCTTTGGAATTCATTTAGTTCCTCTTGCATGGCTTCAATCCAAGATGATTGAGTCATAGCATGTTGCTAGTTTTTAGGTTCAACTTCAGAGAGAAATGCATCAAAATAGCAATAGAGTGCACTCTCTTGTAATTGATGGTGTGTCGAGACTGGTCGATCGAGACCTCCAATAATATTCCTAATTGGGTGATCTTTTGTCCATTTGGTGCTGTGATTTTCAATCCGTGGTGGTCTGGAGTGAACGACTGTAGGAGCTTCTTCTGAGGTAGACGCGGCTGAAGGGTTTTCAGGTATCGGTATACCAAAGAATGGAAGCTCTTGTTGGTGAGCATATTCCAAGTCGTGATCAACAGAATCCTCTTCAACATCATTAGGCACAAGTAAGGGTGAAGATTCAGGTGTAGTTTGAGAATTACTTGGTAAAGGTGCATCTGGTTCAATGTTAATTGAAGATGCATTTGATGAAGCTTCATTAGCTTGAGCAATAACTTCAGGGATTGGAGCTATCACTACAGGTGCTGGAACTTCATCACTTGGGGGATCAAAGAATTCATCAAACAAAGGTTAAAATAGTTTATCCCACTCGGGCCTTGTAGGTGGTATAAATGATGTAGAAGTAGGATTATTGGGAACTAATACGGAACTAATAGCACCGGTTCCCATCTCGTGAAGCGCGGGTTGAGAGCTGCGTTGCTCAGAAGCCATCGCTGTCAGCTCATCAAAATCTGCGTCCATAGTTTCTACTATCTTACCAAGACGACGGTTGTAAATTAGGTATGCTTTCTTTGAGGGTGAGTAACCAATGAAAATACCTATATCGGCTTTCGGTTGAAGTTTGCCCAAATTCTCACTATTAATGTTTGGATAACAAAGAGCACCAAACACGTGAAAGAATGAAACATCGGGTTTACGGTCATGTAGAAGCTCGTAAGGTGTTTTTCCATGGCGTTTCCGAATGATAGAGCGGTTTTGGGTGTAACATGAAGTAGATACAGCTTCTGCCCATAAGAATAATGGAGCATTCGCATAAATCAACATAGTCCTAGCAGCTTCCATAAGCATACAATTCCGTCTTTCAACGACACCGTTTTGTTGTGGAGTACGTGCAGCGGATGTTTCATGTGAGATACCAACTTCTTCATAGTAATCACGAAGAGTCTGGTTGACGAACTCTGTTCCATTATCAGTACGAATACGGCGGACAATAGTATTTAAACGTACCTGAATGAATTTCAGAAAAGTGATGATAGCCTTCGGTGCTTCATCCTTTGTACGTAGAAGTCTAACCCATGTAAACCTGGAGAAATCATCCACAATAACAAGGATGAAATTCTTACCACTCACACTTTCGGTTCGCATTGGCCCACAAAGATCCATATGCAAAAGATGAAGTTTTTCTTGATTGGTGTCTGCAGCTTTGGGCTTGTATGATTTCTTGGTGCTTTTCCCCCTTGAACACGCGTAACATAAATGGTCCTTGTGAAATTTGAGCTTTGGAAGACCACGAACTAATTCGTTTTTAGCCAAATGATTAATAGCATCAAAGTTGAGATGAGATAATCTGCGATGCCATACCATGACTTGGTCTTAGATGCTTTGGAGAGAAGACATACTGGAGAGGTGGCCATCATGTCTTGTAGGGACCAAGTATAAAGATTTGCACCACGAGACCCCTTCAACAAGTCTTTTCCTTCCAAGTTGCGGATGAAACAAGTGTGTTGTCGAAAAGCAACCTCTAGGTTGGAATCACAGAACTGTCCTACTGAAAATAAATTATGACCAAGACCTTCTACATAGTATACTCTTGAAATCGTGACATTTCCAATATGATATTCACCATACCCAATTATCTTTGCAATATGATCATTACCGAATTTTACCGTTCCAAGAAACTTGCTGACGAAATTTCGGAGCATCGAGCGATCTCCGATCATATGCTTTGAGCAACTGGAGTCCAAATACCAGAGGATGATTTGGACCACCTGAAAATATCACCAGACGAGGACAATGTATAGGTTTCGGAATCTGAATGTTCCATGTTATTAGCAGGTACAGATTTAATGATCTTAGATTTGCTAACTTTAGGTTTCTTATATTTCCTAGCCTTCTTCCTAGTTGGTGGTGTAGATTCAAGTTGGCTTAAATCCTGAGGTATTTCTTCACTGATAGGCACTATAGTGGGGGCTGACCTAATTAAAGGGCGCAGTTTCCATACTTTAGTGCTAGTGTGCCTAATTAAAGGACGCTGAGACCTAACCTCAATGGATGCATTCCTAGTTAAAGGGCACATTTTTCCATCTAATGTAAAGGTCCTACCAGTGGGACGCCATTGCCATCCAACATGGGAACGAGTTCTCCCAGTTGGCTTCCGTTCAAGATCATTCCTAATGGCATTCATTTCATTCACATGATCAATAAGACACAAATCATGACGTTGAGAAAACATGCATTCATTACAATTCCAACATTTTAAATTAGAATTCACAAATGGTTTAGGCTTCTGCACAAGCGGAGAGCTTTTAGTCTTAGCAACATGATTCTTTTTATTTAAATCTGAAATAACATCCCTAGGGTGAGCTTCTACTTTCTTCTTGATGGTACTACTAGTGGAGGGCTTGATCTTATCTTTCGTGAGTGGTGATCCTTTAGCCTTAGTAGACTCTTTTACTCCTGTAGAAGGCAAAGTGGGAACATTAGCAACAGATTTTAAAGGTGCCTTAGTTGATGGTGCCAATGACGGTTTTGCTCCTGGGGTTTTATTGAATGGAGTGACAGCAATGGGTCGATTACTGAGTAGTGTAGAACCCGGTTTTCCTATGTATTGCAAATATGCTAAGCAATATTGAACTCGTTGAATATATGCATGAGCTGAATAATAGTGACTGCTTGAGGGATCTAACGCATACAAATCATCTAAAATATCCCCAACAAGGTCCACGTGCTTAATTGCATTCATCATATAAACATCGTAAGTATCCGGATTTTGCTTATGGCGCGGGTTCTTATAGATCACTACTGAATTGGTTGATGGAGCACTAGAGGATGGTGCAGAGTTGGTAGCTAAGTTATTAACAACTTCTTGTCGGGTGAGAAGAAGTGTCTCCTTTAACTCGGCCAAGACCATGTTTTTGTCAATGAGCTGGATATTTAAGTCAGAGATTTCCTCACACTTTTGGTTCAATTGTTCAACATAAGATTGTTGCTGTGTTGCATTAAAAGCTAAGCGTTCTTCTATTGAACCATAAAGAGTGGATAGTCCCTGTCTTGCTGATCCATCTCCCCTAGAATAGAGAAAGTCTAGTTTCTAAGCACTGGTTTTTAGACTCTGCAGCCTCTAGTTCCAATTTTAGTGTTTCGTTCGATGGCACATCTCTCTTTAATCTCATAATCTCTTCCTCTAATGCCTTAACTATCTCAATCATCTTGTCACTCGTCTCAACACTGTTTTCACAACCATTTGTTACCAAAAGATCCTCATTTTGAGTTTGTTGTTTTAATTCTAAAGATATATAATGTTGTTCAAGTTGATTAAAGCGTTTTGTAAGTAAATTGTAAGAATCTTGAAGCTTTAAAAATTCAGCGTTAGACTCGTGACAAGAATGATTATCTACCTCATTTACAGTCTCAACAATATTTACAGAGAGATCATGCACATCATCACATATATTCACAGCATCACAGTTATTCATAGCGGATGTAAGCTCATTCGAATAATTAACATTCACAGTAGTAAGCACATCACACGAAATTACTTGGGACAAGAATCGGTCATACTCGGATAAAATCTTTTCCTTTTCAATTAATTGTAGTTCGTAAGCGGTGTCCATTTCATAAAACACTTTTTGAACTTCTTTAATTTCAAAATCGAGATTTTTCGAAAGAGATGCAAAACTTCCTTTTAGATTTTCGACAAAAGGGTTGATCTCATTCTTAAACACCTCGTTCATGTGTTCGAAAGCCCATTCTCCAGCGTTTAAACCATTTGAAGTCGTACATTCCCGGATGACCTTGTCAAAACTAGCAAAATATTGATTAATCTCTTGCAAGTTTATCCATACAGTTCTAATAGGTGGAAGATCCTTTGGAATTTCCTTAGGTCCTTCCATTTTGACAAGTGTAGGAAGTGTACTAGGGTTTTCTTCATTTAACATGTAGGTTGGTGTTGTGATGAGATCTTTATCCATATGGAAGCGAATTCTAAAGTTTGTTTGCAAGCTCCTGATTCATTTTAAAATAATCACACTGGGGATATTTTGTAAAGTTGTATGACCGACTCTCATCAACTAGATCCTTATTCGTGCGATCCTCGAAAATAACAATCGGATCTAAGACCAATCCTAATTTGGTTGCATCATAAAGTCTTGGATTATGGATAAAAGCTTGTCTTGCATACCGTGGGTTAGGGGGAAGGTCTTTTTGACGCGATAAGTTAAACTCTCTAAACGATGCGTCAAATAAGTGCACTAGTTGAGAGGCAGCGTATTGTCTTAAAAGCAAATAATCTAAACTTCTAATCTTATTAGCCGCATTAATTTCCATTTCATTCTTTTTAGACTCGAGTAATTCAAAATCCGTTTGAAGTTTGTGAAAATTAGTGACCACTAACTCTTTTTCTTTAAGTTCGTTGGAAAGATCTGCTCTTAAGGTTTCAATTTCTTGCAAATGACCCATCTGTTTGTTTCGAAAATGATCATATTTTGGGATTTGTTAGAACATTGGACGAAGGAACTAATTCCAAAGTTTGAACTTTTTCGTTGCACAAGGCAAGCTTAGCATACAAATTCTTATTCGTAGCTAGGGTTTCTAAGAGTGCAATATTCATTTGGCTAAGTAATTTTGTAGGAACCATGACCAAATCTTGTTGAGCAGGAATATGCGTATGCGAAATAACTCCCGGTTGTGATTCACTCAAAGTCTGGGGACTTGCATTGATATTGCTATCATTAATTGTCTCCTCATTTGAAAGACTCACCACCGAAGACTCATTCGGATCAGCACCCTCTTGCCCAACTTGATGTGGTTGAATACTAGTATCAGTGGTATTAGTAAGTACCTCAGAAATTTTATCTGACCCAAAGCTAGAGATAGTTGCCATAAGAGCTGCCTGAGCAGATTGAAGATCATCACAGTCTGAATCGTAAGCATCCAGGTCATCTGCTTGATATGCTGCATTCTGTGTAGTGTGAACTTCTTGTTCCGCAATCCCTGGATTAGCAAGAAATGCTAGCTCATCTTCATCAAGTTCCTGTCCTTGTGCCTGAGTGTTCACCAAATAAATCTTCTCTGCAAACCATTGACCATCCCTTCTCCTCTTGGGTTTTGTGCAATCCCTAGACATGTGACCTTCTTCCTTACAGTTGTAGCATGTTATCATTCTCAACTTACCTGTGGAATTAGCCCGTGGAGCAGTAACCATTAGAGGAGTGTTGACCATTGGAGCAGGATTGACCATGCGTGTATTGGTGGTTGATGTAGTGGATCTCCCCTGATAAGGTTGAATAGGTTGAACCATTACTCGGCCATTCTTAATGGTAGCTTGTTGTCGAGAATTAGATGAGTTCCTCAGCTGATTGTTAGTAGGAGCTGGTTAATGTTATGATTTTTCTAGGTTCAATTGTTGTTCTCGGTATCTTAACGAATTGATTTCTGGCTTAAAGTATGACTCTATTGTTCTTGGTGAAACAAATATTTTTGGTTGTTTTTAAATAAATGTGCAAAACAATTAAAGTAAATGACTTTAAAGTAAATCTAAAACTAATTTAAAATAATGGGCAAGTATTTAAAAGCGAGACGAGAAATTAAAAGGCACTAAAAGTAAATGAGAAAATTTAAATCTATCTAAGGCAATCTTAAATCGCAACTAAAACTTAAACAAAAGCAAGGCTAAAATAAAGCTAAAGCAAATAAACTTAAAGTGCAAGTAAGGAAAAAGGCGGGAAAAATAAAGCTTGAAAATAAAAGACAGAAATTTAAAAATAGATACTAACAAAAACCTGAAAGAAACCCCTTGATCCGGAAGTTTTCTGAGTCGGAACTTCCCAAGCCCAAAAACCTTGGTTCAGAACTTTTCGTTCGGAAATCTTCCGGATGAAGCCCCCTTGATCCGGAACTTTTAAGTTCCGAATGAACCACTCTTGAGTCGGAACTCCTTGATACGGAAGTCTTGATCCGGAACTTTAGTTCGGAACTCTTCCGGATAAACAAGTTTGGGTCGGAACTTTGAATGTTCCGGATGAACCTCGCTTGAGTCAGAACTTTGGTTCGGAAGTATCGGTTCGGAACTTTTAGTGTTGATCCGGAACTCTTCCAGATGAAGCCCCCTTGATCCGGAACTTTCGTTCGGAAGACTTGACTCAGAACTTTTCCGGATGAAGCCCACTGGTTCGGAACTTTGAATGTTCCGAATGAAAGAACTCCTTCTCTTGGCTCGGAACTTATCTGGGAATACAGTAACAGAAACAAACACTCCCGAAGAACAAGGGATCACAGTAATAACGAATCTACCACAGATTAATCAAAATCAAACAAAAGATTTAACCAAACTAATAACAAAACAACAAATAATCATAAACAAACAATCTATATCAATAAAACTAATAAATCTAACCACAATAATCAAAAACCCACTTTGATCAAAATAAAAACATGAACATGAACACAAACTTAAACATAAAAATCAAAGATCAAGAAAGGTAGATAGGAGATCAACAAGATAAAATAAAGATTGACAAGAATTAAATGGAAACTTACTTGAAATTAAAGGAATTTAAGGTGCAAGATAAGGTATTTAAATTTGACAAGTATTTAAATTGACATGAATTAAAGGTGCAAGGTAAATAAAATGGAAGACTAATTGTCACACTTAGCCAACAAAGAAAATAATTAACTAGCCTAAACTATATATAGGGGAGGATTAGGAAGCTTCCTCCCCTTCTTCCTTTTCTCTTAATTGCAAGATTAAGTCCTTCCTTCTTTAATCTTCTTTTAATTGCATGCTTAGTCCTTTTCTTCTTATCTTCTTTAATCTTGGACTTTTAATGACTTTTGGCTCGGGATTTCTTTGAACTCGTCTTTTAATTCTTCAGTAAATTAGACTTGAGTTCTTCGGCTTTAAGTAAACTTCCGTCTTTTGACTTTTTCTTCGATAAATCTTCAGAATTGGTCTTGGACTTCCGTTCTTTATGCACTCTTGACTTCTTGACTTCGTCTTTCATCTTTTTCTTCAATAAAAGCCCGTGAATGCCCGTGTTTTCTCCACTTTTCACCTTTTCGTCCTAAATCACAACAAAAACACAAACCGCGCATAATTCCGACATAAAAGACATAAAATACACGTTTTGGCTCGGTTATTATTGTAATTAAGTGGTAAAGAGGATGGGTGTTTACACACCTATCAAATCCCCTACACTTGACCATTGCAATGTCCTCATGCAATGCATTAGTTATAAAGCAAGTTTACCTTTTTCATCATAATTAATCCACGTTGGCCTTTATTAAAGAGATAGAAAATTAAAAACATACAAAATAAAGAAATCAAAAGCATACCTTGGGTTTTGGAAATGTTATGAATAATCATCATCCTCAAGTTTTCACTTTCTCCAAACCAAGCTTAAAAACGAGATCATTGTTATTATAAGTTAGCAAACTAACACGAACTCATGTGGGCCAGTTATTTACTTAGACTCCCTTATTCCTAGGTGTATCTCTGATATTTTATTTTTGTATTGAATGATCACGAGGATGCATTGTTTGACTTATTTCGATAGTTATTAGTCCGAAAATAAAGTGAACAATTTAATCAATGGTTAGCTAAAGGACAAAATCTTTTAAAACTGCTTCTCGGGCCCTCATAAAGTTCATATCTTGGCATAACTCGCTTCGCGATTTGAGACCTTTCTCGGACCGATATTTGGCAGCGAATTCATACTTCAAACCTTGAGAGACGTTCATGAAATAATGGCCTTCTCTTCATAATAGGAATTTCTTCACTTGAAGTTTTGAGAGATTCATACTTGGACCACGACTTCTTCATTTTTCTCCAATCTTTATTTTGGACTTTGATATACAACGATCCGCCTCCTTTTATGACTTGGATCTATTTATCCTCATACCTTGTTAGGGTCTTTTCGGATACACTTCTCCATGACTTTTGGGAGTTTTTGCTTTTCGTCGTGTGTCTCGATCCTTCATATTGATTTTCGATAAATGATTCTTCACATCACTTTGGATCTTTAGCAACAAAATATAGCCCTCATGCCTTGTTAGGGCCTTTTCGGACTCGCCAATCTTCGTATCCCGCTTCAATAAATTATGCCTTGGCTATGAACTCTAATCCATACCGAGCAACTTTTAAACGATCTTGGGCTAGAAGCTAAGTAACTTTTCAAATCGTACAACCTTATTTATTGCAGATAAATTTATTAGCAAGCGATGGGAGAATAGGCTTATAATTAACTCACATAAATTCACGAAAGAATACCAAACTTATAACTGGCTCTATCATCTCTCGTTATCCACAGTTTAAAATCTCAAGGAATGAGACTCGTGGATGCTTAGCCTATTAAATCAAAGTTTTGGGTTTTCGAGTCGCCTATAGGATCTTGCAAATTCTTAGACTCTTTAAAGTTTAGAAATCGCGTTTTAAAGTTCCCTTGATAAACGACTCTCTAGGATCAATTATAGGAACTTGCGAAAAGTTCTTGTTCTTAACCCGTGAGAGTTAAGACTTTCGCGTTTTATAGCTCCCTATATAAAAGCCTAGCAAAACTTGACTTAAACATGTTAAGGATACTAGCTAGAGTAACTTAGATAAGTAAACTCGGGTTGAGTCAAAAGATTCACAACGTTTGAAAATTAAAACAACTTTATTAAAGATTTATTCTAGTAAAGAAAGAAAATAACTATATAAAGGGAAAAACTAATAGGCCAAAATTGATCAAAATTTTTGAAAAATGTCGAAAAATTTATTTTCCGGTTAAAATGAGGACAAATACAAGGAAAAGGCCACTTAACTTCGATAGAAGTCCCCCCTACACTTAAGATAAACATTGTCCTCAATGTTTAAGCATGTGGGAGTAAACTCCCCTACACTTAGGACATTGTGCACGTTGTTTAAATCTTGCTAAGGAAAGGACAACTAAAGAGATTCCTATTTAAATATTGAGAAAATATAAAATAGTGAATCGAAAAGAGTTTAGGATAGAACCGGGAAGAAGGGAACACGGAATCACGGATCGTCAAGAATCATCAAGAGTGGATCATTGAGCGCTCGAATCCCTGATTAAGAAGTGAGGAGAGGAAATAGCAAACCAAAGGGTCTCCCCTACACTTATGATAAAGAAAGCGAAAAGATAGATGCATGGGTTGCCTCCCAAGACGCGCTTGGTTTTTGTTAACCGAGTCGTGAGCCTGACTCGACCTTGATTACCATAGGAAGAAGCATGAAACATATCCACCAGGATCAAAGACATAGTTTTCGTCCATCAAATAGCATAAGCTTAAGGCGAACAAGGCAAGCCAAAGAAGAAGTGGCAAGGTTCCCTTAAGCAAAGATGGAGTACGGTGGAAGCAAGGGTGAATTGGTGCAAGCAGATTTCCATAAGTTCCAAAGATATTTCCTTTTATTTCATCAGGTGGATACTGAGATGGCTGCAGAATGTCAATACCAGGGTCGAACACCTTTTCCTTTAAGGGAAAAGAGCACTCAGGCTCAGCAGAGTGTGAAGAAGATCCGCGAAGAAGCACAACCTCGTCCTCAGAAGGGGGACAAAGAGGTGTTAACTCATACATGTTACGGATTTCGGTGTCGACCGGTTTCTTCTCCTTAGAAAGAATGTGCTTCAAATCCAAAGTAGGATCAAGACGATAATCTTCAAAGTCATAAGGAGGAGCATCACTCTCATGAGGGAAGTAAGTGTTGAGAAATTCAGAGAAGTCTTCCTCAAATGAGTAATCGTCCAAAGTAGGATCGAGTGATGGCGGAGGATCTTCATCATGTGAAGAATCGCTCGAAAGAGTATTTGCCTCATCAAAATCATCGAAAGTGGGCATCTCGGGATACTCAGAAGTACAATCATCAAAATCATCCGAATCTGAGCTAGAATCATCATCATCATAAGCATCAAAGACCGGTGGAGAATCATAAATGGGAGAAGCTTCCAAAGTGGAGCGAAAATTATCCACATCATCTTGAAAGAGTGGATTATCGATGCAAGAATTGAATAGAGGATTGTTATAGACAACAAAGTCATCATGCACATTAATCATATTCACTGATTCTCGGCCTCCAAAGGATTTAAGCTTCCCCATTTTAAAAATTTGTGAATCATCCCGACTCGTAAGATTAACTCACCTTTGGCTACATCCACTAAAGCTCGTCCGGTTCTCAAGAAAGGCCGACCAAGTATTAAAGGAATACGAGGGTCCATTTCATAATCAACAACGACAAAATCGACCGGGAAAGTAAATGTGCCAACTTTTATGAACACGTCTTCGGCTATACCAACGGGGTAAGCGAGAGTGCGATTTGCAAGTTCGAGAGTCATCTTTGTTGGAGTGAGGTCGGGCAATGATAGTGTTTTCCAAACACTCAGTGGCATCAAATTAATACTGGCCCCGAGATCAGCAAGGGCAGTAAATTCTTCAGTTTTGTTGAAAATGCAAGGCAACACAAAACGACCGGGATCTCCAAGCTTTTCTGGAAGTTCTTTAAGAATAACTGCAGAGCAGTTTTCATTTAAGCGTGTGTTGGCGAGTTCAATCAGCTTCTCCTTCTTGTTAATCAATTCCTTAAACGCTTTAACAAATTTGGGCATGTGGACAAGTGCTTCAACAAGGCTAATGTTGATGTTCATTTGAGAAAGCATCTTCACATATCTCGACACTTGGCAGTCCTTCTTGGTTAGCAAGTTAGGCTTGTCCAAGCGAGAAGGATATGGGATGTTGGGTTTATAGGTGGAAGGTGTAGGCGTAGCTGGTAAAGGTTGAGATGTTGAAGGGTCCTTCCTAGAAACATCGTCATGGCGAGGCGGAGACGGTAATGGTGCACTAATACTAGGTGTAGGTGGAGTAGGGATAAATGGTGGTGGAGGAGGTGTAGATGATGGGGGTGGGATTGGTGGATCGACAATGGTAATTCCACTACGAGTAGTAATAGCACTCACATTTGCTCGCGGATTGGTGACGGTGTTTGAAGGTAGAGAACTCGAAGTAGAAGGTTGAGCGGCGGGCAAGAAACTAGCAAGCATATTCTTCAAATCATTGGTTTGATTGCTGAAGGAGGATTGAATATTATCTCGAAGCTCGGATCTTATCTCATTTCCTTGCTTGGTAATATCTCCTTTAAGATTGATAATTTGGCTCTGAAGATTCTTGATTTGCTCACCTTGTGTTCTCATGATGGCTTCAACATCGGGATTAATGGGTGGGGTTTGTTGAGCGGGTGGGTGATAAGGATTAGAAGCTCTTGGTGGGATTTGGTTGCTTCTATTATAGTTGTTGGCGGGGTTTTGGTTTTGAGGAGAAAAACCAGGTGAAAGGTAGTTGTTTGACCGGTAACTCAGCAAATTTCTATCCCCTTGAGGTCGAGCTTGGTAATTTTCCTGTGAATAATTACCATAAGCAGCATACACATTTTCCGGATTTCCTTGTGTAGAAGGACAATCGGTGTATGAGTGAGGACCGCCGCATGTTTCACAAGGTACAACAACAACTTTAACTTGTTGTTGTTGTTGGTTTGAAGCCAAGAGTTGCATACTTCGGCTCATTTCAGTCAGCACACGGGTGAGTTCGGTCATATCAGGGTTTGCTGAAGTAGAAGAAACATTGACTCTCAGGTTGTTCCTTGAAGAAGCAGAGGAATCCCAGTTTTTGTGGTGAGTAGTCATGTTCTCAATTAACTCTCTACACTCCTCGGGTCTCCTTTTAATAAATGTGCCACCGGCGGCTGCATTAATCGTATCACGATCTCGAAAAGTCAAACCGTTGTAGAAAGTATCAATTAAGGTCACAGGGAGCATGTTGTGGTTTGGACAACGATCGATCAAGACATTGTATCTTTCCCAAGCATCAAAAAGAGATTCATCAGGATCTTGCATGAAACCGCTGATTTGATTGCGAAGGCTTGTGTACATGGATGGTGGAAAGTAACGCGACAAAAAGCGTTGAGTCATGTCATCCCAAGTGTGAATAGAATTCTTCGGGAGACGATCAAACCATTTCTCGGCATGATGTGATAAAGTATGTGGAAAGAGTTTTAGGTGAAGAACTTCCATTGTGGCACCAGGCAACTTCATGCTTTGGGTGATTGTAATGAACTTGTCGAGGTGTTTGTTGGCATCATCATCAGGCAATCCACGGAATGGGTTAGTTTGCACTTGCTGAATCATGTGGTGCTTCAACGAAAACTCAGGAGCGTTGATTTGCATCGGCGCAATCGGTCCTCCTCGTCCAAACATGGTAGGTTGACAAAGTTCCTCCATTGTCCGAAGATCGGGCTGTGGAAGAACATTGTTGTTATTGTTGAGGTGCGGTGGAATGTTGTTGTTGACACCTGACATACTTAAATCTTCTTGAGTCTCGGGCTCTTGAAAATTAGAAGATCTAGTACACATACACCTGAAAATGCAAAAGAAAAAGAAACCAAACACAAAGACAATATATATACACAATAAAGATAAAATCTTTTTGGATTTTTTGAAATTTTTAATTTTTATGGAGTTTAGTCAATTTTTAATTTTTATGATTTTTTTTGAAATTTTTTTATGCAAGAAAATAACGCTCACGAATGAACGGATCCCAAAAAGCAACGCGTCTCTCACAGAAAAGCGTTAATCTTTACGAAAAGAGCCGGCAGCGGCGCCATTTTGATACACGGCTTTTTACACCCCGTATAAAAATTAAAGTTCAAGTCTCGATATCTTAACGAATTGATTTCCGGCTTAAAGTATGACTCTATTGTTCTTGGTGAAACAAATATTTTTGGTTGTTTTTAAATAAATGTGTAAAACAATTAAAGTAAATGACTTTAAAGTAAATCTAAAACTAATTTAAAATAATGGGAAAGTATTTAAAAGCGAGACGAGAAATTAAAAGGCACTAAAAGTAAATGAGCAAATTTAAATCTATCTAAGGCAATCTTAAATCGCAACTAAAACTTAAACTAAAGCAAGGCTAAAATAAAGCTAAAGCAAATAAACTTAAAGTGCAAGTAAGGAAAAAGGCGGGAAAAATAAAGCTTGAAAATAAAAGACAGAAATTTAAAAATAGATACTAACAAAAACCTGAAAGAAACCCCTTGATCCGGAAGTTTTCTGAGTCGGAACTTCCCAAGCCCAAAAACCTTGGTTCGGAACTTTTCGTTCGGAACTCTTCCGGATGAAGCCCCCTTGATCCGGAACTTTTAAGTTCCGAATAAACCACTCTTGAGTCGGAACTCCTTGATACGGAAGTCTTGATCCGGAACTTTCGTTCGGAACTCTTCCGGATGAACAAGTTTGGGTCGGAACTTTGAATGTTCCGGATGAACCTCGCTTGAGTCGGAACTTTGGTTCAGAAGTATTGGTTCGGAACTTTTAGTGTTGATCCGGAACTCTTCCGGATGAAGCCCCCTTGATCCGGAACTTTCGTTCGGAAGACTTGACTCGGAACTTTTCCGGATGAAGCCCACTGGTTCGGAACTTTGAATGTTCCGAATGAATGAACTCCTTCTCTTGGCTCGGAACTTATCTGGGAATACAGTAACAAAAACAAACACTCCCGAAGAACAAGGGATCACAGTAATAACGAATCTACCATAGATTAATCAAAATCAAACAAAAGATTTAACCAAACTAATAACAAAACAACAAATAATCATAAACAAACAATCTATATCAATAAAACTAATAAATGTAACCAAAATAATCAAAAACCCACTTTGATCAAAATAAAAACATGAACATGAACACAAACTTAAACATAAAAATCAAAGATCAAGAAAGGTAGATAGGAGATCAACAAGATAAAATAAAGATTGACAAGAATTAAATGGAAACTTACTTGAAATTAAAGGAATTTAAGGTGCAAGACAAGGTATTTAAATTTGACAAGTATTTAAATTGACATGAATTAAAAGTGCAAGGTAAATAAAATGGAAGACTAATTGTCACACTTAGCCAACAAAGAAAATAATTAACTAGCCTAAACTATATATAGGGGAGGATTAGGAAGCTTCCTCCCCTTATTCCTTTTCTCTTAATTGCAAGATTAAGTCCTTCCTTCTTTAATCTTCTTTTAATTGCATGCTTAGTCCTTTTCATCTTATCTTCTTTAATCTTGGACTTTTAATGACTTTTGGCTAGGGATTTCTTTGAACTCGTCTTTTAATTCTTCAGTAAAATAGACTTGAGTTCTTCGGCTTTAAGTAAACTTCCGTCTTTTGACTTTTTTTTCGATAAATCTTCAGAATTGGTCTTGGACTTTCGTTCTTTATGCACTCTTGACTTCTTGACTTCGTCTTTCGTCTTTTTCTTCAATAAAAGCCCGTGAATGCCCGTGTTTTCTCCACTTTTCACCTTTTCGTCCTAAATCACAACGAAAACACAAACCGCGCATAATTCCGACATAAAAGACATAAAATACACGTTTTGGCTCGGTTATTATTGTAATTAAGTGGTAAAGAGGATGGGTGTTTACACACCTATCACTGGTCCTCTAAATCCTCGTTTGCTCAATGTCCTTGTGAGGTAAGCAGACATGGTAGCTAACACTTCAGCTGGGTCAGTTCCTTGTTTGAATTCAGGAATGGGAACCTCATCATTATCAAAATACATTGCTTGGTCTTGTTGAGAGACATAAGCACTAGAAGAGTACTGATGTGGTCAGAATAAGTTGGTGGATATGCTGCATTTTCTTGATATGGAGAGTATGATGACTGAGCATATGGTGTAATGCTTGCTGGTGAATATGGGTGAGGTTGTGGAGCATATTGTGATGCTTGTGGTTCTCTCTGAGACAAAGGTGCATTAAACCGATATTGTTGCTGATGTGAGGTGGGTGGTTGCGGTAGAATCGAATATTGGGGGAAGCTTGGAGTCATGTAAGGTGATGGATGATAAGCTTGGTGTCCCATGATATAAGGAGTGTTGTTATATGACAAGCTTGGTTGATTTGCCATCAAAGCTAAAGATTCAGGGTACATACCTCGAGGCGAACGGTGCATGATCACGTGTTTCTCATGCTGCTGGAGAAAAGCATAGAGTTGATCCAAATTGCACTTATGCAAATCCCTGGTTAACTTAACATCGGTAATATACTCACCCCATTCAGCTTGAGGTAAAGTATTCAAAAACTTGGTGTTAACCTGGAGTGGAGCAATCACGAGATTGTACACATTCAAATCATTCATGAGAGTAGTGAATCTGAAGTAGTAGTCGTAAAGCGTTTCCCCTGGACTGTACGTGAACCTATCAAACAGATCATACAACTGACATTCGCGTTCCTGTTTAGTAAGAGACGTACCTTGTAGCAAAACCTGTAGACGTTCCCATAACTCCTTTGCAACCGTATATTGACTTACCATTCGATAGATGTCATGTGGAAGAGCTTGGAGAATGGTTTGAAGAGCCTTTTCGTCTGCATCGGCAATAAGTTGTTGAGCTGGCGTAAGTTCTTCAAACTCCCGTGGTCGAGTCACATTGTTAACAACGATGGTACCATAATCAAGTGGACCATTTAGAATTGACTTGACCATAAGCCTCCCATATGTCGGTTTACCCTTAATGTATGACATCATACGGCCTTGCCATGCTTCAAAGACTTCTTTAATGAGCATAGGAGGGCGATTATCTGTTCCCGTAATGACAGAAATATCCGTAAGTGATGTCATTTGAGGCATTAATGAACTCGGATTCATTTTAATCACTTTAAAGAATCAAATATTATCGATTGATCGAGCAGTGAAGTAAGGTTGTGAGTTGTGTTGTGTTGTTGAAGTAAAGCGTGTGTATGAAGCCAAGATTAAATCCACTAAAAATCGTCGAAAAAACTCGTAAAATACCCCTTGATCCGGAATAATTAAGTTGATTCGGAATAAATACCTTAATGTGAAAAAGATCTTGGTTCGGAATAATTACCTTGATCCGGAATACTTGGTTGATCCGGAATACTAGGTTGATCCGGAATAACCTGTTGATCCAGAATACCTTGTTGATCCGGAATACCTTGTTGATCCGGAATAACTTGTTGATCCGGAATAACTTGTTGATCCGGAATAACTTGTTGATCTGGAATAACTTGTTGATCCGGAATAACTTGTTGATCCGGAATAACTTGTTGATCCGGAATACCTTGTTGATCCGGAATAACTTGTTGATCCGGAATAACTTGTTGATCTGGGATAACTTGTTGATCCGGAATAACTTGTTGATTCGGAATAACTTGTTGATTCGGAATAACTTGTTGATCCGGAATAACGGGTTGATCCGGAATAACCTGTTTGATTCGGAATACTTTGTTGATCCGGAATAAACTGGCAAAAGTGACTTCGAGACCAAGTAAACCGTTTTTTCTTAGAACAAAACGAATCTAACCCCGATTTTTGATCAAAAACCATGAAAAGTTTTGTGATTTCTACCAAAATAAGCTAAACCCAACACTTATCAACTAATCCCAACAACAAAAACACCAAAAATTACAAGATTCAAGGTAGATTTTCCTACAAATCACTAATACATCCAAAAACTAAAAAGCAACACTAATCCTTATCTTAAATCACTGATAGGTGTGTAAACACCCATCCTTTTACCACTTAATTATGGCTAAAACAAGACCAAAACATGTATTTAATATCATTTGTTTGGAATTATGCGTGGTTTTTGTGTTTATTGTGTTTTCGGGGCCAACCGGATGAATATTGGAGAAAACGTGGAATTGCACGGGCTTTATCGAAGAAAAAGACTCAAGATGAAGTCTATTGTCCAAGAGATGCAAAAGATTTGAAGTCACTGGGCCTATTCGAAGATTTATCGAAGAGAAGGACCAAAGATGGAAGATTTATATAAGTCGAAGAAACTCAAGTCTATTAAACGAAGAAATTAAAAGACGAGTTGAATTTAATCGACGACAAATCTCGAATCAGAATCGAAAACGTCAACTTCTCTGAAAAGACGAGAAGACAAGAAGAACGAGAGAAAGCCCACTCGCCAACCAAAACACAAGACTATATAAAGCCCTCCCCTCACACACTTTGGAGGCAATTTTAGTTTTTAGTTTCAGTTCAAAGTCTCCTATTTCGTAGGAAAACCATCTCCCTTAAGGAGTGGTTCTTCATCTTCTTGATTTGTTCTTTTTATCTTGTAAGTTTGATCTTTTCCTTTTGTTACTGAATCTAAATCATCAATACAAGTGTTCATTTAATCTTTTCATTCATCTTGTTCATCTCCATTTTCATTCAAAGTTCTCAAATTCTTGTTGACTAATTTATCTTTTAAAAGTGATTGGTTTTGTGTTTTTGTCGTTGGGATTTGTTGGTTATGATATTTGAATGATTATGGGTTAATTTGGTAAAACCTTTTTGTGTATTCGGTTTGATTTTGATTAAAAACGGTTTCCTTAGCTTTCTTACTGTTACTGTTCTTCAGCCCAGATTTATTCCGAATAGAGATTATTTACTTTCCTTTATTCGGAATATTTCCTACATTCCGAATAGCTTGTTTGTTTCATCCTTATTCAGAATATTTTACATATTCCGAATAGACCCCATATTCCGAATAGCTTCCTTAAATTTTTCCTTACTCGGAATATTTTGTATATTCCGAATTTAGCATTTTACTTTTTCCTTATTCGGAATTTTGGGACATTCCGCATTGCCATTTTATTTTTCCCTTATTCGGAATGTTTTGGACATTCCGAATTGAGCTTATATTCCGCATAGGATACTTTCCGAATAGGACCCTATATTCCGCATGGTCAACTTATTCCGAATCATCATTTATTCCGAGTTGAGCTCATTTTCAGTAAGTCTGTTGCACTGTTTAGTAATTGTTTGGTTTAAATTTTAATTTACTTTAGTCATTTATCTTTTCAATAGGATAGGAAACCAAACTCCTTTTTGTCACCAAAAACAAATTATTCCACTTAGAGCTGTGATCAATTCGAGGAGATACCGAGAACGAATTTTCAAAACGAGTAAAAATCAATGTATCAAATGGCGCCGCTGCCGGCTCTTCTCGTTAAGATCAAAAGTTTTTTGTGAGAACTTGGATTTTGGGATCCGTTCCCCGTGAACGTTACTTTTTCATAAAAAATTTCAAAAAATCTAAAAAAAAATATAAAATTTTCAAAAATACAAAAAAATTAAAAAACATAAAAACCAAAAATATTTTTGCTTTGCTTTTCTTTGTTAGTTCTTTTGCAGGTGTATGCGCACTCGATCCACGTCTTATCAAGAGCCCGAGCCTCTCGATCACTTAGACATGGCCGGTGTACAAAACAACAACAACATACCACCTCCAAACAACAATAATAACAACAACAACCCACCTTTCAACAACATGAACAATAACAACAACAATGAGCCCCTTCCGGATAATCGCCCGATGATTGAACTGCTGCAAGCTCATGTAGATGGCAACACTGATCCAATTGTTATACCACCAATTGCCGCCAACAATTTCGAGCTTAAGTCAGGCTTTATCCAGATGGTCTCCGCTCAACCATTCTTGGGGCGTACCATTGATGATCCACATGACCACATCAAGAGATTCTTGCAACTCACTAACACGGTCAAGTTCAATGGTGTTCCACAAGAGGTTATCAGGTTACAACTTTTTCCCTTTTCTTTAGAAGGACAAGCCCGGCATTGGCTTGCTAAGGAACCGCCACAGAGTATTCTCTCGTGGACGGATTTGGAAACCAAGTTTATCAATTACTTTTTCCCACCCTCTCGTACTACCGCTTTGCGGAATGAAATTATAAATTTTGAACAAAAGTACAATGAGTCGTTCACTGAATCTTGGGATCGTTTTAAAGATCTTTTAAGAAAATGCCCACAACATGGTTTTACCAAAGTACATCAAATTAATACTTTTTACAATGGTTTAAGCATGAGTGACCAAGATTCACTAAACAGTGCCTCGGGGGGTAATCTTTTGGCTAAGACTTCCAATGCTGCTTGGGATATCATTGAGAATAAACCTCGTGTGCAAACCAAGAGTGTTCGGACCAATGTCGCTAGTGCTAGCACTAATGACAGCGACAAGCGACTGGACAAAATCACTACGCTTCTTGAATCGCTTGTTACCCACACCGTTAACAACACCAACAGCAGCAACGCTAAAAACGCTCAAGTTAACGCTGTCAGCCAACCTTGTGAGATATGCGGTGGTCCTCACTCTTACACCACTTGTACCGCCACCCAAGACTACCCTGCTGAGAATGTGAATGCAGCATATGGCACCTATCCTCAACCTGCTTATCAAACCAGACCTCAAGGTGACCGTAATTTGCTTAGCTACCGCTCCAACAACTACCTCTCACCACCCGGTTTTCCTCCAAACAACCCAAACCAACAACAAAACCTCAATCGCCCTCCTCAACAACAACAACAAACTCGTACACCATACATCCCACCTCATAAGCAGCAACAACAACCTCAACGTAACAACCAAGTTTACCAACCACCTGCTTATCAACCACCCGCATATAATGCTCCTCCCAACCAACCCACCGCTCTACACCAAGAAGTGGAAACTTACATGAGGACGAACGATGTGATCGTGGGAAACCTTCAGCGTGAAGTGCTCAACTTGAAAGCAGACCTGGTCAAACAAGGGAATGATTTGAGAGCTGACATGAGAAACACGCTGGCAAGTCAAACCAATGACTTGAAGAACATGATGGCTAGTTTCTTCCAAGGTAATCAACCCTCTTCTTCGGGTACTCTTCCGAGTAACACCGTTGCGAATCCAAGAGGGGAGATGAAAGCAATCACCACTCGAAGTGGCAAAGGTACCAAGGAACCCGAGCTTCCTATACCTCCACCGGTGGTTGTGACTAAGGAGAACGAGTGACCTGCTCCTATTCCTCCTCCTTCTCCTTCCCCCATTTCTCCACCTCTTCCTTCTACCCCTCTTCCACCCAAGGATGTGAGTGATCCTATTCTTCCAAAGCCTTCCTCTTCTTCCAATATACCTTATCCATCTAGGTTGAGGAAAGAGAAGCTCAAAAGCAAGGACGATATTCAGGTTTCGAACTTTCTTAAAATGTTTAAACAACTGAATTTCAATATCTCCTTCGCTGAGGCTCTCGCTCACATGCCTAAATATGCAAAAATGTTTAAAGATCTTCTAAGCGACAAGGAAAAGCTCCTCGATATTGCCAACACCCAACTTAATGAGAATTGCTCTGCAGTGCTCTTAAGGAAATTGCCAACCAAGCTTGGTGATCCGGGTCGTTTCTTAATTCCTTGCAATTTCCCGGGAGTAGAGAATTGCATGGCCCTAGCCGATCTAGGTGCCAGTATTAATCTTATGCCTCTAAGCGTTTGGAAGCAATTATCTCTCCCAGAGCTAGTCCCCACCAAAATGACTTTAGAATTAGCTAACCGTACGGTTGCTTATCCAGTGGGGATAGCCGAAGACGTCATTGTAGGAGTCGACAAATTCACCTTCCCTGCTGATTTTGTTGTCGTCGACTACGAGATGGACCCTCATGTGCCACTAATTGTTGGTCGTCCATTCTTGAGGACCGGTCGCACTCTCATTGATGTTGAAGCCGGTGAGCTTATCATAGAGTGGGTGACGATAAAGTAGTCTTCAACATGGGAAAGTTGTCTAAACAGCCTTATTCATATGAGAGTGTTAATTGTATTGACGTTCTTGATGAGGCTTGTGAAGAACACTTTAATGATGCTTGCAAAAGTATTCCACCTCTCTTCCCAATGTTGAGACCGTGTCCTCTATTGATTCATCATTGTCTCTATTTGGCGATAGTGATTTGTTTTGGAAAGATCTTGAAGACACCATGGGAGATGTGAACTTATCTACTGATGATTCTCCTACCGATGGGGACGAAGACATGCATTTCTTTGAAAGCCTTCTCAACGAAGACAATCCTTCTCCTCCATCTCCCACGGTCATTGCTATCGATACTCCGACTTTGAATACGCCTCCCGTCGAACATCCTCCGGATTTAGAACTTAAGGAGTTGCCGCCCCATCTCGAGTATGTATTCCTTGAAGAAGAGAAGAAGTCGCCAGTCATCATTGCTAAGGACCTAAAGGAAGAAGAAAAAGCCCGACTGATCACCGTGTTGAAAGATCATAAGAAAGCTATTGCTTGGAAGATTTCTGATATTCGTGGAATTGATCCTCACTTCTGCACACACAAAATTCTCATGGAGGACGACTTTAAGCCCACAATTCAAAGCCAACGAAGGGTGAATCCAAAAATCCATGAAGTCATCAAAACAGAGGTTATCAAACTTCTTGATGCGGGTATGGTTTACCCTATTTCGGATTCACCATGGGTTAGTCCAATCCATTGTGTGCCTAAGAAGGGCGGAATTACCGTTGTTCCCAATGAACACAACGAGTTGATTTCCACTCGTCTCGTTACTGGGTGGAGAGTTTGTATAGACTACCGCAAACTCAATGATGCCACGAGAAAGGATCATTTCCCTCTACCTTTTATGGACCAAATGCTTGAACGATTAGCGGGTAATGAATATTAATGCTTTCTTGATGGTTTCTCGGGTTATTTCCAAATACCCATCGATCCCTAAGATCAAGAGAAGACAACATTTACTTGTCCCTATGGCACTTTTGCTTACAAAAGAATGCCTTTTGGCTTATGTAATGCGCCCGGGACTTTCCAAAGGTGCATGTTAGCTATCTTCCATGACATGGTTGAACAAACCATGGAAGTCTTCATGGATGATTTCTCGGTCTTCGGGGATTCCTTCTCTTCTTGCCTTGCCAATTTGGAACATATGCTTAAGCGGTGCGAAGACACTCGCCTTGTTCTGAATTGGGAAAAATGCCATTTTATGGTAAAAGAGGGCATCGTGCTAGCGACTTTGCTATTGGAGCGGTTTTGGGCCAAAGAGTGAATAAACACTTCCAACCAATCCACTATGCTAGCAAGACAATGACGGGGGCTCAATTGCATTACACGACAACCGAAAAAGAGCTTTTAGATGTTGTCTATGCTTTTGAAAAATTCCGCCCCTATCTTGTCCTTTCTACAACAATTGTGTATACCGATCATTCCGCGTTGAAGTACTTGATGACAAAGCAGGATTCCAAACCAAGACTTCTTCGCTGGGTTTTGCTGCTCCAGGAATTTAAAATCGAAATTCGCGATAAAAAAGGAGCAGAAAACCTAGCCGCGGATCATCTCAGCAGACTTGAGGATCCTTACCAAGGGGATCCTCCAAACAAAGAAATCAATGATTCTTTTCCCTTGGAGACCTTAATGTCTATAAATTCGAATTCTGATGAAACCCCGTGGTTTGCGGACTTTGCAAACTACTTGGCGGGTGGAATTCTCAAGGAAGGGTTGACGTCTCAACAAAAGAAAAAGTTCTTCACCGACATTAAGACTTACTTTTGGGACGACCCTTACCTATTCAAACAATGTGCCGACCTGATTATCTGCCGATGTGTTGACGGACCGGCAGCTTCAGAAATCCTTGATGCTTGCCACAAAGGACCCACCGGTGGTCACTTTGGTCCCAACTACACCGCCAAAAAAGTGTTTGATTCGGGATTTTATTGGCCCTCCATATATCGTGACGCTCACAATATGGTTAAACGATGTGATGTTTGCCAAAAACAAGGCACGATCACACATAAAGACGAGATGCCTCAGAATTTCATTCAAGAGTGTGAAATCTTTGATGTTTGGGGTATCGACTTTATGGGGCCATTCCCTTCTTCTAAAGGAAACAAATACATCCTTGTAGCCGTTGACTACGTTTCAAAGTGGGTCGAAGCCAAAGCTTTACCTAGTAATGACGCAAGGGTGGTTTGTAACTTTTTGAAAGCTCTTTTCGCTAGATTCGGTGTGCCTCGTGCCATTATTAGTGATCGTGGGACTCATTTTTGCAATGACCAATTCGCAAGAGTCATGGCTAAGTACGGTGTCAATCATCGTCTTTCCACAGCCTACCACCCACAAACTAATGGCCAGGCTGAAATATCCAACCGAGGACTTAAGCGAATTCTGGAAAGAACCGTGGGAGAGCATCGTGCCTCATGGGCTGATAAACTTGATGATGCTTTGTGGGCTTTCCGTACTGCTTACAAGACCCCGATCGGCTGTACGCCTTATCGTCTTGTGTACGGGAAAGCATGCCACCTCCCCATTGAGTTGGAGCACAAGGCTTACTGGGCCTTGAAGTGGGCTAATTTTGATATTAACAAAGCCGGTGACCTACGCAAGATCCAACTCAATGAGCTGAATGAACTTCGGAATGAGGCTTATGAAAATTCTTTGATCTATAAGGAAAGAACTAAGCTCATTCACGACTCCAAGATCAAAAACCGAGAGTTCCATGTTGGAGACAAAGTCTTACTTTTTAACTCTCGGTTGAAAATCTTTTCGGGCAAGCTCAAATCTCGTTGGTCCGGCCCATTCACCATTGCCCAAATTTTTCCATATGGTACTCTCGAGATCGCTCAACCTGATGGTCCGAATTTTAAGGTGAATGGCCAACGAGTGAAGTTGTACTTTGGTGAGGACACCTCTCAGGAGGTGATTCCATCCCTCACTACGTTCCCCATGAACTAATTTTGGGTCGAGTCAAGCTCGTGACTCGGTTATAAAAAAACAAGCGCTCCTCGGGAGGCAACCCGAGTATCTATCCTTTTATGTTTTAACCTCCTAAGTGTAGGGGGACCTCTATAGGGTGTTTACTTTTGTGTGATGATGTGATTACAGGGATAAGTGCACTCTTGGAACCTCTGAAGAACCGTGCTCCCGTGTTATCCGAAATCCGGTTCCATCTCTCAACTATCGTGATTCAATTTTTACTCACATTTGAAATTGATCACTTTAGTCGTCTCTTCCTTAATTTGAGTTAACCAGCGTGCACAATGTCATAAGTGTAGGGGAGACTTTTCCCACATGCTTAAACATTGAGGACAATGTTTATCTTAAGTCTAGGGGGGACTTCTATCGAAGTTTTAAGTGGACTTTTCCATGAAAATGCCTTCATTTAACCGGAAAATCATATTTTTCAACATTAAATTTTTAATTAACTTTGGCCATTTAGTCGTAATTTTTAAATTTTTATCGTTGCTTTCGTATGTATATATCCCGCAATAAAGTCAAAAATATTAATATAGTGGTGTAGCTAGTTTAGAAATCTTTGACATATTAGGCCCGTTGCGTTTATTTTGACTCAACCCGAATAGACTTATCCAAGTTTATTCTAGCTAGTATCCTTAACCATGTAGACCTTAATTGGTTTATTAGGCTAAGTGTCCACGAGTCTCATTACTTGAGATTTTAAATTGTGGAGGACGAGAAATGATAGAGTCAATTATAAGTCGATATTCTTACGCAAGCTCACTTGGTGTAATTATTTGCCTATTCTCCCATCACTTGCTAATAATTTATCTGCAATAAGTAAGGTCGTATGATTTGAAAAGTTACTTAGCTTCTAGCCCAAGATCGTTTAAAAGTTTCTCGGTAATGATAAGAGTTCATAGCCAAGGCATAACTTATGAACCGGGGTGCGAAGATTGGCGAGTCCAAAAAGGCCCTAACAAGGCATGAGGATTCCATTTTATTGCTAAAGATCCAAGGTGATGTGAAAAGCATTATTCCTAAAATCAATATGAAGGATCAAGACTCACGACGAAAAGCAATCAACTCCCATAAAGATCATGGAGAAGTCTATCCGAAAAGACCCTAACAAGGTATGAGGATAAATAGATCCAAGTCCGAAAAGGAGGCGGATCGTTGTATCTCAAAATCCCAATTAGAGATTGAAGAAATAATCATGAAGTCGTGGTCAACAAAGTTGGATTACCCCTCAAAAGTCTCCAAGTGAAGAAACTCTATTATGATGAGAAGACCATTATCTCAAGAACGTCTCTCGAAGATATGAAGTATGAAGTACATGCCAAATATCGGCCCGAGAAAGGTCTCAAATCGTGAACCGAGTTATGCCAAGATATGAACTTTTTGATATCCCGAGAAGCAGTTTTAAGAGATTTTGTCCTTTAGCTAACTATTGATCAAATCGTCCCACTTTGCTTTCAGCCTAAATAAACTATCGAAATAAGTCCAAAAATGCATCTTCATGATCATTCTAAGACCAAAAATAAAATATAAGAGATACACCTAGGAATAAGGGAGTTTAAGCATTTAATTAAGCCATGTGTGTAAGTGTTTGATTTACTAACTTATAATAACAATGATCTCGTTTTTAAGCTTAGTTTGGGGAACGTGAAACTTGAGGGTGATAAATCTTCGCAGCACCAAAGCCCTAATGTAAGTCCTTGATTTCTTTGCAAGTTATTTCCACCCTTTTGTTTATTTTAAAGTTTTAATTTCTCTTAGTATTTTAATTTTTATTTAGTAGTATTTGAATAAGGCCAAGGTTGATTGATTATGAGAAAAATGTAAATTTGCTTTATCACTAAGCATTGCATGAGGGCATGGCAATGGTTAAGTGTAGGGGATTTGATAGGTGTGTAAACACCCATCCTTTTACCACTTAATTCTGGCTAAAACAAGACCAAAACACGTATTTAATATCATTTTTTGGAATTATGCGTGGTTTTTGTGTTTATTGTGTTTTCAGGGCCAACCGGATGAATATTGGAGAAAACGTGGAATTGCACGGGCTTTATCGAAGAAAAAGACTCAAGATGAAGTCTATTGTCCAAGAGATGCAAAAGATTTGAAGTCACTGGGCCTATTCGAAGATTTATCGAAGAAAAGGACCAAAGATGGAAGATTTATATAAGTCGAAGAAACTCAAGTCTATTAAACGAAGAAATTAAAAGACGAGTTGAATTTAATCGACGACAAATCCCGAATCAGAATCGAAAACGTCAACTTTTCTGAAAAGACGAGAAGACAAGAAGAACGGGAGAAAGCCCACTCACCAACCAAAACACAAGACTATATAAAGCCCTCCCCTCACACACTTTGGAGGCAGTTTTAGTTTTTAGTTTCAGTTTCAAAGTCTCCTATTTCGTAGGAAAACCATCTCCCTTAAGGAGTGGTTCTTCATCTTCTTGATTTGTTCTTTTTATCTTGTAAGTTTGATCTTTTCCTTTTGTTACTGAATCTAAATCATCAATACAAGTGTTCATTTAATCTTTTCATTCATCTTGTTCATCTCCATTTTCATTCAAAGTTCTCAAGTTCTTGTTGACTAATTTTTATCTTTTAAAAGTGACTGGTTTTGTGTTTTTGTCGTTGGGATTTGTTGGTTATGATATTTGAATGATTATGGGTTAATTTGGTAAAACCTTTTTGTGTATTCGGTTTGATTTTGATTAAAAACGGTTTCCTTAGCTTTCTTATTGTTACTGTTCTTCAGCCCAGATTTATTCCGAATAGAGATTATTTACTTTCCTTTATTCGGAATATTTCCTACATTCCGAATAGCTTGTTTGTTTCATCCTTATTCAGAATATTTTACATATTCCGAATAGACCCCATATTCCGAATAGCTTCCTTAAATTTTTCCTTACTCGGAATATTTTGTATATTCCGAATTTAGCATTTTACTTTTTCCTTATTCGGAATTTTGGGACATTCCGCATTGCCATTTTATTTTTCCCTTATTCGGAATGTTTTGGACATTCCGAATTGAGCTTATATTCCGCATAGGATACTTTCCGAGTAGGACCCTATATTCCGCATGGTCAACTTATTCCGAATCATCATTTATTCCGAGTAGAGCTCATTTTCAGTAAGTCTGTTGCACTGTTTAGTAATTGTTTGGTTTAAATTTTAATTTACTTTAGTCATTTATCTTTTCAATAGGATAGGAAACCAAACCCCTTTTTGTCACCAAAAACAAATTATTCCACTTAGAGCTATGATCAATTCGAGGAGATACCGAGAACGAATTTTCAAAACGAGTAAAAATCAATGTATCAATCACCCCATGGCTCTTGATACCAATTGAATAATTGTGATAATCTTATGAATCAATAAGGTGGGTTGATGGTTTTAGAGAGATAAAGTAGTGAGAGAAAGAGAGAGAGAGAAATATGTGTTTTATTAAGTATGAAAATGAGAAAACAACCAACCAACCAACCCCCTTTCCATGGTGGAAAGGGGTATTTATATCCAAGCCACTAATGGATGTTGATCCCAAACTTAGATCGATTAGCTTTGTGTATACGAGATTAGATCAAGTAATACACGTAGAGAAACCTTTGTATATGCTTTATGAATCTAAGTGTTATGCGGAATTTAACACTTAAACAAGAACACACAATGATATAAACAAACTTTCACTTTGATTATCAATATCAAACTTGCTTACAATGAAAGATGTTTACGAATGAAAACTTATATGAAACTTATATTAAACATTAAACTAAAGGCCTTCTTTTATAGACATAAGAAGCCTTGTACAATAATCTACGTATCAGCTATTCTAGGTAAAGATAAATATAGAAAATACATTGTTGTTCTTATCTTTACTAGAAGTAATCTAGAATATAATACACGCGTAGAATATATCTTCCATCAGTGCTTGTATTCAATGTGTCAACGCTTGACTTTGTCTTGTCAACGCTTGAGCTGTCAGCGTTTGTTTTGTTCTTGTCAACGCTTGTTTTGTTCTTGTCAGCGCTCAAGTGATCTGGCCTTAATTTATTCCCAACAATCCTCCCCTAAACTTGATATCCACTCTTATGATCAAGTTTCTGAATAAGCATTAAGGACTAGGAGGAATCTTACAAATCTTCTCATATTGATAGTGAATAAATCTGATCAAATCTTTTGCCACGTCACTTGAATAATCTATTTCTAGCTGAGTGTCCTTCATCTTCTCCAAAATAGCCTTGGATATGAAATACTGAGCATCCACAAGTAGATACTCAGCAAACTTTGTAGAAATCAAATGGTATACACCAGCAGCTGAATATAATCTCCATTGAAGACCACTGAGGTCATCTTCAAGATCCTTCCATATTGTAGGATTCTCATCTTTTGGTCCACACATTCTTTTGAATGTGGTCCAAAGTTTTATTCCATTAGCTGAAGTTGGTGCTTCAGCCTCATACTTGGTCTCCAGCAACTTCCAAAGGTCCACCAAGTCTTCTCTATCACAACTTGCAAATAAAGATATGAGAGTGGTAAAAGTGTGTACCTCCTTGCCAAATCTGCCAATCTTCCAGAACCCACATTCATCTTCTTCATATCTCACAATTGGGTTCCTGGAATCTAATGGTAACACTTGCACCATATCTGAAGCTTCTAATGGGGAGAGCTTGAGGCTCTTTCTTATAACTGCTTCACTTGGATATAGTGGATCCATATCTTTTGGAAACTCAAATGAAATTCCCTTTTTCACTGGCCTGGGAATAATCATAGCTTTCTTGAGTTCCATTTCTTCTGCAAGTTCTTCCTTTCTTTCATCTGAAAGAAGTCTGAGAGTGTTTGCTTCCTGCACTCTCACCCAAATGGGATAAGCCCTGTTTTCCAACTCATCAAATGTCAAAGCCTTCAACTTCTGATATGTCCATCCAACTCCATGACATCTGAGCAACATAAAGTAGAGCTCCCTTCTATCCCTTTTCAACTCTGAGAGAATATTACTTGCCTTGTGTTTCAAAATTACCTGGCAATCCTTCTGAACTCTAAGTAGAATATCCAAACCCCATATTTGATCTGAAATGGTCAAGTCTGGATTCTCCATGCATCTGTCTTCCCAAGCATGATACATTTGAACCACCTCTGGCATGTCAAAGTCAACCTGCAATTCCAATTCTCTCAACTTTTCCCTAGCAAACTCATCACCATACTCAAGCCTCTCTGGTTCTATAATCATCACACTTGAGTCTGAGTTATCTCCATCACTTCCTTCTTCTGAAGTCCCAACAAATGGTGACTTTTCCTTTTCATCTTGTTCCAACATTTGTTCAGCTAATCTTCTATCAAACTCAACTTGAGCTGCATCCTTTGGAACAATCTCTTCTACCATTTTACCCTTACCCTTATCTGATGGTGCAATGGTTGGTAAGGTAGATGGTAATACCTGAGTTGAAACCTCCTTGATGATAGATGATGACTGGGATACATCACCTTCATGTGCAGGTCTGTCAACGCCCAAATTTGTTCTATCAGCGCCCAAAATATTTCTGTCAGCGTCCAAATTTTCCTTGTCAACGCCCAAATATCTTCCCTCAGCGCCTTATGTAACCTCTCTCAACATAGCTGTAAATGATAAATTTAAGTTGGTAGGAGAGACTAAGGACGTATCAAAACCTGTTTGTTTCTTCAAAGTTGTAAGGGCCTCAGCAACATCCATTGATTGACCATCCTGGCTGCCCTTATCACTCAGATTTATTGGATCTTCCTCCCCTTTGGAAGATTCCTCCATACCCCTCCTAGCATGATCACTTTCCAAAACAACAATCCTCTCCCTCAAGTGCTTGAGTTCAAGGCCTTGTGAGTTGACAATTTGTACTAAGTCTGCATTTTGCTTTTGCAAGCTTATGCAGACTGCCGTCAATTCCATAAGAGTCATTGGTTCTAGTCTGCCCTCTTCTAAAATGGGGATTTGACCTCCCAAGTCAGATTCATTGGGCATGGATGAGGACTTAATGATGGTGGGACTGCCTTGGCCAGCATCTAAGCCAGAACCAATAGTCCCAGCCTCATCCAGGTCACCAACCACACTTGTGGTGGTGGTTCTCTCTGCTACATGGCTAGGACCACCAGAGGAGAACACTCCAGTAGTCCTTTGGCGTTTCATCAACCTATATTCAGGGGGTGTGGAAGATGGTGTAGAAGATGGAGTGGATGTGGGTTGGTGAAGGGGTGTTTGGGATTGTGAAGGTTGTGTGTCAGCGTTGGAAATAGGCACATCAACGCCAACATTGAGTGTGTCAGCGTTGAAAATAGGCACATCAACGCCAACATTGAGTGTGTCAGCGTTGAAGGATTCTGAGTCAATTTGCATATGTTCAGGTGAAGGTAAAGGTTCAGGAATTTGTTCAAGTTGTGGTTGAGGGTCAATTTGAGGTTGGGGGTCTAGTTGGGGTTGTGCTGCTGCAATAACAGCAAGCATGGCTTGGGTTAAAGGTAGGTCTCTATGGGCTGGTGAGTTCATCTTCATAAAAATAGCTTTCTTTTGCTCAGGAATCTTATAAAAATCATTGTGATCCCTTGAGCAGTAACCCTGAACATCAAAAACCATTTGCAGAAAACAGGGATAAGCTAAAGTCATTTTGTTCCCCTTGTTTTTACACATCCCCTCAAAAATCATTTTAGAATAGTTAAATTTTTGCCCTGTTGCAATGCACACAATAGCACTGGCAATGGATCTACTGATCTCATTGTGTGCAGTACATTTGGGACTCAAACATTGAAGGAGGACATGTATGAGGTACTTCCAGGCTGGGGGAAATTCCTGCTTATGATACTTATTAAGAGTACCTTCATCAGGAAAAGGATATCCCAAAGCCCTAAGCCCTTGTTCTATTTCATTTATGGGAAGGGTGGCTATACCATCAGCATCATCAAGATGCAAGGCTTGGCGTACCAAAGCCTCAATAACCACCCAAGATCTCCCATGAACAATAGAAGTCAATGTGGTCACTCCATTAACTGTTGAGGAACTGACAGTGTTCCAAAACTGCTTAATGTGTGTGACTGGAATGAGTGGTGCATGAGAAAGAGCATACCTTAATAGGGATGCGTTCAAATACGCCACCATTTGTGTGTATTGAGGAAACAAAGTATCATCAGCGACAAGATATGCAATCATGTTGTGTTGAGATCTGAACCCCAATTCCAATTCTGTTGGTTTAAACTTTGGTGCCATTGATGAAAGCTGTTAATTTTAAGTGAAGAAGATGAAGTTGATAAGAGAAAAGTGTTAGACAAGAATTATAGATACCCTGTTTAAAATAGGAGCCAAATTTATAGGAGAAAAAGAATGCATGTGATTGGCCCAAAAATAGGCAAAGATTTTCAAAAATCAATCATGAAAATATTGAAAAAGTTATAAGTTATCCTATGCATTAAATGAAGGTAACGAATCCTAAAATTACGGCCCAAAAATATGTCAAAAAGTAACAACGGGTAGGTCCCATTGAGTGTCAACGGTCAAAAATAACCTATCAACGCCCAACGGCTATAATCTTGTCAACGTTTGCCTATAGCCATGTCAGCGTCCAATTTGGTCACAACAACGCTTGGAAAATTCTTGTCAGCGTCCAAAAATAAAAGTGTTCTAAAAATGAAAAATGACCTTAACAAGTAATTTATCCTAGAGAAGATAACCAAAGGCTGATAATTATTATAGGGCGGCAAGCACTGTCCAGTTATGCACACTTGCGTAAGCAAGATAGACATAACAGTCCTCTAGTGTCCCTTGCTAACCAAAACTCTTAACAACCAAGTTACCTTATAAAATCCTTGTTACTCCCAGGTAAATCCCATATCAAAATCATTCCCAAGTCTCCCAACAGACCACAACCAATTCTAGGCCAAAAATGTCTTGGCAGCATGCATAGTATATCAACTTTGCATGCTACAGTGCCTCATGATTTAGTAAAACTAACTCATACTCACCTGTGGACATAATCTAGAATTGTGATAAGAGTATCATATGGATACCCAAACATCCTAAAGGTTCCTAAAACCTCCCCTTAAACTATGATACAAAAAGTTTGCTAAAATCATGCATGAACATAAAAAATTTATGTCAAGATAGGAATGAAACATTCCAACCATCATCCATAAATAAAAACTTGTCCAAATGCTTCTCCATTGATCCATAAGCAACTCTGTATCCAATGGTATACTGCTAACACCATCTGCACATTTAGATTGAAAACCACAAAACTAACATTGTTGCTGACAACGCCCTGATAACACATGACAGCGTTGAGGAAAGCTTTGTCAGCGTTAGACAATTATATTGCTGACAATGTTGCAAAAATGCTTATCAGCGTTCAAGCAACCTTGGTCAGTGTTAGAAAAATATAGTGGAAAATCTAAATTATCAATAAGACCAATAATAATGCATCATCCTGTACATACTTTTACAAAAAGACTCCAAAACACATATTATGTGAGATTGACCATTCCAATACTTGTTACCAAGTATTGAAATCTCCCAGCATCAAAAGGTTTAGTTAATAAATCTGACACATTTTCCTCAGTGTCAACCCTATCTGGTTGTATTAAACCTTTCTCAAAGCAATCTCTTATAAAATGGTGTCTAATTTCTATGTGTTTAGTTTTAGAATGATGTACAGGATTCTTAATGATGCATAAAGTACTATTATTGTCAACAAATATCTTAGTATGCATGAAATTGTACCCATAGTCTAACAACTGGTTCTGAATCCACAACACTTGGCCACAACATGCAGCTGCAACCACATACTCTGCTTCAATTGTAGAATTAGCCACCACTGTTTGTTTCTTGCATTGCCAAGATATCAACCTGCTCCCAAGAAACTGACATCCACCAGTTGTGGATTTCCTATCAAACTTATCACCTCCATAATCACTATCTGAATATGCAATCAGCTCCAATGGTGAATCCTCTGGGTACCATAAACCAAGACTAGGATAGCATCTTAGGTACCTAAAGATCCTCTTCACAACATAAAGGTGACATTCTTTGGGAGTCACTTGATGGCGTGCACAAGCACACACAGCAAACATGATATCAGATCTGGAGGCAGTAAGATACATCAAGGATCTAATCATGGATCTATAGTGCCTGACATGAACATCTTTTCCATCTCCAATCTTTCCCCAAGGGTGTTCTCTATCCATAAGAGTAGTAGCCCTCTTTTCATGTGGAGAAAAGCCAAACTTCTTCAAGATCTCAGCAATATATTTATCCTGGGAGATGAAGATACCATCCTCTTTCTGCTGAACTTGTAAACCAAGAAAGAAGTTCATCTCCCCCATAGCACTCATCTTGAATTTGTCTGTCATAAGCTTGGAGAAATCCTCACTCATCTTTGGATCAGTAGACCCAAAAATGATATCATCAACATAGACCTGCACAAGCAACACATCCTTCGCTTTCTTCTTGGTAAACAGTGTCTGATCTATGGTACCCCTCTTGAATCCATTGTCCACCAAATAGGTAGACAAAGTACCATACCATGCTCTTGGGGCTTGATGAAGGCCATACATAGCCTTTTTGACTCTATACACTTTATCTGGATGCTCTGGATCCTCAAAACCAGGAGGTTGCATTACTTATACTTCTTCAACAATGGTGCCATAGAGAAAGGCACTCTTGATATCCATTTGATAGACTGTGAAACCCATGCAGGATGCATAAGCTAGAAAAATCCTTATAGCTTCAATCCTTGCAACTGGTGCAAAGACTTCCTCATAGTCTATCCCCTCCTCTTGTGTATAACCTTGAGCCACTAACCTTGCCTTGTTTCTGACCACAATGCCTCTTTCATCTCTTTTGTTCCTGAGAACCCATCTTGTCCCTATAGGTCTGACATATCTGGGACGATCAACCAGCTCCCAAACATCCTGAATTGCAAATTGGTGAAGCTCATCCTGCATTGCTTCCACCCAACTTGGTTCTTTGAGAGCATCAAATATTTTCTTGGGTTCTTCTTGTGACAGAAAACATGCAAACAAACATGCTTGCACAAGAGGGGTATCAACCTTCTTGTGTATATTAGCAATAAACCCACCAAGACCTTGATGAGATCTTCTAGTCTGAACTGGAGTCATAACATCACCAATGATCTGGGAAGGGGGGTGATTCTTCATTGTGGAAGTGAGAACTCCTCCTTCAAAAAGTCTGGTGTCCTCAACCTCATTCTCCATGTTGTTAATATCTTCTTCATCAGACTCTCTTACATCAACATGAGGATGAACCTCTTCATATATATTGGAAGGTTCACCTTGTTCAAAATTGGAAGAGAAAAGATGGGCAGAATTGTTGTCAACGCCTGAATCTTGTTTGTCAGCGCTTGGGCTAACAACGCTTGAAGTGTGGTTGTCAACGTCTGAACCATCAACGCCTGAATTGGTCATGTCAGCGCTAGATTTGCCTTTGTCAGCGCCTGAAGGACCATGCATGTTTGTATCTAGTGGTACTTGGAAACCACCATTATCTTGTCCAGCAGCAGCAGCAGCAGCAAAAGCATCTGTCCAAATGGGAATTGTGACATATTCTAATATAAAAGATGCCTTTTCTGCTTGTGATCCAACCTTCTTATTAACCTGTGTACCTGAAACATCAACAACTTGTTCCTCCACAACATTTGAAGTTACCTTCACAATGTCTGGATTAGTGACAGGCATATAATTTAAAGTTCTAGATAAGGGTTCCAAATCAAACAACCAATTAGGACCACTTTCAGGATCACTAGGTTTATTCTCTAAAAACCTAACATGTACTCTTTCAACTATACGTTTGTCCTCTTTAAGATAAACCCTATAACCCTTGCTCTGCACTGAATACCCCATGAAGTAACCCTCATCACCTTTTGCACTAAATTTCCCTAAGTCATCACTAGTATCCAAGACTACTACATGATAACCAAAAGGTCTGAGAAAACCAATATTAGGTTTTCTACCCCAAAGTAACTCATAAGGTGTTTTGTTCGGAATTTTGTTAACCAATGCTCTATTTTGCACATAGCAAGCTGTATTAACAGCCTCAGCCCAAAAGGCTATAGGAAAGTGAGCATCAGCCAACATTGTTCTGGCTGCTTCAATTAGGGTTCTATTTTTCCTCTCAGCAACCCCATTTTGTTGTGGGGTTCTAGCAATACTAAATTGCCTTGTAATTCCTTTCCTGGCACAGAAATCATCTAGCTTCTTATTCCTAAATTCTCCACCATTATCACTCCTAAGCATTTTAACCTCATTGCCAGACCTCTTCTCAATCTGAGTGATAAAATCAATAAGAACATCAGATGTGTCACTCTTCATAGCTAGAAAGAATGTCCAAGTAAACCTAGAAAAGTCATATGTGATAACAAAGCAATATGACTTACCATTCAGACTTTCTATATTGGTTGGACCAAAGAGGTCCATGTGAAGCATATGAAGAGGTCTAGAACTAGTGTGCACCTGTTTAGACTTGAATGAGACCTTGTGATGCTTGCCTTTAAGACATGCAACACAAGAGTGGTCATTGTGGAAGGCCTTCTCAGGCAAACCATCAACAAAACCAAGCCTCACAAGTCTATTTATATTTTTAAAATTTATGTGCCCTAGTCTCCTGTGCCACAAATTACTCTCATCTACTGAGGCCTTAGCATAAAAACAAGACATATTGGTATTCATTTTAATCCCATTTAAATTCACATTATATATGTCCTTATGCCTAGGTGTTCTATACTCAATATATTTCTCATCAGGGATCTTAAAATCCTTGCTTAACACCAAACACTCAGTATCAGTAAACAGAAATTTATTTTTGTTATCACAAACCTATGATACACTAAACAAGTTGTAATCAAGTTCTTTTACCAGGAAGACGTTCTCAAAACGTAAATTATTGGTGAGAAGGGTTCCTTTGCCTATGATAGTTCCATATCCACCTCCAAAGTATACCTTATCACCATCTTTAATAGGAGTGAAATTCGTCAGATAGTCTTCCTTCCCTGTCATGTGCCTTGAGCATCCACTATCCCAATATCCATAATCATTTACCTGTCGTTGAATGCCCTACACATAAAGAAAACAAATTAGTTTTCTTTGGGAACCCAAGTCTCAAAAGACTTGGATTCATCTGGTTGTTCAATAAGAACAGACTTAGTTCTCACAACAACCTCATTCTCATCCTTTTTAGGATGAAATACCCAATTAACCCCAATAGGTTTTGTAATGACTTTTGAAATGTAATTAAATCTACTGCAAGTCATTGAAATCCCATTATCATTAGGGTTTTGATCTTTCTTGGGTCTCCATGTTAAGCTTGAAGAATCTTTAGACCCCTTACCTTGTGGCTGCAAATATTTAGGTCTGGTCATGTTTCTGTCAGCGTTAGAATTTGTCCTGTCAACGCTGAAATTACCCTTGTCAGCGTTGAACCTAGGGTTTGCTATAGAAACCCATTGCCTATTTGACCAGGTGTTTGTCTTTTGAAATGGTCTTTGTCCATGAGTGTTAGACCCTCTAGTAAAGAATGGGGCAGGTCTAATCACTTATGGACTTTGCTGCACACAAGGTTTGGGTCTGACAACGTTTGACTTCCTAACAACGTTGACTTTGTTCCTGTCAGCGCTGAAATTGTTTCTGTCAGCGCTGGCTTTGTGAGCGTTGACACACTTGTATGCCAAATGTGAAAAGCTACCACACGTGTAACAAGCTTTTCTAGACACAACCTTAGGTCTAGAGGAGAAGAAGCCTGTTCCATGATTGCTAACTTGTCTCTTGGGTGACCTAGTATTCCTATACATCTCTGCATATTTAATGCTAGGTCTTCTAACAGTGTTTGAGCCTAGGTCAACAACTTTACCAGTGATTGGGTTAGTAACCTTAATGGGTGTAGACTCATTTGGACTTTCACATAGCAAACCTCCCTTAACAAATAAAGTGGGGTTAGCTTTCTTCCACTCATTTAGGTCAGTCAACTTTTGTTGATATTCTTCCACTGGAGTGACAACTCTTGGTGGAGGAATGAATTCCTCCTCTTGGAGCTCTGGTAAACTAGTCCAAGATAAGTCCCTTTGTTGGACACCATAGAAGTCACCAGCTGGTGGTGGAACCAAAGAGTAATCATTCATCCCAATCCCAATCATGTCCTTAGGATCCCTTTGTTTAGCTACACAGTCTCCTAGGGTTTGGGTGGCTCTATCAAATCTTTGAATTTTAAGGCCAACATTATCTTTATTCTTAATGGTCTCATCTAACTTAGCCTGTATTTCACCATTAACCCTTTCCATGATATTTCTAATATCCATACTAGCATCTAACTCATGTTTTAAAATGTTGATTTTATCTTTTAAATCAAATTCCATTTTCTTGTATTCAGAAATAGTTTTCTCAGTTTCAGTAAAAGCTAGTTGGTAATTAGACAATTTACATCTTTCAGTACTCATATCATCTTTTAATTTTAACACCTCTTTGTTAAGTCTTTTAGTATTTAACCTACAACCTTTGCTACAAAAGGCATCATCATATACCTCATTATCAGATGAAGAGGAGGAGTGTGCCATGAGAGCATATTCAACATGCTCTTCTTCTTCAATATCAGCAACCAAAGCTTTATCCTCTTCAACATTCTTAGCCAGATAGCTCCAATCCCATCCTGTACCATCAATTCCTTGAACTGCAACCATGGCTTTGGAATCCTGAGCTTTAACAACCTGGCTTGAGGGTTTACCAGCATCAGATCTTCTAGGAGATCTGCATTCCCTCATGAAGTGTCCCATACGATGACAGTTGTAGCATTCAACTTTGGATTTATCAAATCCAGCTGTGTCTTTATCATTGAAGGTCATCTTCTTTTTAAACCTTCTGTTCCACCTATTTGCTATTATACTAGCAAGAGCCATGTTTCACTTGATGTCCATCTCTTCCAAGTGCTCATCACTTATCTGCTCAAGGTCCTCATATGTAATCACTGAACCATTGGGAAAAGAAGCAATGTAAGCACAAACAGTATCCAAGACCAAACCAGCAGGTTTAACTCTTGGGGAGTCACTTGTAAATGTGTCAGCGTCTGAATAGGAGACGTTGACAGGACTTGTTCCAGCGCTGACATATGATGATCCAGTAACTGGATGTATGTAAGAGTTCTTCTGATTGAATTGACCTTCACTATGTGAAAAGAAGGCCATATTACTGGTGGTAGACTTGCTTCCATGCTCTAAAAGAGCTTCATCCTCCAACAGCCTTAGTTTGTTGTAGATGTCATCAAACGAGGAGCTCTTGTAAGTATTATTGGCAAGAATAGATCTTGCCTCAATCTTCCATGCCTCACCAAGACTTTTAAGAAAGGTAGCATTGATGTCAACTTCACCAACTTGTGTCCCCATGAAGGACAACTTGCTTGTAATGTCAAGCAATCTGCTTCTCACACTACTCAGTTTCTCATTGGGTTGAGCTTTGAAAACAGCATAATCATGCATGAGTTGCTTTTTCTTTTCTTCCCTAGTGTCTGCATTGCCACCATGTGCAACTTCAAGAGCTGCCCAAAGATCCTTAGCAGATTCATAGCCTCTATATTTATGCTGGTTTTCTTGTCCCAAAGAGACTTTCAGAATATTTAGGGCTTTCATGTCAACCCTTCTCTTTGCTATGTCATCAGCAGACACAGCCCTACCATCTCCAGGTTTTTCTCTCTTATCCTATTCAGAACATCCAGCAACAGCTGTTCTTTGAGCAATGACATTAAGAATCTTTTGGGCCTTATCGAATGTGTTTCCATATTCAATAACCTCCCAGAGTGTGTAGTGGTAGATCCCCAGATATTGTTCAAAGTTGAACTTCCATAAGTCAAAGTTGGTTGCATCAAGCATGGGAATCTTGATGTTTGGTAAAGCTGAGGAGGAGGAGTTTATTGCTTCAGACATGTTGTTGTTAGGGTTTCTGAGAAAATTAGGGTTTTGGTGAGTTTTAGGGCTCTGGTGTTCTTTAAGATCAAAAGTTCCTCAACAAGCTCTGATACCACTTGTTGATCCCACACTTAGATCGATTAGCTTTGTGTATACGAGATTAGATCAAGTAATACACGTAGAGAAACCTTTGTATATGCTTTATGAATCTAAGTGTTATGCGGAATTTAACACTTAAACAAGAACACACAATGATATAAACAAACTTTCACTTTGATTATCAATATCAAACTTGCTTACAATGAAAGATGTTTACGAATGAAAACTTATATGAAACTTATATTAAACATTAAACTAAAGGCCTTCTTTTATTGACATAAGAAGCCTTGTACAATAATCTACGTATCAGCTATTCTAGGTAAAGATAAATATAGAAAATACATTGTTGTTCTTATCTTTACTAAAAGTAATCTAGAATATAATACACGCGTAGAATATATCTTCCATCAGTGCTTGTCTTCAATGTGTCAACGCTTGACTTTGTCTTGTCAACGCTTGAGCTGTCAGCGTTTGTTTTGTTCTTGTCAATGCTTGTTTTGTTCTTGTCAGCGCTCAAGTGATCTGGCCTTAATTTATTCCCAACAATGGACTTGGGCCGGCCCATGACAAGCCCATGGGCCGGTTTTACTTAACAAATTAAACAAATATTTAACTACGAGCTATACAACATTCATTAATATTGTGGAGTGACCGATACTTCTAATATACGTTAAAAACGTATTTCTAACAGCGCTAAACGTGGTACTAATATCTATATCCATACCAAACGGATCCGCAGGCAATAAATCGATTATATCTTGTGAAGTACTCTTATAACCTATATCCCTCCTGTGACAAAACCTGTCACCCTCACCATCATTCTCTCGCGACCAAATAGGTGTCACCACATTTTTGCCCCTCCTCAAATTGTGAAAACAAGTTTTATCCTACCAATATAGGACTCTAAGCTGATTCTTTGTTCCTCTTCTTGGGTCAGTTCACCAAAACACTTGTACACAAACAATGGAACAAACATCAAGCACAAGTACAGAACCAAATGACCTTAGTTTCCAAATATACACATATACGCGTAAGTACCGGTTGTTTGACTTTGGGTAGAAAGGTCAAAATTTTCGTTAACCAACCAAATAAATCGCTTAATCAAAACTCACAACACATATCACACTGACCTAAAATTCACCAACAAATCTAATTGCTAAAAAATAACATTAATAAGGTACGAGGATCTTATTTCTAAGATACCGGCAATCTCAAATGATGTACAAGGTACATACCCACAAGACTAAACACCAAAATAGGAACATAAAAACAAAAGAATCAATAAAACTAATAAGGTACTGAGGATCTACCTTTTATGACGGTTGAGATGGTGGTCACAGGCAGTTGGGATGATGGTTGTCGGCGTCTTGGATGGTGGGTGGCGGCGGATGTGATGGTGGTGGCGGCTTATATAAGGTTGTGGTGGGAGGGGAGTGGTGAGAAAAAGAGGTAAACAGAGATAGAAAATGTCTTCCCGCTCAGACAAAAGAGATGGGAAGATGTAAAAAGTGATATTTTTTTCAAAAAAAATACAGAGCCTTAGATAACAAACAAACCAACTTTCTATGCTAACTAACCAACCTTTAACCATAAAGAATGTTGTAATCGAGGGGAACGAAGATGGCATAATCGGATTGATGTGAGAATTGCGTGAGGAAGATGAACATTGTAGCCGTGAAAATGGGTTTTAAATTATCGACGTGAAAATGGATTTGTAATTGATTTTTGGTTTTTATTAAATGTTAATAAAGTTATTTAAAATAATAGTTGCCCAAAGTAAAAAAAATAGGATCCCACTTGTCATAGTTTGTTGCACACAATATTGGATGTACTTTTTATCATATTATATAAATTTTTGTAAAATACCTAAAAAACCAATTGCACAAATGTGGGTAGAAGAAAAAAATACAAGTTGCACATAAAACATGCAAGTACATATACCTTACACATACCTTACACATACCTTACATATACCTTACACATACATGCCACATGTCATCTTCATATGAAAAGTATACGGTTGCCCGGTTGCACGGGACATTTGAGAAGAATAAATCGCGGGGGACATACACTGCCTAAACCACTTGGGCGCGGGCCACATTCATATTTAACCCTTATTTTTATGGCTAATAGTAGTAGAAAAATAAAAATGAGTATATACCATATTAACAACCTTTCATGAATGAAAGGGTCTTCGATAAAAATCAACAAATCTCATCCAAGAAGATCGTAATCAACTCTCCGGCAGCGGCGCCATTTGATGAGTCGTAGAATAGGGGTAAATTAAATATAAACGTAAACGTAAACCGCAAACAAATATATAAAAATTAAATCACGGGATCGTTGTTCGATGGAGAGTTGACAATTGAAATTCTATGAACGGAGTCGGGTTTATAATCGAAGACGTTTGATGAAAATGTATAAACAAAGATGGAAACGTAAAAACGTAAAAAATAGTAATAAACTAACAAAAATAACGCAAATAGACAAAAAAGACGAAAATTTTAATTAATTTTTTTTGAAAACCTAATTAAAATCAAACTTTATAAACTTAAAAAGAAAAATATTAATTGTTTGGAACTAAAAAAACGAGCATAAGAAAAAAATAAAAAGATGTAAAACATTTTTTTAGCACTAGACTTGTAAGTTATACTAGACAAAATAAAAAGTGTATTAAAGAAAAATAAAAGGACATGTAAACAAAAAGATCCCCTAAATCAGATGGTAATGTTTCTGTGAGTTGTATCTGGTGGTTGCATGTGTTCAGGGGTTCAAGTCCAACTACTGCCACTTTTACTCCTTTTTTTTATATTTGCTTTGTTAACTGTATAAAGTAAAAAGGAGAGGCATAAAGGACATAATTTGTTAATAGAGCACATGGTGAAATAGAGTTATGTTGTGTCTGTTGTTAGTTAAACGGTCATATGTTCGAACCTCTTAGTTGTCCTGTTTTGATGGTTATTATTCTTTTTCTTTTTGCTTATTTTGGAATCATCGATGATCACACATAAGCAGTGGGCTTATGTGTGACATACAAACAATCTTAAACCCAAAGTAACAATAGAAATCAAAAGAAACCAAATCACAGAAGATTCAAGTAGTAGCACTATGAACTGGAGGTGCGCAAAATACAATAAAGTCTACCGGTGCTACTTTTTCCCTATATTTATTTTTTTTATTTTGCTCAAATTAAGTCACAGCTTATTGACATAAGCTGTTAACTTAATCAACCACTCAAACGCAGCCACAAACAAGATATTATAATACATAAAAGTTCAAGTATACACAGTATCAAAGGAAATCCATTGCAAGGTTCTGATGAATAGTAACTGTGCAAACTAGGGGTTTCATAGTTAACTTTGGGTAAAAAATAAGCCGCCCTACAAAAATGCTAAATTTTATTTAAAACAGATAAACTAAAATACCTAAGGTGCTCTAATTCTAAAAATAAACTTCCAAAAATTCATAAATCACGAATAATGGCTGCTGGTGTGTAATGCTCGTAATATGGCCAAATTGTAAACTCAAGTGCTCAATATTGTACCTAAGGAGAATAAAGGACTATAGATCTATCTAAGTTTTATTATATCAGACAATAAACAAAATTCTGAAGCAAACATAACAGACAACAATCAAATACTACAAATCTACACTGACTGATTTCAGAAATGGTAGAAACTTTAGAACAAGGACTTTTTTTTTACTTTTGGTAAAAAATGATGGAACAAAAACTTAAAGCAGCTTATTCTAACCTATGGAAAACCAATGCCAACAAACGTATCTTATGAATCAAAGCCTAGATTAATACTATCATTATTCTCAAACACTAGTTAACAAAAAAAAAGTGAAAATAATAAAGATGACTAACTAATTGAAGCACTAAACAAGAAATTAAATGACAGTAAGTAATAAAAACAGAAAGAAAAACAAGTAAAGCAAGTAAATAAGCATCTTAAACAATTAGCATACGATAAGCAATAGAACAAATTATCAAAAGAGGATTACTTGAACTTAACAAGAGAACTTACATATTTCTCAGCAGCTCAACCTTTAATTCAGAACAAGGTACTTCTCAACTTATCAAGATAGAGATATATGAGCTTATTTGCTTTCGCTTAAAAGTTTATGCAAAATAACATAAAGATCATGGGATATATCTTCACAGCAACAATTTTAAACATCACCAAATTATCTCTAAACCTTCTTAACAAACATGTCACGTACCAAAAGCTTACATCAAGAACTTTTTGTCAAAAAGCAACTATAGTAGTTTATGCTACAGTGTGTTTGAAAAGTTTGTGGATAATTGAAAGGCTAATGAACAAAAACATAAAGTAAATGGACTAATGGGATTTGATACTGAAAACACTTTTTAAAAGAAGATTGAAAAGCTATGTCATAAGCTAATTTTAAGATAGCTTATGGCATAAGCTTATAACAGAAATTTTGAAAACTTTTGAGAATTTAGAGAAACTTTAAGACAAAGCATAAAAGCAAATTGCAAACAAAAGTAAATGATTCTAAAATTTAAAATAGACACATAATTAAATTGCATAAAATAAAATTTCAGTTATACTAAAAACATGGAACTCAATCGTGAATTTACATTCAAAAACTGGAACAAGATGAAATGAAAAATGGTTACACTACAAATAGAGTACAATGTGAGGAACCCTAACAGCTGACATGTCGACACTTCTCATCTCTGGATCAATCTTTCAACCTTGATCAAATTCTAGAGGCTTCCTCATCCCAGTCTATGGCTGAGATGAATTTTGGTGCTGTCGTAATGTAATTGGATGTTCCAAAGCTGTTGGATTGAAGTGGTGCCCAATTAATTGATCCAAATCATCCATCTAGTCAAAGATTCTTAGCTTCTTCTTTATTCACATGACTTGTCCAGATGGTCTTGTCCACATGTGATGACTGAGATGACTTTTGCACATGGTTTGTACTTGGTTTAGGTTTAATTAAATATCTATGCAAGAAATTCTTAAAACCCCTTTGATTTGTGGGATTATGTTCTAGGATTAAGATGCTTAAGAACACTGGATTTGGGTTAATAATCTTAACAGTGTAATGTTTCCCCCTTAACTTGAATAAAAATTAATTAAGGGGTGAAGGGTCAAATAGATCTTATGGACTGGTAGCAAATTTCTGAATTGGCAGGACTAGCCCCTAAAATCTATAACTGGTTGATAAGTTCTTGTTAACACCCACTGTTAGTCCCTGAACCCATTTTAAGGACTTGTGGTGTACTTTCTTCATTCTTGGGGGGTCTCTCTTGAGTAATCTTCAAACTTTAGTGACCCTAGGTGATTTGCGGTATTTGAGGGGTATGAAGTGACAATCTTTAAAACTTGGAGGACCATTCTTATAATTATTCAAACTTCAAGGACTTTTGTGGAAATTCAACATTCGAGTCTGGTTCTTTGTGCGGCTTCTTTTCCCATGTTCGTTTTTGCTTGATTCTTGATATCGTTTGGTAATTTCACGATATCCGAACCTACAAACACATAATGAAAAAATACAAAGGGTTTTTGTACGATTTTTATGATATTTTATACATATTAAAACCTGATTAGAATGATGAGACTATGTATAAATGCAATCTCATCAATGACTTTTTCCAATATAATGGGATTTTGGAAGTGGTCATGTTTCTTCAAAATTTTTGATAAAATTACTTAATAAACTTTTCTAACAAAATCTTCTGATGGAGTCTTCTTAATAGAATATCAGATGAAATTCCATGACATAATTCCATGATAAAATCTTCTGATGAAGGCTTTTATCATTCTATGGAATAGGATTTAACTCTACTAACTCTTGAAATTTCCCCGTGTATGTCTCGAGGTTCTTTCCTTTTATCATTAGATAGGAGAGTTCTTCTTTTATCTTCTCGATCATCTTTCTAAGAAATATTTGAAATTTAATCAACCGATCTTATATAGTTCTTTTATCTCAATAGCTTGAGCATAAAGAATTTACCAAGATGACTGAAGAAGTGCTATCTTCTTATAGGAAGCTCCACTCTATAATTTCAAATACGATATATACGATAGGAAACTGAATTGGCTCTTGTCAATATTTCTTTAATTACTTTTACGGTTTAGAATGAAGGGAAAGAGTAGAAATAATTCAGAATCGAAGGTATACTCATATCAGAAAATATTTGTCACATATATATAGGGATACATATAAATGCTTATCGAACACAAGGTATATCTTTTAGGTTTATAGAAAACTTACTATGTTGATTATCATTCATATCCAAGGATAATATGTAACACCCCCAAATTTATACAACTTAATACAGCGGAAGACTCGTTGGTGTTACGGGATAGCACATTACTCACATCATAGACAACGCATAAAAATCGCGTCGTTTTATAATAAATCATTTCCATTCATAAATATCAAAGTTACATCGGTCCCAAGTCATTATATTTCATACAAAGTTTTACAAAGTATTTGAATGGAAAATATTGTTTTAAGTGCGGGCCATGAATTCTTGTCGTCTTCCCGAGAATTACCTTCAAGTACCTGAGATAAAACATGTTAAAAGAAAAGGTCAGCGATAACACCGAGTGAATTCATAGAGTTTAATAAAATCCATCAATATAATATCAGTATAAAAGTATTACTGAAATTCATTTTGTACAAATCGTTTTGATAGGCCATAAAATAGCCAAAGTCGTTTCATACAAATCCTTATCGAAAATCATAATATAGGCATCTGCCGTAAAAATCATTTTACGAATCATTGTCGTTAAAAACACCATACAATACGTTTTGCAACGTTGTATAGATTATATAAAAACCATTATATGAATATGGTTATAAAAAGCCTTAAAAATCATTATACGAGCCAATGTCGTAAAAACGTCATACAATACGTCTTACGACGTAGTATGAAAATAAAACCGTTATATGAGTATGGTTATGAAAACCAAAACACAAACATAATATCAATAGTATGACCCTGTATTGCTAGTCAGGCAATACATGTCGTCACAAAGGTCACGCTATGGAAATCTTCTCATACATAAATTCGCTTACCAATCAATGTGGCACGACGGGGATCAACCGTCAAGGCGCGAACTGGGGTGATCGTCCCCAAATAGTACTATTATATGCATAAGCGTCTACCAAATCCCGGTAGTTCACAATTCATGCTAATGGGACTTTTAGTGACATAACCTAACTTTAATAATCCATTTAATTTCATCTATCGGGTCCTTTATTCATTTATCGGGTCATACAATCGGGTCATTCAATCATTCGGGTCCAAAATCAATAAACAAACAATCGGGACAAATGGTGTCCTATTTTATAAAAACTAACATGTTATCTCCCTCGCGGGTTTATAAAACAATTCATAAAACATTTAAAAGAGTGCGAGGCTATGAACTCACGTTGATGTGGGAAGGCGGGTTATCGGCAGTTCGGACGTACGGTACGTGCTTCAATCACAGAAACCTAGATAAATAATAATCGGTCTTAGACGTTTGTCCAATGACTTTATAAAAATACCAATTATGTATACATATGATGATTATATATATATGATGATCAAGTGGGTTTACATATTCTCATTTACTCATTTTTGTGCTATGTGTCGATAACTTTTATACTAGTTTTCTCGTTTTACCTATTAACGTGTTTTAGGTCCAATAGGCCTATTATAAGTACTTTAACTTGTTTTAATCCCTTTTATTCCTATATTATTAGTACTTAAACTTTACAAGTTGGGCCCAAATGGGTTAAGCCCAATAATAAGGTTATAAGTGTTTTAGTCCATTTTTGTTGTATTGTTAGTCCAATAACGTTAATTTAGTCCGTATGTCCTATAGTTCGGGTTTTATCGGTTTTTACTTGTTATACATGTTTATATATCAGTATATAAGTTTTATAAAGTTTTCATTAGACGGGTCCAACCATCTAAGTTTTATTTAGCAAAAACGTTAATTTTACGGCAATAGTCGAAAAAGTCGTAAAAATCAAGTTTATAGTTTTATAACTTATAAAACTTAACAAGTTACCTTTTTTATAAAATGTCCACTTATTTAAACTTTTAAATAATTGTATAAATAAAATCCATAAGTTAGTGGGTTTTTATTTTACATTTTATACTATTAAATTTTGAGTGCTTATATAATAGTAATATACTTAAATTTCCAAAAATCTGATTTTTAACTTCATCTTCACCAAAACTGCCATATCTTGAGTTCTACATGGAGATAGAAGCTCAAATTTTTATCACATAAACTAAATGATATGTGCTACATTTAACTCTACTATAGCTACTGTTGAATCATCCTTTAAGTATTTTCTAAAAATCGTCCAAAACAGTAACCTCAGATTTATACCCTAAACTTGTTTTGATCATATCTCACTCATTATTTTGATTCCATTGAATGGCCAACTCTCACATGTGTACAAGACCCATAGCTTACTGTAAATCTATTAATCTATGCCATTTTTATCAGTTCACCACTTGATTCTTTACTGTTTTATACAGCCAACATATTTAGACAAGATTTTAGACTTGTTTCTTATAGTTTTTCACTTTTTCAAGCATGTTTATCAACAACAAATCCCCACATAACATTTTTATCATCATATAATCATCATAAATATATACAATAGGAAATAAAATACATGATTTCATAATCAAAATAACAAGAAGATGAGGAGGACAATCTTTATACCACCAACTTGATGTAGGTTATGAGTTTGGCATGGTTTTGGTTGGAGAAACTTGTAGACAACCATGACCATCTTCAAGACCACCATGCCCCATGAACTCCTTGTAGAAAATCAGCCCTATGACATCATAAAAACTCCTCCATGGATGTTATAACTTGCACCAATCTTCATCTTTTTGAAAGGAGATTAACATATGTTGATTATAACATATGTTTATGGTTAAAATTTGTATGAAATGGGTGTTTCATGGTGAAAGTGGACGACACATATGTGAAGGGAGAGAGAGATTGAGGTGGTTTTTGCATGGATGAAATGAGATAAGTGGTAAGGTTGATGGTTTTGAAGTGTGTTAGCTTACAAAGTAAGCTCAAGTTTACAAGTGTAAACTTGTTGTGTAAGTGTTGACACCACAAATGGTGTAGTGGTTTGTTAAACCGGTTTTGGGAGTGGGGTGGGACAAGTGTCCCACTTGTCTCATCCCATTTATTTACGGGTACTCCTCGATTCTAGTTTCCTCGATTTGCGTGCCCTCGGGTCGTTTTACGAAAAACGTTTTTATAAATTATGAATCGACGTCACAAAACGATCCAATAAAAATTGTCTCATCAAAAACGGAGTTCGAAAACGTAAATACGTAATCCTAAGGTTTCCGGTTTAGTCGTAAAGGACGTTAAAATAAAATCGTAAGTCCTAATCTCTTCTCGTAAATTTGTGAGTTTATGAACCAACACAAATTTAAAACTCCAAAATAATATTTACAGATAAATTTATTTTCTGAAATGTCGTACTGTCACCAAAGACGGTGTATGTTAACGTAAGCACGTAACGTTGAATCCTCCGGTTTAGACGTAGTCGATGCTAGTCCAAGACGTAAATCCAAATTTCTTCCCAAAAATATGTGAGTTCATATTGTAAATTGTTTTCAAATAATATTGAGAATAAAATATCAACCATAAATTGACGGATTGTCACAGCATTTACCCCTAAACAGGATCTTTGTCCTCAAAGATCATCTTACCTTACTACTCGCTTCTTATAGAGTTAAAGCCATGTGGGTATTTCCTCCACATTCGGTCTTTTCTCACAAGTGTAATTCATTATAATACGCGAGTTTCATCAAACATAACTACGGGAATAAGATCAGGCTTAATGTTGACTTACTTTCTCTATCCATGATGTTCACGGGTTTTTGATGAATGCAACTTTTCGCCGATCTAAGCTCTACTAAGAACAATCAGATTTTCACTTGATAGATATCCCATCAAGTTCGATTTACGAAACATAATTTACGCAGTCCTTGAAGTCCTAGGGTAGATCCAGCTTTTATGCCTTTCAATCCCAACTTTTACATTGTCTCAATGGTCCCATACAACGAGGACTTATATCCCATGATTTGTCAGATCATGAATTCATCTTTCTAAGGTTAAGAATTGTGGCATAACTTCGCTACCCATTTGGCACTTCAAGATCTACATTTCACATTCATATAACCTCTTGCCCACTATCGGCGGTTAATAATCAAATCCAAATTTCAACAATCATTTCAGGTTTCGCGGGTCGGGTATTTTGTAAGATTAGGTTCGCCATCATAGGAAACCTTAAACCTAAAAGACATGTCCAACTCACAATGGGTGTATGTCGGATGTCTTCATTTCAACTCTTGCTTACAGATGCTCTAAGATTTAGATCCTAACAAGATTCAATCTTGATCCTAATACGATGATTATCAATGATAATCTCTCCAAAGGAAAACGATTATACGTTCTATTATCAAAGGTCAATCATTCAAATATAGAACAACGCTTATAGTATTTTGTATCGTTACTTTACCTCGTCCCTTCGATTGGGGTGGTACATAGTACTCTCATCAAGGTTCGTTCTCAATGATTTCTGAGCAAATCTCTAGAAATTCGATGCGAAGCGAGGATCTTGATATATAGATGATCGATACAGGCACACTATGTTTACATAACTTCCTTTAAATAAAAGATTTTATTTCTTCATCAAGATTCTATCATTAACGAGAATGATATTAGCAGATTTGGTCAGTCTATCGACGATGACCTAAATCGAATCAAATTCAGATGATGACCTTTGCAATAGTTAAACGTTTACTAATGTATGAGGCGGTGTCTGCCTTCATAATTACCATTAGTACAACTTCTTCAGACAAAGATACTTTTAGTCAAAAATGACATACATATAATACTTATACTTACAAATTCCAACATAACTATATCTCACAATCTCCATATTTATATAACCATAAGTGGTCTTTTATACATTCAACGCTATCGGCTTCTCAACTCTAATGGTTCATACTAGCCGTAACACCTTTCACTATTTATATTATCCTTCTTACACACATCGTTCATTTTTATATCGTTCGGCAATTTATTTTGCACGTTCATTATTAAGAAATATATCCTAATTGGTTCTTTATCCTTTTTATATAATATGTCAGTATCTATATTCACTTCTCATGATGATGTAATTATCATGTCCACAATTCACTCAGATATTCTTTCTATATTATGCGTCAGTAATTACGTTCACCTTCCTGATGAAATAAATATCACAACCGTATTTATTCAAAATTATTTCTTCATATCTTCTATGTTTTTGTTTCGTCTTTACTATCATTTTTATCCGTTTTACTCCATCCGACGTTTAAAGCGTCGATAATTATTACAACTAATTAAATAATAAATTTTCAATTTTTATGAAACGTAAACGTAAAAGTTTTAAATTTCTTAGTTCGACCAATTATATAAAATGTTCAAAATAAATTTGAATTTAATTAACAAGATTTTTGTTGATTTATCGAAAATATTTAATAAGATTCGTAAATGTTCGAAAAACCTTTATTTATACTTTGGTCAAAGTTTTCTTAGTTTGAAAAGCAAAAATTGTCGTTTTAAATTTCAAGTCATAAATTATATAGTTTCCTCAATTCTTCTTAAGTTGTCTAGAAGTATACACAAACATTTACCCCTAAACAGAAGTTTAGTTAAATGGTTTGTGTATAAGGGAATAATCCCTTAAAATCCTTTGTTAAAACATTTGTTAAAACATATTTCCACTTTCTTTTTGGTAAAATCCAAAGTCTTAAAAGGGCTCTTAATTTTTGAAGAGTCTATATGCATACATCTTACTATTATTAATCCAACGGTCATTTTATGTAAAGGATTAAGTTTTTAACCCCTAAGTGTTAATGGTTCTAATCTTTGAAAAGTCAATATAGCTTCCATTATCTATTAATCACATGGTTAAATCATGTAAAGATTCAAGTCTTCAATCACGTGTTAATTATTCAAGGTTCAGGTTTACACTGTTCGGCCAATTCAGGGCAGTCTATAAATAATTATTAACTCATTCTTATTCTGATAAACAAACATGTAGTTCTTAATGATCACGAGCATGAATTTATCAAATTACAGCCTACACACATGATTCATCATAATTATGAATACTACATGTGCATTGTCAATCCAAACGACATCACGTGGAACTCATAATGTTCATTACAAGCACCGGAGATAGTGATTGGAATAGATAATCTCTTTCGCAGATGCGAAGTTGATGATAACCATGCTATGGATCAAATTTGCTAGAACCTTGTAAATGATCGAACAATTCTTCCATTTCGAGTTATGGATATCGTTTTCGATTGTCAATTTACTCAGTCACAGTAATCTAATATAAGGAAAGATAACACCATAGCTCTTCAGGATGACAGGCTTGGTATAATAAAGTCTTTCTCCGACAACTTTCTCAGTTGTACGGTAATTCCTTTAATTCAGATGGTGCTGACATACAGTGCACAAGGCACAGGTGCAACACCGAGAATATAATCAATACCAAATTCAACTTGCCTTAATGGCGAAAGTCTAGGTAAGTCATCAATAAATACCTCCTAAAGTTTCGGATAAGATAAACATCTTTTAATAAATACACATTAGGTTCCTTCTAGATTATAATATCTATAACTAGTTCACAACCATTCACGGTATAATTTCAAGTCTTAATACAAGATATCGTCATCCACCAAGAATTATTTAGATCATTTTTGATAATCATCATCTTATCATTTAGGGGAATTCTACTCGAGTTCCCATCAATTAAGACAATGTCGTCATGTCATAATCAATCAATCCATTCCACTGGCACTATCAACTTTCCAGTTTTATTGCCGTCGATAAGATGTGATCTTCTCAAAAGACTAGTAATAACTCATAATCCTTTACAAATTCAAGGATATATGGAGACACAACTACTATTAAAAGAGTAAGGTCAACACATAATCTAAGCGAGAGAATTTCAAATCAGATACAGATGAAAACATTTAACGAATATGAATATATCTCATGTTTTCATAATTTGAGTACGCATTCGAAAGCTCCTCGGATCGTTACCCAGGTCATTCAAATGAAATCAAATCATAGGGAATGATAAGAACGTAGATACATCCGGTCGGGTATCAACACTCGGTAATCAAATACTTTTCCTAAGAATCTCACTACGGGAGAACTGGACAAGAAAGAATTGTCAATTGTCAAATAAGAGAATTTCCACAGATGAGTAATTTCGACTCAGAACAATAGATGGCACGGGCACATATGTAGATGTCTCTAACATTATGTCCCTATTTTGCACTTCTTGCAGATCTCATAAATTTTAATCTTTCGCAATCTTCAAGGAAAATGTAGTGTTTATTCATTAGTTTTATGGTGACTACTAATCAGTCTTGCATAGTCCATTCCAAATTGTATGTAGGCGCACAACTATATACAATTTCAAGATCAACGATGCAATACTCAGTTCGTCAAAATTTTATCATCATGTTTATAATAAAAACATTTTCATGCTTAATTCTTAAATAAGAATCAAAAACAAATTTACAAAGATTTTCTGTGTTATGAAAACAATTAAGTTTCCAAAGCGTCTCATAAACAATTTCATTTTGATAACAATCACTTATAAATCCCATTTTTAAATAATCCTTACAGGGATGAAAATTCAATTTTTTTTTCCCAAGGAATACTGTTTTACCTTTATAAAAACAATGAGTGATCTGCAAAAGAGTGATGAAGAGTCGTTCACCAAGAACTAACTACGATATATACCAGGAAATGAGCTTAGCCAAATAATCATGAGGTTCATGACCTCGATGGCACTCAAAAGAATAATCCACAACGTAACACAAATTGAGATGAGTATTTGTTCAATGGTTGCATCACTAATGCGAACATTAGGAAGAAGCAGAAAAGATAGATAACATCGATACATGTAGAATTTAGCAATCAAGGGTAGTCTTTTCATTAATCATAAACAAGTCAAAATTGTACCGTAACACATTACGTGTCACTATGTCATACAATCCTCAGAACTCATCCTACCAACTGATATCTCAGTTAAGTTAGGGATATTCAAAAGATACCACAATGAATACTAATCTACAAGAGTCATTAGGTGTTCCATATGTCCCGGAAGATCTATCGGTCTCAATTCAGAAGAAGATTTCTTCAATTTATTTCTTGGACACTGGGCATCCTCGTTAGTGGACAATGGTCTAGGAACAACCCTTAACACGAATCAACAATCAATTAAAACGTTATAATTCAATCACAGAAATTAACGACTTCCTTTTAACAATCTCATATTCCATATAGGTTAAGTTTCACTTTATTCAAGTTTTAACCAATTTTATACTCAATTCAATATCCTACCTCATATTCCAATACTTACAACCTTATTCTTCAGCCTTGTAAAGGCAATACAATCTCAATATGAATCAACACTTAATTTCCAATCCTATTAACTCTTACAACAACAATTATCAAATGAGTCATTAATATGAAATGACTTGATCAGTCAACTAGACTTCTCGGAAAGGTACTAGTGGCATGAGGCTTTTGGGTAATGGTTCCAATGACAGCCTCAAGTGCAACATTCACCCTTTCGATTTCAATTTAAGAATTGGATGACAACGAATTAGATGACATCTTTCTAGGTGGTAATGTTTTGTCAAACTCCACTCTATAAGAAAAGATCGTCATGACATCGATATCAGATTTAATCTCGCCAATTCTTTTTCAATATCATAATCAACTAATATCTACATTTCTACGAGTATCAACCATTTGTCGGGATCATAAATATCCACAACTTGGTTTAGATCTAGGATAACTAGAATTCCTACGAGAATAGATTCGATTAATTTACTAGGGGATTTAGGGTTTCTTGTGACAATCTACGTCGTATAAATACCTCGTATAAATATCAAAATAATCATCAAACAATCATGTAATAAAATTACATCATATATATATATAATCCAAGTTATATATATATTAAAATAACACTTCTCAGTCTGGCCTTGTCGGTAACTCGGGAATTCTTCGGCACCGTTATAGTCAAAAGATTTTTAGACATTTTTAGAAAAATGTTTATGGTTAAAAGATTTTGAAAAGTTTTATTCAAAACCTTGGTTTTAAAAATCTTTCGTTCTCTATAACGAGAGATCTGATACCAAACTGTAACACCCCCAAATTTATACAACTCAATACAACGGAAGACTCGTTGGTGTTACGGGATAGCACATTACTCACATCATAGACAACGCATAAAAATCGCGTCGTTTTATAATAAATCATTTCCATTCATAAATATCAAAGTTACATCGGTCCCAAGTCATTATATTTCATACAAAGTTTTACAAAGTATTTGAATGGAAAATATTGTTTTAAGTGCGGGCCATGAATTCTTGTCGTCTTCCCGAGAATTACCTTCAAGTACCTGAGATAAAACATGTTAAAAGAAAAGGTCAGCGATAACGCCGAGTGAATTCATAGAGTTTAATAAAATCCATCAATATAATATCAGTATAAAAGTATTACTAAAATTCATTTTGTACAAATCGTTTTGATAGGCCATAAAATAGCCAAAGTCGTTTCATACAAATCCTTATCGAAAATCATAATATAGGCATCTGCCGTAAAAATCATTTTACGAATCATTGTCGTTAAAAACACCATACAATACGTTTTGCAACGTTGTATAGATTATATAAAAACCATTATATGAATATGGTTATAAAAAGCCTTAAAAATCATTATACGAGCCAATGTCGTAAAAACGTCATACAATACGTCTTACGACGTAGTATGAAAATAAAACCGTTATATGAGTATGGTTATGAAAACCAAAACACAAACATAATATCAATAGTATGACCCTGTATTGCTAGTCAGGCAATACATCACAATTCGGAGCGTCTATTAGTATTTGTTAATTCGGATTATTATAAGCCGCATGACATTGTTACCTTACTAAACCAAAACGGGTAGCTAACCCGGTACCAATTTTGCCCATCTAAAGTAGCGTGTCGTCACAAAGGTCACGCTATGGAAATCTTCTCATACATAAATTCGCTTACCAATCAATGTGGCACGACGGGGATCAACCGTCAAGGCGCGAACTGGGGTGATCGTCCCCAAATAGTACTATTATATGCATAAGCGTCTACCAAATCCCGGTAGTTCACAATTCATGCTAATGGGACTTTTAGTGACATAACCTAACTTTAATAATCCATTTAATTTCATCTATCGGGTCCTTTATTCATTTATCGGGTCATACAATCGGGTCATTCAATCATTCGGGTCCAAAATCAATAAACAAACAATCGGGACAAATGGTGTCCTATTTTATAAAAACTAACATGTTATCTCCCTCGCGGGTTTATAAAACAATTCATAAAACATTTAAAAGAGTGCGAGGCTATGAACTCACGTTGATGTGGGAAGGCGGGTTATCGGTAATTCGGACGTACGGTACGTGCTTCAGTCACAGAAACCTAGACAAATAATAATCGGTCTTAGACGTTTGTCCAATGACTTTATAAAAATACCAATTATGTATACATACGATGATTATATATATATGATGATCAAGTGGGTTTACATATTCTCATTTACTCATTTTTGTGCTATGTGTCGATAACTTTTATACTAGTTTTCTCGTTTTACCTATTTACGTGTTTTAGGTACAATAGGCCTATTATAAGTACTTTAACTTGTTTTAATCCCTTTTATTCCTATATTATTAGTACTTAAACTTTACAAGTTGGGCCCAAATGGGTTAAGCCCAATAATAAGTTTATAAGTGTTTTAGTCCATTTTTGTTGTATTGTTAGTCCAATAACGTTAATTTAGTCCGTATGTCCTATAGTTCGGGTTTTATCGGTTTTTACTTGTTATACATGTTTATATATCAGTATATAAGTTTTATAAAGTTTTCATTAGACGGGTCCAACCATCTAAGTTTTATTTAGCAAAAACGTTAATTTTACGGCAATAGCCGAAAAAGTCGTAAAAATCAAGTTTATAGTTTTATAACTTATAAAACTTAACAAGTTACCTTTTTTATAAAATGTCCACTTATTTAAACTTTTACATACTTGTATAAATAAAATCCATAAGTTAGTGGGTTTTTATTTTACATTTTATACTATTAAATTTTGAGTGCTTATATAATAGTAATATACTTAAATTTCCAAAAATCTGATTTTTAACTTCATCTTCACCAAAACTGCCATATCTTGAGTTCTACATGGAGATAGAAGCTCAAATTTTTATCACATAAACTACATGATATGTGCTACATTTAACTCTACTATAGCTACTGTTGAATCATCCTTTAAGTATTTTCTAAAAATCGTCCAAAACAGTAACCTCAGATTTATACCCTAAACTTGTTTTGATCATATCTCACTCATTATTTTGATTCCATTGCATGGCCAACTCTCACATGTGTACAAGACCCATAGCTTACTGTAAATCTATTAATCTATGCCATTTTTATCAGTTCACCACTTGATTCTTTACTGTTTTATACAGCCAACATATTTAGACAAGATTTTAGACTTGTTTCTTATAGTTTTTCACTTTTTCAAGCATGTTTATCAACAACAAATCCCCACATAACATTTTTATCATCATATAATAATCATAAATATATACAATAGGAAATAAAATACATGATTTCATAATCAAAATAACAAGAAGATGAGGAGGACAATCTTTATACCACCAACTTGATGTAGGTTATGAGTTTGGCATGGTTTTGGTTGGAGAAACTTGTAGACAACCATGACCATCTTCAAGACCACCATGCTCCATGAACTCCTTGTAGAAAATCAGCCCTATGACATCATAAAAACTCCTCCATGGATGTTATAACTTGCACCAATCTTCATCTTTTTGAAAGGAGATTAACATATGTTGATTATAACATATGTTTATGGTTAAAAATTGTATGAAATGGGTGTTTCATGGTGAAAGTGGACGGCACATATGTGAAGGGAGAGAGAGATTGAGGTGGTTTTTGCATGGATGAAATGAGATAAGTGGTAAGGTTGATGGTTTTGAAGTGTGTTAGCTTACAAAGTAAGCTCAAGTTTACAAGTGTAAACTTGTTCTGTAAGTGTTGACACCTCAAATGGTGTAGTGGTTTGTTAAACCGGTTTTGGGAGTGGGGTGGGACAAGTGTCCCACTTGTCTCATCTCATTTATTTACGGGTACTTCTCGATTCTAGTTTCCTCGATTTGCGTGCCCTCGGGTCGTTTTACGAAAAACGTTTTTATAAATTATGAATCGACGTCACAAAACGAATCCAATAAAAATTGTCTCATCAAAAACGGAGTTCGAAAACGTAAATACGTAATCCTAAGGTTTCCGGTTTAGTCGTAAAGGACGTTAAAATAAAATCGTAAGTCCTAATCTCTTCTCGTAAATTTGTGAGTTTATGAACCAACACAAATTTAAAACTCCAAAATAATATTTACAGATAAATTTATTTTCTGAAATGTCGTACTGTCACCAAAGACGGTGTATGTTAACGTAAGAACGTAACGTTGAATCCTACGGTTTAGACGTAGTCGATGCTACTCCAAGACGTAAATCCAAATTTCTTCCCAAAAATATGTGAGTTCATATTGTAAATTGTTTTCAAATAATATTGAGAATAAAATATCAACCATAAATTGACGGATTGTCACATAATAAATCCAATTATTAAATAGAATTTCAAAGTTTACCATGGATTTATAGAGATATGACTCATGAATAATCCTAACACAATTTATTTTTCCATGATATGGAATGGAGGAATATAACAGAAAATGTAAAAACTCGTCTTATAGAACAAGCTTCTCTTTTACATATCATATATTCTACAAAAAGGACCTTTTGATAGACAAAAGCCGAGAATAGAATATTTATAGAAAACCTGGGAAGTTTCCTTATCCTTTCTTCAAACTTGCGGGTTATATTCAATTAATTATTATCATTATCATAGAAGATAACAAAAATTCCAAAAATATATACTTTATCAAGTATATGCTTTTCCCAGAATTAACGCAATTTCATTTATAATTATTTGTGAGAAAAACAAGAAATAAGGATATCTTACTTCTCAGAAATAAGAATGAAACATCATTATTCGATGAAAAAGACAACTTTTATTTATTAGCAACTTGTTTGTTTAAACTTACAAGATAAGCTTCATTGTTAACATAAAATTAAAGAAATAAAGTTGAAAGTATTTACAACTTAATAGTATAATGTCTTCATCTCTCCCTCTTAAATTCTTTGATGGCATCAAAAAGACTTTGTATGTCGGCTCGGTGTCTAATTTGGATGTCCTCAATGACTAACTCTAGGGTATAAATCTTCATTCGAGCTTGAATAATTTCTTCATCTTGTATCACTTGTCTTCTCTACAACTTATCCTTAGCTTCTTCTAAATCCTCTTCTAATTTCTCAAAATCTCGTTGTATGATTCTTCAGCCTTTCTGAAGTCCTTCAACTTTATCTTCAAGATCTTCAATATGTCCGGGAGGAAGTTCTTTCATATAGGGTAGGATATCTTTAATTTGTTGTTCATATGTATTTTTGGGTAAGTTTTCCGATATAGGTGATGGTACATTAATAGGGTAAGGTGATGGAAAATTTTGGTGTCGAGGTGTAAAATCTATTTCTTTATTATATACTCGTATAACTTGCATATAGGGGTCGTCATCAAAGGGTAAAACGGCTTTTGGGATTTTCTGATCTTTGGGTAAATTTTATGAAGTATCATATGGGTTATTGGAAGATTGGAAATATACTTTGGGAAATCACCGGGAATACTTGTAGAACGCTCATCTTGAGAATCCGATAAGATGATAATAGGAGGAAGATATAAATACATATTTCTGGAGACGTCAATAAATCCTAACATATTTATATTATATTATGTATACTTAAACATAATATTACTTAATCATAAGTATAATCTTTCTACTTACACATAAACATGGTATCATTTACACATTGTTCTGGAGAGTAGAATTACTACTATTGGTATAATATTACCTCCTTCTTGTAGTAGCACTGACATGGGCATGAAGGACTTTCTTGAAATTATTTTAGAAGTAGTTATAGTCAAGATTTTAATTCTTGTTCTCTATAACCATGGCTCTGAGTATCAATCTGTAACATCCCTATTTATATCTTTACGCAGCAGAACATTGATCTAGGGTATTACTTCATAGAAAACAAGTGATAATAATAGAAAATAACTCCAAAGAGTGATTAAATCAACTTTTTTTATATATCATTAAAGATCAGAGTTTTACAATATGAGGTTCCCAAAATCAAAGTTAATAATTTCAAGTTTGTGCCTCTTCATGCCATCCTTATGTTGCTCATGCTATCAGTCACAATTTCCTGAAATATATGCTTAATAGTCAACATAAAGGTTGAGTGAATTCATAACAGTTTTGATTACATGTCTACCAATTTGAGCTACGTTAGTATTCGTTCACATAAAGCTATGTTCTGTTGTACTAAGTTCATAACATCAAAACTAACATAATTCACCGAAGTGGCCATCATGAAAAGTAATCTACAGACACATATTACCCATTAGTTCTAATAAACTATGCTTGATTACCCCACGTACAGGTAACACAAACATGATTCGTTAAACCTAATAGATCTAGTCACCATATTAGTGCACACATAAAGTGTTCAACGAGGATAGTTATAAAGTGTGCTCGATTACCCCACAAAAAGATTCGTTATTTCTGATAGATCTATTCACCTTATTAGCCCACACGTAAGTGTTTAATGACTCATGAAATTTGGGTAGCAAGTAACAGTTTGGGCACTCCATGTAATAACGTATTTTAGTAAAAGCATAAAGTTTAAAAACACAAGTATTCCAGTTTTATCATATATTCCCCCGCACGGGTTTTCAAAACATTTACAAAACTTTAAAAGTGAGGCTATGAACTCACCTTATGTCCATAGAATCCGAGCTATAATCAGATATATTTCATTCATAGATAAACAGCTTAATCATACAAACCATAACTTGGTCTCATAAACAACAGCTTGATCTCGCACAAACCTGGATTAATACATTGTGTATAGTATCAATTCTTTAATCTTTTGTTCAATCTTTCTAAGTATTGGTTATATATTCTTTAATTAATATTTGGTTGTAATTCTAGCACCATTGTTCGGTCCATCATACTCAGAAGTCATTCTATAAACGTTTGAGGAGCGATGGCACTTTAAATTGTAAACACAACCACTCAGTCAAAAAGTAATATCGAGATGGAACATCTTTGTACAAAGCTCCCTACTAGATACCTTCATTACTTCCTCATATTTATAATTAATCTTCTTTAGTTTCAAAATTGGCAAAAATAGGCCTTTTTGTTTTACTTTGGTATAATTACACGTTTAACCCTTTAAGTATATAGTTTTAATATTTACAATTTTAACCCTCAATATTTAACCTTAGGGTATCAAATTTTACAAAAATTATTCTTATAGTTTTAACTTTCATAAAATGACACTTTTGGCCCAAAATGTTAAATAGTATAAAAAATGATAGTTTTAGTCCCTATACTTGTAAAAATCACATAACAACCTCAAAAATGGACCAAATGATCTAGGATTTCAAAAAAAAGGTTCTAAACATGTTTATAATCATAATAAAAATATTTCTTCATAATTATAGCTTTTGAACTGGGTTTTTGCTAATTATTTCATGTAAATTACAAAACTAGGGTTTTTTAAGACATCTTTAACTTATAACTTTCTTTTAAAATGATCAAATGACTTAATTTATTTTAGATTATCTTTCTATTGTTATTTTGGCATTATAAAAACTCTAAGAGTTCATTATAACAAGATCAAAGCATAGCTAACATAGAAATTACCTAGGTAGCTCCAAAATGGCTCCTTATAGCTTCCTACGAACACTACTTGCTATCAAAGCTTCAAGAGCTTCAATGGATTCCTTCTAGACCTGGTTTCTGGTCTTATGGGATTTCCTAGGACGTTTATATAAGTGGAAATGAATAATGGGTAGGAGATACAAAGGAAATGGGGTGCAAGTTCTAACTATGTACATTCGTCCCTATTTATAGTAATTCAAACCCTAGGCTCTAAGAAAGGCCATGAAACGTGTAATTCAGCTAGATATATGACTAAGGAAGGCTATTAAAGGTCTATGCAAGTCTAGAGGTGACTATACTATCTAGTTTCAAGTTTATCTTGGTTTTGTAGTGAAAAACATATCACGGTAAGGATAGAATAGAAACAATGATGTGTAGCACACAAGTAGGTGATGCAACTACTTGTAACCACATGGAAAATATCCTAAAACATCCTAAATATCTGATTTTTAAACTTGTAATAGGAGGGAAAGGTTTGAAATGGGTTTTTTCGAAGGAAAAAGTAAAACCGGGTCTAAATTAGGGTTTGTAACTTTATACTTTATGATTTTGGTGATTAAGGGCTTTGGAATGTTATTAGGTATGTAGTAGGGCTTAACTAGGGTATACACATTGTATTTAAGAATTTTGGGTCTTTGGTTTAAAGTTTAACGAAGGTTTGAATTGAATTGGAAGAAAACCTAGGCGGGTTAGGGTTTCTAATGATTTATGGTTAAGGCTTAGTAAAAGTGATTATCATTCAATTAGCTTCTTATGTAAACTCAAATTATACATCCTACTTGTCCTCAATGTTTTCATTAAGTCCCTACATTGGTTTTACTAAGTTATTCTATGTAAACATGTCTAAAGGGTGAAAATACCCATTTTGACCTAATTTACAAGCCATGCATTGAAATGTTGTACCTTGTGCTTTAGGTACTTTTACATTGTGTTAATATAATCTTATAACCTTAATTAAGAGCTATGAGTCTTTTTAGACTTGTCCAAAAAGACTAGGTTGTTATTCTACGTAATTTTCTTAATATAAGGGTTTTTAGGTCAATAAGCCTAATGACTTTCTATCTTGGGTAATTAGGCTTTATAGCATAATGTAGGATTACTCTAAGTCTTTATATAGTATGTTTATGACTTCTAGGGATTCTATATTCTTAGTTTAAGGGTTTCTATAGGTTGATCATATTCTAGGGATTATTATGGAGCTTAAGATCCCATGCTTTGATAACTTGTACCTTATGCTTTATTAACTTGTAAATTGTATTGAAATAAATTTATAATCTTGATATGATACATAGTTGAGTTTTATAATTATTGGCAAGAGATTAGACTCTTATTCAATATGCAATGGATTTTATATGATTATCTTGGTTACTAGGTCTTAACTTGTAATTAGCTTTGGATTAGTGAATTTTAGTATTTTGAGATCAATTAACTTTCCTTTATATGATAGATTATAATTAGTATATTGTTTTTTTATACATGTACATAGATATTAGGTAGTTATATTGCTTGAAACATTGTTTACCAAGGGTTTCTAGGTGGTGATCTAGACTATTATGTACATTTACATGTACTTAGTTTTGTATAGTTCGTTCTTACCATTCTTAGCTAATATTATGTCTTCAAAGTACATTTTATTATCGATTGTTTCGATAAGTAATATTTTTTAAGATTTCGTTTTAACTACGTGTTAAGTCGTGTCGGCAAACCATATTATCATAATTATGATGCATTTTAACTTTTGAAAAGTATTTTTACGAAACCCGAGCCCCGTAAATATCTTCAAAATTGACTAATAGTCATTTTCTACGCTTTAAATTATCAAATTGCTTTTAAGTCCAAAAGATTTCATAATTGGAAAAATTTACCCCCACTCCACTATATATTGATTTTTAACCTAACTAACTTCTTTTAATTATACAAAAAAACACACACGTGAAGAAACTCTCTCCCTCCCTCCTTGTTTCTCCTTGCCGTGACCTCAACCACACCAAAACCACCCTTGATCATCAAATTTTACTTTGTTTTAACAAAATCTAATCTAAGTCCCTTGTTACAAATCAAAATGTGATTCCATTTATACAAAAATCTCACACATGCATCAAGTTTTCAATATCTTATGATTTCATGGTTGGTATGAGTTTTGATCATCATACATGTGATGATCATGTTAAGATCTTCATGTTTTGATGTTAAAAAGTTTAAGTTTTTTATTTTGATTTTTGTTTTTGTTGGATGCAAGTGTTTTAGGAGTTTGATTAGTTGATGTGTATGATAGTAGGGTAATATTAGAAGTGTGGAATTTATTAGAATGGGTTTAAAATTGATTTGGTGTGATTTTTAAAGAGGTGATTTTAGTCAGTAGGTTTGAAGCCATTTTTAGATGTCTTAAAGCTGATTATAGGTTGAGGTGATGCGATCATGTTGTAGAGATTTTCTTTATCTTCTATTTGGTATAAATTAGAGCTTCTAACTCATTACGGATCAAGAGTAATGCTGGTTTTAGTATTCGTGTACCGGGAGAAAGTAAATTGGCACAATCCGAAATTGTGGTTGATTGCGGGTCTACTATCGGGGACTTTAGGCATGGTTAGATAATTGATACTACTGGCTTTTAAAGTTTATAAACTCAATATGATGAGTCTAGTAGTGAGTTTAAAAGGCGAAATGTCAAGATAGTATTTTTAAAGTGGTATAAACGGTTTTATAAAATGAGTATATATTCTGCCCCAAAATTTTGAGTCGAGTAAAGTGTCGAGATGATGGGTTTTAAAGAGTGAACTTTGGCTCAAATTTTTTTGGAGGTCTTATACAGGTTATAATTGACCTTGACACCAAGTTTCATCAAAATCGGACAAGTCTAGATAGGGTAGATTGGTGTTTACATTTGAAGTGTACATGCTGAGTGGTATTTTGGACACGTAGTTCAGTGCTTGTATTGCGTGAGTTTGAGTATTCACTGTTGGACCTGGTGACTTACTCAAGTGTTTTTCATTAAATAAATGACTTAGTTACTGGTCCGAGTGAAGTAAAGTGATAGTTTGACTTGCGTTGACTTGGCGTCTTATAACGGGTCAATGTCATGAGTTCAAGTGTTTAAACGAGTATTATTAGATGAATGGGATAGTATGGATTCATTTGGTTCGTGTTACTAGTCATGAACTATGAATACTTTGAAAATTTTTAAGTCGTATTATACTTGGTATATATCGATATATGAGTTCGAGTCTAAACTCGCGCCTTATTTTGATAGGTTGTGGCTTTCGTGTTTACCGGGCATCCATATCGTCGGTGCTCGTCTTACCACTACTATTTCTACTCAACTTCTGAGTATCGTGATTCACTTACCTCGTGGCTAAGGTGACTTCATAGCCCCTTTTACCTACACATTGTTTCTAAACGCGTGGTGAGATTTTACATGGTGGAACACATCTATTTAAAAATTGTATGCTATCCAGAACATGTATGCTTTCCAACAATTTTCATTGATATTATTGCTTTTAGTCTATAGCCTTTAGTTTCCTCTCTTGATCATGAACCGTTAATTTACTTGTGTTTCTAAGCGCGAATGTTGTGGGTGGATCCATCGGGATTGACAATCCTCGTCCTGATTACTTGATGCACTCACATTTGTTTATACTTGAGTTTTTACGCTGAATACTCACTAGAGGAACTTACATGAGTTAAGCTTCGGTTCATAAACTAAATAACAATAATAATGGTTTCGGACTATGGCTAATATACATAACCATTTTCCCTATTTCCTCTTTTACAAATGAATGCTTATGTTCCACACCTTTACTGCTAAACCTATGAATATCACTCAACTTTATGTTGACGATTTTAAATGTTTAATCTCATGTATTAATACTTAGCTTGGCTTGGATGGGAGCCCGCAAGATATTTACGCATCTTGGAGATTTTTATGTATATTGTACTTTGGTTTTATCTAAAAACCGTTAGAAGACTTTACTGTATTTTTGGTAACTATATGTTATAAATCATGATGAAATAATAAATTTTCCGCTTATAAAACTCTGGGAGCTTTGTTTAAAACTCTGATCTTTTTATGATGTAATGTATAAGTTTTTATTACGTCAACTTTATGTCAACAGTATTTCATTGTTTCTTGCACCATGACGTGGCACCCCCTTGCTGCCTAGTTGTTCCATACCTGATTTTGGGGGTCTCACAGATTCGCATCAGAGCCATGGTTATAGGGACTAAGTCGTTTTTCAAAACTTAGTCTATCCGAAAGTTCAAATATTTCATGTTTCTTAGTGTCAAACACAGAATCTGCCATGGTTGTTCGATATGTACATGGGTAACTCTCCAATCCTTATTATCTACTTTTAATTATCGTTGTAGTATTTCATCTCATGATTACATTTTGAAATATTACATTACTCTAATGACGATAATTACTATCTATTTTCAAAGCCTACGTGCTTCATGAATTACCATTGGATATTACTTGATTACATATGCTCTTATTGTATTTCTTGAATTCTTGTTCTTGTAAACTTGATCTTGTTACAATAATTTCATACTGTTATGACGTTACATACTTGTATTCGGAGCGCGTATGCTGCCGACTTTTCATACTCACTTTTCTGAGTACTATTTCTATTTCGGTTATGCGTGATACGACTGACCTCATATACATGTTCGTTTTGAACCGCCTGTTTTTCTCTACTCATTCTTTTACATGTTCTGTGTATTCTCGAGATATCATTGTTTGGGATTAAGAAGTGTTTCTTTCAATGAAACTTCCGATCTTCATTTTACTACACTGTGTGTTACTTCCATTGTTAAACCTCTTAAACATATCTATTTAGATATACAAACTGTTTTCCGACCAATTGTGATTGGATACCTTGAAAATTAGGCTGTAAACCATTGTGTAGCTCAATGTGTCTCAGAAAAAACTATAGAAGACCGTGTGAGTCACACATCTCGAAGCATTCCTCGAATCCGTGTTGAATAATATTGTGGGTTTTTGTAACCTTGATTGACCATTACGTCATCGTTCTACACGGCACTTGTATATCTATTAAATATTACTTCATTGACCATTCTACGTTTCGACTTCGAATTATAACGTTCGGTGTTCCTTGGAACCACCATCTTCATCTTATAATTCATCCTATATTATGTGACGATTGTTTGGAACACGATTGTACTTCTATAAACTTGTATCCTCCCTTTTCATTAAACCTCCTCGCTCCATGAGTGCGACTTGCTAATGTTCCGTTTTTCTCTCTCGATATGTTTTTAGATTTTGGAAAATCACGCCGCCAAGAGACCTTCCTGCATTCCATCTTGAAATAGAAGACACGGATGTCATGCGCCGTTTATGATTTCTTAGATTATTGTTGGTATTCTTGAACCATTTTTGTACTATGTTTTCTTTACATGCCTAAGAATACAATTTATTTTCTTTCGTCTTTACGGAATCCACAAGTCTTGTGTGTACATAAATTTTTGGTCGTTATAAAGTCTTATTTAATTTCAAGGTGTGTCGAAAAATATACTTTCTGCATAAAAGTTGCATGTAAATTAACGATATTGAGAAAATATTTTTATAATCTTTGGACATAAAAATATATTTCTACTTGTTGAGACGTTCGTTCAGGACATAACATTTGACCCGTAAATCTTAAAAACGAGAGAGTTAAGCTCATTTGAAATTGTAAAAAAGGACTTATTTTATGCATATTTCTAAAATGTCATGTTGTTGATAAATTTGACGCGAGGGCATTTTCTTAAATTTTGATCCGTTTCAAGTCTCGAGCAAAACTAGAAAGTTGTCCAAAACATCGTTTTACACCAAATTGCTTTAGATTTCGAGTCTTAAAAATGTCATTAGCGAGTCAATTGGTGACCCCAAAAGTCAAACGTAAAAATCAAGCTGATAGATAATACTTCGCTTTTGGCTAGGTATAAAATCTTATCGTCCGAATCTTTTCGAATTGAAAACCGGTCTTAAGTGCGACTCAATCGTCTTTTGGTGAATCAAGAGAATGGTTTGGTTTGTTTGCTTTAAACTAATAGCAAATGATTAAAGTGTCGTTGAGTAAATGGAAGAATAAAGATTAATATCAAAATGACGATTAAACATAAAAGCTTGAAAACTTAAAGGTAACAATTGAAAAGTACTAGCACACTAAATAAAACTAACACTTGGAAACTTTTCTAAAAATAAAAACTTAGTGGAAAAGTACTAAAAGAAAGTAAGATCGGAGTACACCAAAACAAGCCAAAAGAAGCCCCGATCGGAATGTATTCCGATCGGTTGATCGGAATATGGGAGGAAGGGAACTGATCGGAATATCCACTAAATGGGGGCAATCAGAATGTAAGCTAAAAATCTCAATCGGAATACTAAACAAATCTACCAATCGGAATATGTGAAAACACTCCAATCGGAATATTAAACTTGCCCAAATTGGAATACATGCAAAACCATCCAATCGGAATGCGCAAAGGAGATCGGATCGGAAAACTTAAAACCCTTTTCCGATTGGACTCAATCGGAAAGGGTGGGATGTGGCTGCTCGGAATGTCTCGGTCGGAAAGGGTCAATCGGAAGAGGGTTTTACAACCCTTTCCGAAAATGGTGGAAAAAGGTTAAGCTAGGTAATAAGCTAACTTTAATAAGCTAATACCCGAAACTTAACAATCCAAACACTTAACCGAATCAAATAAGCACTTTAATCAACTTATCAAACCTCAAATTAAGCAACTTTTTAGATCAAACAATAAAAACATAAACTTTTTAAGGAAGATTTTTTTTATAAAGTAAATAAGCTTATCATAAAAATAAGCCAATAAGCACAAGAGTCTTAAAGCTTAATCAAATGAAAACTTATAAAATGATCAAAAGATTAACTTTTTAAGCACGAAATCATTAAGAACAACACGGATCTATTGATAATCGCACCAAAATCAATCTTAAATCAAAGAAAAGTAGAATGAGATTAAGGATAAAAAGCTAAAAATAGAACTTGATTAATGAAAATAAGCAATACAAAGTGTTTAATCTTGAAAGATTAAGAAAGAAGATGAAGTTTAGTGAGAGAAAGTTTAAGACTTTCTCTCTCTAAAACTAGAGAAAACTAAGAAAAATAAAATCTAGCTAATTAACTAACTCCCCTCCTAATGAATATTAGGAGGGTATTTATAGGGAAGGTGAAACGAGTGCATGTGTTGCATCTTCTTTCTTGCTTTCTTCACGTTTTCTCGACTCGACTTTAATTCTTTGTCTTTGTCGTCTCGGAATTTGAACTTGTCTTTTTAATTTTCTTCTTCTATTAGTCTTAAGTTCTTTGACTTTGTTAAACTTCCGTCTTTTGACTTTTCCTTCGATATATCTTCAGAATAGGCCTTGGACTTTCGTTCTTTTTGCACTCTTGATCTTTTGACTTCGTCTTTTCCCGTTTTCTTCGATAAAAGCCCGTGAAAACCCGTGTTTTCTTCCTTTTTCATATTTTGGTCCTAAAACACAATAAAAACACAAACAACGCATAATTCCGACTTTTACGACATAAATCACACGTTTTGGTCTTGTTATTATTGGAAATAAGTGGTAAAAGGATAAGTGTTTTCACACTTATTAAATCTCCTACACTTGACCATTGCAATGCCCTCATGCAATGCATTAATTTTAAAGCACGGTTTACATTTTCCATCATAAATAACCCACCTTGGCCTTTATTAAATACTAAACATGAAAAGACAGAATAAGTAAAGAAATTAAAAACTTACATTGGGTTTTGGCAGCCATGAACGTTTGTCATCCTCAAGTTTCACGTTCCCCATACCAAGCTTAAAAACGAGATCATTGTTATTATAAGTTAGCAAACTATCACGAACTCATGCGGGCCAATTATTCACTTAGACTCCCTTATTCCTAGGTGTATCTCTTATATTTTATATTTGTCTTGAATGATCACGAGGATGCATTGTTTGACTTATTTCGATAGTTATTTAGTCTGAAAGTAAGGTGAACGATTTAATCAATAGTTAGCTAAAGGACCAAATCTTTTAAAACTGCTTCTCGGGACCTCATAAAGTTCATATCTTGGCATAACTCGCTTCACGATTTGAGACCTTTCTCGGACCGATATTTGGCAGCGACTTCATACTTCGAATCTTTGAGAGACGTTCTTGAAATAATGGTCTTCTCTTCATAATGGGAATTTCTTCACTTGAAGTTTTGAGAGATTCTTCAACTTTAGACCACGACTTCTTCATTTTTCTCCAATCTTTATTTTGGACTTTGATATACAACTATCCGCCTCCTTTTAGGACTTGGATCTATTTATCCTCATACCTTGTTAGGGTCTTTTCGGATAGACTTCTCCATGACTTTTGGGGAGTTCTTCCTTTTCGTCGTGTGTCTCGATCCTTCATATTGATTTTCGTTAAATGATTCTTCACATCACTTTTGGATCTTTAGCAACAAAATGTAGCCCTCATGCCTTGTTAGGGCCTTTTCGGACTCGCCAATCTTCGCATCCCGCTTCAATAAGTTATGCCTTGGCTATGAACTCTAATCCGTACCGAGCAACTTTTAAACGATCTGGGCTAGAAGCTAAGTAACCATTTAAATCGTACAACCTTATTTATTAGCAGATAGAATAGGCTTATAATTAACTCACATAAATTCAAGAAAGGATACCGAACTTATAATTGACTCTATCATCTCTCGTTCTCCACAATTTAAAATCTCAAGGAATGAGACTCGTGGATGCTTAGCCTATTAAATCAAAGTTTTGGGTTTTCGAGTCGCCTATAGGATCTTGCAAATTCTTAGACTTTTTCAAGTTTAGAAATCGCATTTTAAAGTTCCCTTGATAAACGACTCTCTAGGATCAATTATAGGAACTTGCGAAAAGTTATTGTTCTTAACCCGTGAGAGTTAAGACTTTCGCGTTTTATAGCTCCCTATATAAAAGCCTAGCAAAACTTGACTTAAACACGTTAAGGATACTAGCTAGAGTAAACTTAGGTAAGTAAACTCGGGTTGAGTCAAAATGTTCACGACTAAGAAAAATCTAAAACCACTCTATTGAAACTTTATTCTAGCAATGGAAAGAAAATAAAACATAACAAAGGAAAATACAACTATACAACTAGGCCAAAATAGATTAAAAATTTTGAAAAATGTCGAAAAATCAAATTTTCCGGTTAAAATGAGGGCAAATTCATGGAAAAGACCACTTACTTCGATAGAAGTCCCCCCTACACTTGAGATAAACATTGTCCTCAATGTTTAAGCATGTGGGAGTAAGCTCCCCTACACTTAGGACATTGTGCACTTTGTTTAAATCTTGCTAAGGAAAGGACAACTAAAATGAATTCAATGTGAACATATATAAAATATGAAATATTGAATCAAAAGAGTTTAGGATAGAACCGGGAAGATGGTAACACGGTATCACGGTTCGTCAAAAGTCATCAAGGTGGATCTTTGAAGCTTTAATCCCTGCACAGCACAAGAAACAAGACAACAAACATATGCGGGGCTCCCCCTACACTTATTATGAAAGCAGTAAAGGATAGAACACGGGTTGCCTCCCGAGAAGCGCTTGTTTTTTATTACCGAGGCATGAGCCTGACTCGACCCAATTTTAGTTCATGGGGAACGTGGTGAAGGACGGAATCATCTCTTGAGAGATGTCCTCACCAAAGTACAGCTTCAGACGCTGGCCATTCACCTTGAAATTGGGCCCATTTGGCTGAGAAAGCTCAATGGTCCCATATGGAAAGACTTTGGCGATGGTGAATGGACCAGACCAGCGGCTCTTCAACTTGCCAGAGAAGATCTTCAACCGAGAGTTAAAGAGTAAGACTTGATCACCAACGTGGAACTCTCGGTTCTTGATTTTAGCATCGTGGATAATCTTGGTCTTCTCCTTGTAGATCAGCGAGTTCTCATAAGCTTCATTCCTTAGTTCGTTGAGCTCGTTGAGTTGAATCTTGCGATGATCACCGGCTTTGTTGATGTCGAAGTTAGCCCACTTCAAGGCCCAGTGCGCCTTGTGTTCCAGCTCGATGGGTAGGTGGTAGGCTTTCCCGTACACAAGACGATAAGGTGTACAACCGATCGGGGTCTTGTAAGCAGTACGGAAAGCCCACAGAGCATCATCTAACTTGTCGGCCCACGCGGCGCGATGCTCTCCCACAGTACGCTCCAAAATTCTCTTCAAGCCACGGTTGGATATCTCGGGTTGCCCATTGGTTTGGGGATGATAGGCGGTGGAAAGACGGTGATTGACACCATACTTTGCCATGACTCTTGCAAATTGATCGTTGCAAAAATGAGTCCCGCGGTCACTTATAATAGCGCGAGGAACGCCAAATCGAGCGAAAAGCTGCTTCAAAAAGTTCACAACCACCCTCGCATCATTCGTAGGAAGAGCCTTAGCTTCAACCCATTTAGAAACGTAGTCGACGGCGACGAGGATGTACTTGTTCCCTTTGGAGGATAGAAATGGCCCCATAAAGTCGATGCCCCATACATCAAAGATTTCACATTCTTGTATGAAATTTTGAGGCATCTCATCCTTATGTGTGATCTTGCCTTGACGTTGGCAAGCATCACAATGCTTAACCATTTCGTGAGCGTCACGATAAATGGTAGGCCAATAGAATCCAGAATCAAACACTTTCTTAGCGGTGTAGTTGGGACCAAAGTGACCACCGGTGGGTCCTTTGTGGCAAGCTTGGAGGATGTCAAAAGCTGCCGGTCCGTCAACACAATGACGAATAATCAGATCAGCACACTGTTTGAATAGATAAGGGTCATCCCAAAAGTAAGTCTTAACATCGTTCAAGAACTTCTTCTTTTGTTGGGATGTTAACCCTTGGATGAGAATACCACCCGCTAAGTAGTTTGCAATGTCCGCAAACCACGGGGTGCCATCGAGATTGAGATTTATAGACATTAAGGTCTCCAGGGGGAAAGAGTCATTGATCTCTTTGTTCGGATGATCCCCTTGATATGGATCCTCAAGTCGACTCAGATGATCCGCGGCCAGGTTTTCTGCTCCCTTCTTGTCACGAATTTCAATGTTGAATTCTTGAAGGAGTAAAACCCAGCGAAGAAGTCTTGGCTTAGCATCATGCTTTGTCATCAAGTACTTCAACGTGGAATGGTCCGTGTATACGATGGTGGGAGATAAAACAAGATAGGGGCGAAATTTCTCAAAAGCATAGACAACAGCTAAAAGCTCTTTTTCGGTTGTCGTATAATGAAATTGAGCCCCCGTCATTGTCTTGCTAGCATAGTGGATTGGTTGGAAGTGTTTATTAACTCTTTGGCCCAAAACCGAACCAATAGCAAAGTCGCTAGCATCGCACATCAATTCAAAAGGCAGCTCCCAATTAGGGGTGACCAAGACCGGTGCCTTAGTAAGCTTATCCTTTAGAAGATTGAAGGCTTCGGGACACTCTTTAGAAAAGATAAAAGGAGTATCTTTTTCCAAGAGGTGGGTCATCGGGCGAGCGATTTTAGAGAAATCCTGAATGAATCGACGATAGAAGCCCGCATGACCCAGAAAACTTCTCACACCCTTCACGGTTGAAGGTGGAGGTAATTTGGCTATGACATCTACTTTAGCACGGTCGACTTCAAGACCGGCTTTAGAGATTTTGTGTCCTAGCACAATGCCTTCTTTTACCATAAAATGGCATTTTTCCCAATTTAGAACAAGGCGAGTGTCTTCGCACCGCTTAAGCATACGTTCCAAATTGGCAAGGCAAGAAGAGAAGGAATCCCCGAAGACCGAGAAATCATCCATGAAGACTTCCATGGTTTGCTCAACCATGTCATGGAAGATAGCCAACATGCACCTTTGGAAAGTCCCATGGGCATTGCATAAGCCAAAAGGCATTCTTTTATAAGCAAAGGTGCCATAGGGACAAGTGAATGTTGTCTTCTCTTGATCTTGGGGATCGATGGGTATTTGAAAATAACCCGAGAAACCATCAAGAAAGAAGTAATATTCATTACCCGCTAGACGTTCAAGCATTTGGTTCATAAAAGGTAGAGGGAAATGATCCTTTCTCGTGGCATCATTGAGTTTGCGGTAGTCTATACAAACTCTCCACCCAGTAACGAGACGGGTAGGAATCAACTCGTTGTTTGCATTGGGCACAACGGTGATACCTCCTTTCTTAGGCACACAATGGACTGGACTAACCCATGGTGAATCTTAAATAGGGTAAATCATACCCGCATCAAGAAGTTTGATAACTTCTTTTTTGATGACTTCATGGATTTTAGGATTCACCCTTCGTTGGCTTTGAATTGTGGGCTTAAAGTCGTCCTCCATGAGAATTTTATGTCTGCAGAAGTGAGGATCAATTCCACGAATGTCGGAGATTTTCCAAGCGATAGCTCTTTTATGCTTCTTCAACACAGCGACAAGTCGGGCTTTTTCGTCTTCTCTCAGATCCTTTGCGATGATGACCGGTAGCTTCTCGTTGTCTTCCAGGAAAACGTACTCAAGATGAGGGGGTAGGTCCTTAAGCTCGAGAGTAGGAGGATCCTCAATAGATGGTGAAACTAACGATGGATCATCATTAGTCACCTCTTTAGGAGCAGGAGTAGAGAACGGGTCCTCATTGAGAAGTCTCTCAATAGTACTAATGTCTTCATCCCAATTGGTGGACAAATTATCATACTTAATATCGAGAGGACCCAAACTAGCTTCGAAATCATCCAAGTCACTTTCTCCAAAAGGAGTCAATGCTGGAGCAATTGAGGCAACGGTCTCAACATTAGGTAGAGAAGAAAGAGTACTTTTGCAAGCATCATGAAAATGTTCTTCACAAGCCTCATCGAGAACATCAATAGCATTAACACTCTCATATGAATAAGGTTGCTTAGAAATCTTACCCATGTTGAAGACAATTTGATCGTCACCAACTCTCATGATTATTTCGCCTGCGGCTACATCAATAAGAGTGCGACCGGTCCTCAGGAATGGACGTCCAACGATTAATGGAACACGGGGATCCATGTCGTAGTCAACGACGACAAAATCCGTCGGGAAGGTGAATTTGTCAACGCCAACAAAGACATCTTCGGCTATCCCCACTGGATAAGCAACCGTACGGTTGGCTAATTACAAAGTCATTTTGGTGGGGACTAGCTCGGGGAGAGATAATTGCTTCCAAACACTTAAAGGCATTAAGTTTATACTGGCACCTAGATCGGATAGGGCCATGCAATTCTCTACTCCCGGGAAGTTGCAAGGAATCAAGAAGCGACCTGGATCACCAAGTTTGGTGGGCAATTTCCTTAAGAGCACTGCGGAGCAGTTCTCATTAAGTTGGGTCTGAGCGATGTCAAGAAGCTTTTCCTTATCACTTAGAAGATCTTTAAACATCTTAGCGTATTTGGGCATGTGAGCGAGAGCCTCAGCAAAGGAGATGTTAAAATTCAATTGTTTAAACATTTTTAGGAAGTTTGAAACCTGAATATCATCCTTGCTCTTTTGCTTCTCTTTCCTCAACCTTGAAGGATAAGGTATATTGGATGAAGAAGAAGGCTTTAAGGGAATAGGATCACTCACAACCACGGGTGGTGGGGAAATGGGGATAGAAGGTGAAGGATGTGAGGAAAGTTGCTGTTTTTCCTTGTTCACAATCACGGGTGGAGGTGTAGGAAGCTCGGGTTCCATATAACCTTTTCCACTACGAGTGGTGAGTGCTTTCATCTCCCCTCTTGGATTCGCAACGGTATTACTCGGAAGAGTACCCGAAGAAGAGGGTTGATTACCTTGGATGAGCGAACCAATCATATCACGAAGGTGAACAGCTTGATTATTAAAAGAGTTTTGCATGTTGGCATTAATTTCATTGCTGTGTTTGGCCATATCATTCCTTAGCTCGGCTCGAATATCGCTCCCTTGTTTCATCATGTCATTCTTCAAGTTGACAAATTGACTCTGAAGATTCGTCACCAACTCCCGATTAGTCTTCATGAACGTCTCGGCGTCTTGGTTTACTGCCATCGGTTGATTGAGAGGTGGAGCTTGGTAAGCTGGAGAATTTCCTTGAGTTAGGTATGGGTTTCTTTGGGATTGATATTGATTTTGAGCACGAGGTTGGGATTGGTTGTTACGGTTATAGCTTTGTTGTTGGTTTTGGTTTGCAGGAGGGAAACCAGGAGGAGCAAGATAATTGTTGGAACGATAACTTAGCAAGCCACAGTCTGCTTGAGGGCGGGCTTGATAGCCTCCCGTGGGATAAGTGCCGTAAGCTGCGTTAACGTTTTCAGAATAATTGCCTTGGGTAGAAGGACAATCATTGTAAGAATGAGGGCCACCACATGTGTCACAAGAAATAGCAACGGCTTTAGCTTGTTGAAAGTGGTTTGTGGCCATGGCCATGAAGTTCTTGTTCATCTCAGCGAGTTGACGAGAAATTTCAGTCATTTCAGGATTTGAGGTAGTAGATGAAACATTGACTCTCGAATTGGATCTTGAGGATGCGGATGAATCCCAATTCGTGTGGTGAGTAGTCATGTTTTCGATCAACTCTCGACACTCCTCCGGTCTCCTTTTCATAAAGGTACCACCGGCGGCGGCATTGATCGTGTCACGATCACGAAAAGTGAGACCATTGTAGAAGGTGTCAATGAGAGTGACGAGGAGCATATTGTGATTAGGACAGCGGTCGATCAAATCATTGTATCGTTCCCAAGCATCGAAAAGCGATTCATCATTCTCTTGCATGAATCCACTGATTTGGTTACGAAGGCTAGTGACCATGGATGGGGGAAAGTAGCGCGATAAAAAGCGTTGAGTCATGTCATTCCACGTATGAATAGAATTCTTAGGAAGACGGTCAAACCATTTTTCGGCATGGTGAGAAAGCGAATGGGGAAAAAGTTGAAGGTGAAGGTCATCCATAGAAACACCGGAGCACTTCATGCTTTGGGTCATGGTTATGAATTTGTCGAGGTGTTTGTTGGCATCATCATCATCCGGAATTCCACGAAATGGGTTCGTTTGCACTTGCTGGATCATGTGATGCTTCAACGAAAACTCCTGAGCCGTGACGTGCATTGGCGCAATCGGGCCTCCGCGTCCGTACATGGTGGGTTGGCACAATTCCTCCATGGTTCGTAAATCAGGTAGGAGGACATTTTTGTTGTTGTTGTTATTCAAATTGTGTTGAGGTGGGTGAGTATTGTTGTTATTAACACCAGCCATATCTAAATCTTCACGAGTCTCGGGCTCAGAATAGTTAGAAGATCTAGTACGCATACACCTGTAGAAGAAAAATATACACAAAGAATATCTATATAATCTTTTTGGTGCAAAACCTTTTGAAAAGAATTGCTTTTTAATGATTTTATAATGTTTTTATATTTTTGAAGAGTTTTAAATTTTTTATGGATTTTTGAAAAATTTTTTAAAGCAAGGAAAATAACGTTCAAAGAACGGATCCCAAAATTCAATGCGTCTCTCACTAGAAACCGTTTATCGTAACGAAAAGAGCCGGCAGCGGCGCCATTTAATACTTCGCTTTTGGCTAGGTATAAAATCTTATCGTCCGAATCTTTTCGAATTGAAAACCGGTCTTAAGTGCGACTCAATCGTCTTTTGGTGAATCAAGAGAATGGTTTGGTTTGTTTGTTTTAAACTAATAGCAAATGATTAAAGTGTCATTGAGTAAATGGAAGAATAAAGATTAATATCAAAATGACGATTAAACATAAAAGCTTGAAAACTTAAAGGTAACAATGGAAAAGTACTAGCACACTAAATAAAACTAACACTTGGAAAATTTTCTAAAAATAAAAACTTAGTGGAAAAGTACTAAAAGAAAGTAAGATCGGAGTACACCAAAACAAGCCAAAAGAAGCCCCGATCGGAATGTATTCCGATCGGTTGATCGGAATATGGGAGGAAGGAAACTGATCGGAATATCCACTAAATGGGGGCAATCGGAATGTAAGCTAAAAATATCAATCGGAATACTAAACAAATCTACCAATCGGAATATGTGAAAGCACTCCAATCGGAATATTAAACTTGCCCAAATCGGAATACATGCAAAACCATCCAATCGGAATGCGCAAAGGAGATCGGATCGGAAAACTTAAAACCCTTTTCCGATTGGACTCAATCGGAAAGGGTTGGATGTGGCTGCTCGGAATGTCTCGGTCGGAAAGGGTCAATCGGAAGAGGGTTTTACAACCCTTTCCGAAAATGGTGGAAAAAGGTTAAGCTAGGTAATAAGCTAAATTTAATAAGCTAATACCCGAAACTTAACAATCCAAACACTTAACCGAATCAAATAAGCACTTTAATCAACTTATCAAACCTCAAATTAAGCAACTTTTTAGATCAAACAATAAAAACATAAACTTTTTAAGGAAGATTTTTTTTATAAAGTAAATAAGCTTATCTTAAAAATAAGCCAATAAGCACAAGAGTCTTAAAGCTTAATCAAATGAAAACTTATAAAATGATCAAAAGATTAACTTTTTAAGCACGAAATCATTAAGAACAACACGGATCTATTGATAATCGCACCAAAATCAATCTTAAATCAAAGAAAAGTAGAATGAGATTAAGGATAAAAAGCTAAAAATAGAACTTGATTAATGAAAATAAGCAATACAAAGTGTTTAATCTTGAAAGATTAAGAAAGAAGATGAAGTTTAGTGAGAGAAAGTTTAAGACTTTCTCTCTCTAAAACTAGAGAAAACTAAGAAAAATAAAATCTAGCTAATTAACTAACTCCCCTCCTAATGACTATTAGGAGGGTATTTATAGGGAAGGTGGAAGGAGTGCATGTGTTGCATCTTATTTCTTTCTTTCTTCACGTTTTCTCGACTCGAATTTAATTCTTTGTCTTTGTCGTCTCGGGATTTGAACTTGTCTTTTTAATTTTCTTCTTCTATTAGTCTTAAGTTCTTTGACTTTGTTAAATTTCCGTCTTTTGACTTTTCCTTCGATAAATCTTCAGAATAGGCCTTGGACTTCCGTTCTTTTTGCACTCTTGATCTTTTGACTTCGTCTTTTCCCGTTTTCTTCGATAAAAGCCCGTGAAAACCCGTGTTTTCTTCCTTTTTCATATTTTGGTCCTAAAACACAATAAAAACACAAACCACGCATAATTCCTACTTTTACGACATAAATCACACGTTTTGGTCTTGTTATTATTGGAAATAAGTGGTAAAAGGATAAGTGTTTTCACACTTATTAATAGACTTTAAAAATATGGTTTGAAGCGTTTTGAGTTTGTTTGAGCTCATAAAACTTTAACGAATGATATTTTACAACTAAAAACATTGATTGCGTTTGAAAACGTTTAAAAACAGTAACTCTAAGTTCGGTCATACATACATATACCTTGAACTTTTGGAACCAAGTGATTTGATAAACCGATGATGAACTATATGTTTCGAAAAATGTGTACATTTTTATGCGTCACTATTTAGGTGTTAAATTTCCTAAAGTTTCCTAAAATAGAAACTTTTCGGAGTAGTTGTACTATTTGGGAACTGATGCCCTATTTCCTTTAAATTATATTTATGTCAAAGAAATTACGACATGAGCGCATATTGATTTCCGTTATCTGTTATTTTATACATGACTTATTGGTCATTTTATCTTACCTTTCTTCCACTTCTCACGTAACACTGATCTGGGCCGAGGTTTTAAGTTCTTGTTTACACATTTTCGTTATCATTTTCGACACGTGTCTCATGATGATTTCGGCTAAACCTTTTGAATCTTTATCAACTTGTAACCATTACATTGATTGTCTTGAACTACTCCTTATTACACTCACGTAACCCACTCGCTATTTTGTAAGCTATTATCGTGTCACCCTATGAATTTTAACTGGTACCATTTGCGAAATTTTTTACAAAATGTTCTACATTGGTCATTGTGTTACGATGTAATTTCCCAAATTGTTCAACAATTGGTCTTGTAAAGAATTGTTGTAACAATAAAATGGTTGATTTAAACATCTAGCCAATTAATTACTGGCAAAAAGTTTCATAAATTATTTTGATTCCTGCTTTTACAAATGGCATTATATACATATTTTAAATCAAATGACATGTAATACGGGTTCGAAGAAGTTGAGCATCGCATTGCTAGTCCTAAATTATGCATGGCCTGATCACTTATGCGTAATTTAGAAGGAGTCATGCGAGGCCGGATAGTAGTCACCTTAAACATTTGGCCAAGAACCAACTTTTTACTTAGGTTCCTTAAAAAGTTAGATAAAATAAAGTTTAGAAAACTTTTACGTATTATGCGAGTAGCAACAGTTCGCGACATACACATATTGTGACAATCCGTCAATTTGAGGTCGTTATTTTATTCTCAAGTATTATTTATAATCATTATTTTATTGTTAGATTATGAACTCACTCACTTTTGGGAAGAAATTATGGTTTACATCTTAAATTAGCATCGTCTACGTCTAAACCGGAGAGCTCTACGTTACGTGTTTACGTTTATATACTCCGTTTTTGTGACAGTCCGACATTTCAGGTAGTAAATTTATTCTCTTATATTATTTTGAAATTTTATTTTGTGTTGGTTCATAAACTCACTTAATTACGGGAAAAAATTAGGGCTTACGTGCATAATTTAACGTCTTTTACGTTTAAACCGGAAACCCTAGGTTTACGTATTTACGCTTTTGTGCTCCGTTTTTTATGAGAAAATTTTTATTATAATCGTTTTGTGCCATAGTTTCATAATTTGAAAAAACGTTTTTCGTAAATCGACCCGAGGGCACGTAAATAAAGGAAACTAGAATCGAGGAGTAACCGTAAAATATTAGGGATGAGACAAGTTTGACACTTGTCCCACCCCTAATAGGGGCGGATTTCACAAAGCCACCACACCCTTTGGTGTCAAATGTTAAGCAAACCATGAGACACTTGTCTCATAAGTGCTTAAACTACAAAAACCACAAATCTTCTCATACACTCATAACTTGCATGCGTAATAAGTAAATTTCCATCAAAACTCTCTCCCCCTCCCTCTTGTTGCCGTCCATAACCACCATCACACCACCATCTTCATCAATTTTTAACCAACAACTTAATCTACAATCAACATATGTTGATAACTACTTAAAAGGAGGTTGTTTGGAGGTGATTACTACTTGTGAAAAGAAGTTTTTATGGAGTCCTAGGGCTGATTTTCAAGAAAGAGTTCATATACTTGAAGATTTCAAAAAGTTTTTTCAAAAAGTTTTTTCAAAAAGCTAAAGATTTGGTTACAAGATCAAGCCTTGTTCATCCAAAATCTCAACCTTTTCATCACTTTGGTTGGTATAAAGATCATTTTCTTTCTATCATCCTATTACTTTTATAAAAGTACTTGTATATTTGCTTCAAAATGCATATGTATGATGTTGATAAATGATGATCCAAGTATTGTGTGGGGATTTTGTGTCACTAGATTAAGTTAACAAGGCTAAATCTACAATAAAAGTTGATGAAATCTTGACTAAATTAGTAGGCTATTTAAAATAGTAGGGTTCAATAGTTTTAGTTGATTAAATGGATTAAATCATTTCATATAATGATAGATAAATGATTTTTACACAAGTGGTGAATTGGCCACACAATGGAATGTTAAAAATGAGCAAGATATAGCCAAAACACTTTTGAGGTATTAATCTGACTGATCTGTTTTGGACGAATAAAAACTGATATTTGGAGGCTGTTTTAGAAGGAGCCACAGAAGGATTAATTGTAGCACATATCATGTAGTTTATGCAGCAAAAATTTGGAGTTCTAACTCCTTGTAAAACTCAAGATATGATAAAAATGGTGAACTTGACTTTTTACATCAGATTTTACACTAAGTTATATAATATTAAAAGGCCACTTGAAGTAAAATACTATATAAAATAAGTATGTAAAAGTAAATAAATTATAATACTACTATAAAATATGTCTATATACTATAATAAATAAGTATCACACTTTATAAAAATAAAACTGAAATGGTTTTCTAACTACAAACTATATATATACTTTTTACGTCTTTTCGGCTAAAACCGAAAGGATGACGTTCTCGCCAAATAAAACTTAGATGGTCGGACCCGTCTAATGTAACATTCTTATAGAACATATACTGATATATAAACACATCTACCAAGTAAAAATCAACAAAGCCGAGCTTTGTAACATATGGACACATAATGGACCAAAATAGCCTCGTTGGACCACTAGGCCCAACTAGTTTGGTTTAGCACTATTGGACTTGCTCATGGGCTTAACCCACTTAGGCCCAACATATGAGTATAAGCCTGGTCCTAAATAGATAAATGGACTAATAAAAATGTATTGGACTCTTAATGGGCCTATTGGGCCTTAACATATACATGGGCTAAAACTAGTATACTAAGACTAAGTTAACAATATACTTAACAACTAATAGTGTTGAGTAAGGTGATAAAATCCCAATTGATCATCATTGTTTATGACATCATTACATATACATAACAACTTTTTATAAATATTATTCGACATAGTCTAAGATGGAGTATCATTTGTTTAGGTCTCCCGTGATTGAGACACGCACCGTACATCCTAATTGCCGATAAGCCGCATTTCCAAACCAAAGTGAGTTCATAGCCTCACACTCTTTAAAATGTTTTATGAAATGTTTTATAAACCCGCGAGGAGATTACATGCTATTCTTAATAAAAATAGAACACAAGTGGTGTAACAATCGCGGATTTTGAACTATGTCTTTTAATATTGAACGTGGCATTTTCGGGTTAGACATGTACGTCTATTGAAATCCACGATTGTTTCCGCGTAAAACGTGTATGAACCCAAAATTTATATTGAGTGATCATCGTTTTCAAGGAACCACTTTCCTTAGTAAATTTTATCCTTTATACATATATGTTAAGTTGGGATTTTGACATCAAATGCGCCTCTTGTCAACCCTAGTTTACATAAAACGCTTATATTAACCCGAATTATTTTTATTTTTATCTTAGGTGTGAACGTAATTAATTTAATTGAAGTCGAAAGCTTATTTCGCGTACTTTGGATATCATCCCGTCAACATTTCGTTGCTAGACAATTAATACCAACTTATTTTAATAGCGATTCAATAATAAATAATTTTGATATTTTATAATTTATAGTGTTATATAAATTATTTCACTGGGCCATTGGACGATACATGCAACTATATATAAAAAAATATATATGTAACATACCCGACACTCAAATAAATAAACTAGCAAACCGACCCCTCCTAATTTGTTAACCCCTGTTTTCTTTCTACTATACATCTCTTTTTTTTTTCTCTTTTGTTGTGTTTTGAATGACAAAAGAGAATCCAAAAACCCAATGCTTTGTTGGAACAGCTCATCAAACCCACATGCTCCCTTGTACCTTTCTCTCATTCCCGACGCAACCACACAGAAAACTAGTACCCAACCCACGTTTTTCTTTCTGTTATATCTCCTCCCAACTTGTACTTTGTGTCCAGTGTGTGTAGTTATAAACAAAATAACGCAGTTACATTCCAACCGAGCTCAGGAACTAACTAGTTACTTATACCATTTCTCCTATAAATACAACCCACCTCTCATTACTTTCTCACAAGTAAAGGCACAAAAACCCTTCCTCTTTATACTTACTCATCTGGTATTCTAACCATAGAAGGAAACCAAAAAAGAAAGAATAATGGCGGTGATACCTCTTGTTTTAGAGCTTCACTTGTGTTCACTTAAACCTAAACCAAACATGACCTTCACTCCTTTGTCTCTTTTCCTGCTCCACGACACAGCAAGCAACAAAAAAAAAACACAAAACCTAGTCTACAACCCTTTGTTCATCCCATTGGTTTCCTTTCTATGATCGACAAGTCCAAGCAACCAAACCTTTTTGTCCCTTCTTGTTAGTAGATATGCTTACAAGCAGCCCTACTATCCCATGGTGTTCGTGTATTCATCTCCTTGGTCAACGAATACAAGCAAGCGCTTTTCTCTTTGTTCGAGTGGCTAGCGTAAGGGTGGTTTGCAGTTGTGCTCAGCCTTAGTTCTTGGAATTGGTTTTTGCCTCGTTGGTTTGGTGTAGGAATTGGTCCGTGTTGCGGCAAAGCTCACGTCCACTCTAACTTGGACTTAGTTAGTTGTTTGTTTGGTTTATTACGATGATTTGAGTCATGCACCACATTATCGTACATGTCTTGTAAGTTCACGTCCCATTCTTTACACCCATATATTTGATTATGTCCCTTAGTATGATATGTGCTTGGAACCTGTTAAAAAGAAAACACGTAATTTTTTCTAGCTGATGAATATATAAGAACATATCTTTCACATGTTTATAAAACGCAACCAACAGTTCACTTTAGGATACGTTCCGAGACATGAAACAATGACTATAAAATCAGATTTTTGTACCAGTTTAAGGAAGGCCTATCAAACTTTATTTTGTACCTTGATTTGCCTTAACTCATTGTGAAATGAGAAACTTATTATTTGTCAAAAACCCACGTAAAAATCTGTCCGTTTTTACTTGTCCAAACAGCCGTGACACAATACCTTTAGCCTCGATTTTAACCTATCAAACGACATCGATTTATAAAACTTAAAACATCTACTTATTGACCACCTGGCTATCTACGCGACGGTACTTGCGGTTTAATCCGCGAGCTACTATTGAGCCCGTTATTCACATCGAAAAACTGCCGAAACCCCTACCCGTGCCTAACAAAAGAAGCGACGTAATGTTATCACTTTCAATTTCTGACCAACAATTTTTTTTTTCATTTAAACGAGATGTTTTATGTTCCCCCAACACCAACATAAAATGTCTCCTTAAAAAGGAAAGATGCAAATGTTTTTCATACATAATAGGTACTTATGAATCTTATAAATCATAAATTTTTAAACTTTGTTTAAATAAAAAAATAATAAAATAAAATATTTTAAAAAAAATATATTTAAGATACTGTATTTGCGAATTTAAAGACCTCATTAATAAACTATCTCGACAACGAAGTGCCCAATTTTGCTAAATATATTTCGATTAAATGTCTACACTTTTATTACAACGCTAAACTTTTGCAAGTGTTAAAAATTGTCGATTTATTCAAATAAACCCAAGCACATACTAGGGGACTAATTGCTATGATTATTGTTGTTATGGCTGTATAGTAATACGCACCTTATTTAATTTAGGCTACGGATTGTTTCGAGCTATTATTTCTCCATGTTTATGTTGTGCTATTTTACCATAGCTATGGCTTCGAGGTGAGTTTCATAGCCCCACTTTTTACATGTTTTAATATACTTTTGGGGTGAGAACATTGCTTATTTTTACGGATGAACATAAGTGCAAAAACTTGATACGTTTGCCTACGTGATGTCTAAGTCCCCGATATCCTAAGTTGCTTTTAGCCCACTATCATGAACCGTTAATTACTTGTGTGTAAGCGCAAATGTTATGGATAGATCTATTGGGACTGGCCTCCCTATCTAATTGTGACTGTGTGGTCAAATTAGATACACTTACATTTGAATCCTCACAGATGCTCCAGGATAGGTATCTGCTTTGGGCTCTTATTATATTGTTGGTTAACGCTTCGGTGTCATGAGCTTAGACGTAGGAATACAAACGTATACTATTTTGATTATAGCCTTGTTTGATTATATGTCGGTTGCCTGATTAAATCTTATGGTTCATCACACTTATTTTGTAAATAAACCTATGAACTCACCAACCTTTTTGTTGACACTTTAGCAATGTTTTTCTCAGGTATCAAGACGGAGGAGTGACGTGGTTGGGCTATGGAGATAAATAATTTGCCGTGACTATCTTTTGAGCACGTGAACACTTTTGTTATGTCTTCAAAAATTAGTTTATTCTATAATGTTGTATTATATGCTTCCGCACAATTTTATTTATGTTTAACGAATTTAAAATGACTTTTAATGTCGTTCTTTATAATATATGTCTCATGATAGTCATGATAGTCGCACCCCAGTGGATCCGTACACTCTGATAATTTGGGGGTGTGACAGATTGGTATCAGAGCCGTGGTTATAGAAAACTAGGTTACTTTTATAAAAATCATTTAAGAAATGTTTTGGTCCCAAATGAAATTTTTGGAAAAGAGTAATGCTAGACTATAACCGTTTCTGTATCTCCATGGGCCACTTCACTCCACGTCTTCGATACAAGTAAGTTGTGACTTGAAATAATTTGTGAATTTTGCCATGCTAAGTTTTGAACTAGATTGCTAAGTGTTATTAGCATTAAGTATTCCCTTTCCTTGTTTGAATGATCCCTATGTACGATGTACTTATAGAAATGTGTACTAAAACAATTTTTATGTTAAAATAAAATACCCCACATCCTTGTTTGGATTATTATACTACTCAAATGGTTTTTGCCATTTTCATTTGGTTTGTGTCATATTTATTTGGTTTGTGCCATATTCAAATGGTTTGTTCCATATTTATTTGGTTTGTGCCATAAATATTTGGTTTGTGCCATATGTATATTTTGGGATTAAACGTACGCATATTTATGCCTCACTTATTTTTAATAGTCCACGGGACTATTATCGACTATCGAAACGTTTGTATGCTTCATATCACTATACGTCGAATTAAAAGTATCTCCACAATTCCTAGAACGAAAAAAATAGATGAATATATTTATTTTCCATGTGTTTGGTAATATGTTAATTTGTAGTAATACTTGAATCAAGCGGTGCTATTATAAAAGTTAAGAGGAGCAACTATTTATTGGGTCCGGTAAATCGTTACTCCATTAAACATTTATAATAGACTCGGTTGAGGAAAACTAACCTACATTAATTAACGGTTTGGAAATCGGAATTGAATGCGTAAATTTTCGTATCGAATTATTATTTCACTCATTTGAGCACGACCAAGGAACAACGAATTCGTCACTATTTAAGACGACATATGACGATAAAACACTTTATACAAGTATTACACTTGTCATACTCCAAAAAAAAGTACTAAAATTCAAAGAATGAATAATATTTCGCAATACGTGAACTATCCATAAATACACCGACACACGAGTCGAATGATTACCGAAGAAAATATTTTATTTGAAATAAATTATGCAAAGACGAATCAAAATTCTTTTACTCTATTGATTGCGACTAAGTTATCATGAAACTACTATAAATTACAAAGTTATGATGTACTCCTAGTTAAAAGGATTGTGCCAATTCCTACATCAAAGGGACTATCATGTGTCGCGAAGTTGAGAACCCTATATTTAGAATGTGGCCATCTCTTGGAGATTTTAACTTTGGAATTGTTGATGATAAGTCGTGAGTAAACCCAAAACCAGGACAAATAATCAAGAATGCTAAGAGGTAGAACGACGCTTAGCAAGGTCTCAAGGCTGTTCTTGTTTGATTTGGTTGCGAGACTAAGTTAAGTGCCAGTCGTTACACAACTTAGGGTTCCTGATGAGTTATCTCGAAGATGAGTAAGACTCATGAATTTAGATGTTGCGTGATAAGTTTGACCATTAATCTATAACATAATTGATGATTTATGTGTGGTTTAAATCAAGGTTAAACTATTTGAGTAATACCTAAATACGAGTGAAACGCGAGAAAAAAACAAAATAATCAAAACATTTGAGACGTAATTAAAACTCAGAGAAATTCTTGTGATAGAATTGAGCGATTGAATTATTTAAATCCATTTAACAATTTTTCAATGGGTAAAAATTGTTGAAAGTATACGAACTGGAAACACTAAGTTAAGGAAAGACTAAAGAATGAGCACAAAGAACTAGTAACGACTATGGTATGGCCATCATTTGACTACAATTCAAAGATGTACTTACTCATATGAGTTAAAAGTAGTAGACAATTAGCAACAGAAATTGCCACAAATAAATATTGGAGAACATCTAATTCGATGAAAGGTTATATATTGATTAAGGATAATTGTATTTATCTGACCGTGATTTATTACCACTACGTGAAAGTACAAGAATGAGTATGTGGAAGAGCATGTTAGAAGACTCTAACGTTCTACAATCGCTTATGATTTTCCATTTACAGGCTACTTGGACCTTTAAGTAGGCCTATGGAACGATTGTACAAGAACTTATGCTGAATAATAGAATACTTGCAAGACATCATACTGCTATTGCTCGTTAAAGAACCTATGAAACAACATACCTTATCTCTGCCTACCTAACAACCGTTATCCTCCATCGGCGACGGGTGAATTTTAAAATTGCCTCTCATCTCGTTTTTCATTTTACCATCCGGATATGACAAGGGAATTACCCTCATCCGGGGAGTAATCACGACCGTTCGAATGCCGAGCAAGAATTCACCAGTTATGACACTAAATGTCACAACGGAAAAACCTTAAGAAATTAGGAATATCCCCTCTATTTCCATGCCATTTATCTTACTCCTATACGGCTACAATTACCCAAAACGTCCAGAAAAAAAAAGAAATCGAATATTTTCACCGCCACAAAATCCTAACACTACTACTCATTCAGATAACGGGGCTACTCAACAAAACAGCTGAGCTTGATGCAAAAGTTGTGATAGCCCGGCTAGAGGATGTAAGACGTTAAAATGGATGCCCTTTGGCGCAAATGATGAGGATAAGGTTCTATTGATAGCAGAATCGCAGAAGTCTCTTGAAGTTGCGTTAGCCGTGATTACAATAAGAGCGGATAATGCTGGAGCCAGGGAGGCTGCATATCGAGCTCGGATTAAGGAAATCCTACCCCATCAAGGCCTCTTGGATGTAGCACCCTTCTAATAAAAATGTGATGTTTTGTAATAAAATCTTGACGTTTTGTCGAGACTAAAAGAAGTCATTCATTGGATTGAATGAGAACTTTGTACTCTAAGCCTCAAAACTATGAATGGAACATAATTCAAGGATTAGATGTATGACTTTTCATAATATGATCCCTCGATAATTATATTACAATAACTGTGATAAAGCTCTGTCAATTTGGAACAAACGTTAATTTAATAACCATGAAGGAACAAAATAAGGATTTGTATATCCAGTAAATTTAAAATGTCACTGGTAAAGCAAAGACAAAACCGCGAAAATAATAAGGAATTAATTCACCATCAATATTAGAACGAGATAAAGGCAGTTGACTCATTCAATGTTAGTGTACGTACGAACAATCAAACCATGAGCATGTGCTCAAGAATTTAGAAAACAATAGTTACTCCATATTAACACTCTTGGACCTCAAAAGATCTTTTCACAAACCAAACGGGCTTTTGTTGGTTGTGAAAGAAAACGACTTTACGATAAGAAGCAATCCAATGTTGGATTTAGTAAGGCAGGTTAAAAGAAGGATTATCCCTCACCATCTGACTAGACCAAAGAACCTACCCTGGCTAGCACTGTGTGCTAAGCAAGGAAAGAATTTCCAACCACATACTCACCATACTAAAACTATCCCCTCAAATAATGTGCCAAAGCCAAATCCTACTTTGAACAAAGAATATTTTGGTAAACTACCATGTTGACATGAGTGTGAGTACCACCACAAAGGTACTTGCCAGAACCACTTCATGCTCTTTGATGAGTTGTGATATTGGGATAAAGACGGTCGCATCGTAAGACACATGAGAAGTACGTGAAAAAGTGTTACCTAGAAAAATTTCGAATAAAGCAAGATCGAATCCTAACAGAAAAGAAATATCTAAAAAGAAAAAGGAAGCTCATATATGAAGAGCGTGAAATACACCACAAACGTCATTGTACCGTGTATCACTTGGGGAGAGTGCCCCAAAAACCTATAAGTATAACCGAAGGTCTTTTTCCCCGGTCATATGTAAAATTTGTAAAATTACGTGGAATATCAAATAATTTATTTATATGCAAATTAAGTAACTTGAAATCCGTCGATGTTACCACCAACAAAACCTAATTATGTAATCGTACTCTAAAAAAATTTGTTTAATTGTTTTCATTTGACTTTAAAAGTTATCTTTTATTTCTTGCAAAGTTTTTACTTAAGGAAAAGTTTTACCCTATAAAATTTTCTTTTAATGGGAATGACAATTTTTTTTATCTTACAATATTTTTTTATATGTCGGACAAAATTCTATCCAACAAAATTTTTATTTAAGGACTTTTATATAATATTTTTGGATAATATTACAATTTTTTTTGTATAAAGCAACTATCACCTAGAACTTTATTAGGAGGAATGAAAAAAAAATCGCGATTAAGCTTTTTGGAAAATCGGTAAAAATATTACCGATAAAATGCCATGTTTAATGAAGAAATGTTTTGATAAGAACTAATCATGTAAAGTTTTTGAACCTGGTTGACGACCAACTCGATGTGGAAAATACAAACTATTAATGAACTTAACGAAAACTACTACGAATAATTATATTGATTATTATGGAAATGAACAATGGTAACGAAATGAAATGAACTATAGACTAAATTGTTGATGAACTATGGGAACAAATGAAATAAACTATGAATCATTTATTGATCGTGAAAGTGAACAATGGTAACATATGAAAGAACCCTGAACTATGAATATATAAATTTTAATCTCAAAGAAATAATTGATGACGAATAGGAGGATACAACTGTTGGACTCGAGACGTACGTAGCCTGATCAAATACGTATGATCGTGGTCGAATGCGAGTATGCTCATAGTAGTTATCAAAAAAAAGAAGAGAAATTATTAGTAAAATTAGAAAGTCCAAGTTCGCTTTACTTGTCAAATAACATTTGTTTTGTTCTATGAACGTCGAATATTTCTACCGCCGTTTAAGTAAAAGCGCCAAGTACGCAATACGAGTAAACCCATTACGATTATTTTCTTCGCCACTATGACGTTCGAATACGTGTAAAACATTTTGTACACCAATTTCATACGATAACTAAAAAGACTTGAGTTGGAAGAAACATAAGACAATGACAAAATGTAAATAATAATGCGAAGAACGAGATATCGTTCGAGTAAAACTCGAATTTAATGGATATCACACCACTACCACATAATTTTTGATGATGAATAAAACAATTTGGTTGTAAAAACGATGAGTCACACAACTGAGAAAAACCCAAATTTAACGGATATCGAGACCTCGTCGTACGTTAACCAATGTTAAGGAACAACTAGGTCAAGATAAGCGTGGTCTTGTATATAAGAAAACGGGTATCGAGACCACCAGGACAAAAATCAATTTTGCTTATATTCGATCAAAACACCACAATCATAAAACTAAGAAAGATTTAAACTATTGTAACTACGAAATATGAATCCTCACGGATCACAATTTGATTTAACTTTGCAAGACTCACCCGTTTTCCCCTCCATGAAAAGGAGATAAACGAGGAAGAATGTGAATCGAATTAATGGACTAACAGAACTATCTAAAAATGAAGTATCACATACATGGAAGAAACTTCTTAACCATTGTGCGTTAAGATGACCATTTATTATAGATCCTTGGAAGATACGATACGAGAAACCTTGACGCATCCACTACTCACCACGACCAAGTAGACGGTCAAGGTGAACAAAATTAACCAAACTATGTGGAACGACTTTCAAGTTTGCAATATTATCCTTAGGTGAAATTGGATTAAACACTCAAGATTAATACTAGTGAAACTAAAGTCATCTATACGGAAGATGACAACACGCGGCCCTTTAAAGTGAAAGTAATGCGCGAGACGACGCGAAAAATTATTAATGAGAAAACTCATTTAACGAAACCAACGTCGTCGAGAAAATTCGACATACAAGAAAAGAATTACTACTAAAAGCATTGAGGAACATTGTAGGATCATGTACGATCGGAAGAGATTTCTTTTCATTGTATTTCTAATAAGATTATAGTAATTTCAACGAGAAGCTAAGGAAAAAAAAGACGTGAACGCCAAGAAAATTTGAAAAAAAAATAAAAATAATTTAGTTTACCTCGCGTTTGTTAACAACATCGACGTGCGAGTTTTGAGGACAAAACTCAAATTTAACGGATATCGAATGTAACAATCGCGGATTTTGAACTATGTCTTTTAATATTGAACGTGGCATTTTCGGGTTAGACATGTACGTCTATTGAAATCCCCGATTGTTTCCGCGTAAAACGTGTATGAACCCAAAATTTATATTGAGTGATCATCGTTTTCAAGGAACAACTTTCCTTAGTAAATTTTATCCTTTATACATATATGTTAAGTTGGGATTTTGACATCAAATGCGCCTCTTGTCAACCCTAGTTTACATAAAACACTTATATTAACACGAATTATTTTTATTTTTATCTTAGGTGTGAACGTAATTAATTTAATTGAAGTCGAAAGCTTATTTCGCGTACTTTGGATATCATCCCGTCAACATTTCGACGCTAGACAATTAATATCAACTTATTTTAATAGCGATTCAATAATAAATAATTTTGATATTTTATAATTTATATAGTGTTATATAAATTATTTCACTGGGCCATTGGACGATACATGCAACTATATATAAAAAAATATATATGTAACATACCCGACACTCAAATAAATAAACTAGCAAACCGACCCCTCCTAATTTGTTAACCCCTGTTTTCTTTCTACTATACATCTCTTTTTTTTTCTCTTTTGTTGTGTTTTGAATGACAAAAGAGAATCCAGAAACCCAATGCTTTGTTGGAACAACTCATCAAACCCACATGCTCCCTTGTACCTTTCTCTCATTCCCGACGCAACCACACAGAAAACTAGTACCCAACCCACGTTTTTCTTTTTGTTATATCTCCTCCCAACTTGTACTTTATGTCCAGTGTGTGTAGTTATAAACAAAATAACGCAGTTACATTCCAACCGAGCTCAGGAACTAACTAGTTACTTATACCATTTCTCCTATAAATACAACCCACCTCTCATTACTTTCTCACAAGTAAAGGCACAAAAACCCTTCCTCTTTATACTTACTCATCTGGTATTCTAACCATAGAAGGAAACCAAAGAAGAAAGAATAATGGCGGTGATACCTCTTGTTTTAGAGCTTCACTAGTGTTCACTTAAACCTAAACCAAACATGACCTGCACTCCTTTGTCTCTTTTCATGCTCCACGACACAGCAAGCAACAACAAAAAAAAACACAAAACCTAGTCTACAACCCTTTGTTCATCCCATTGGTTTCCTTTCTATGATCGACAAGTCCAAGTAACCAAACCTTTTTGTCCCTTCTTGTTAGTAGATATGCTTACAAGCAGCCCTACTATCCCATGGTTTTCGTGTATTCATCTCCTTGGCCGACGAATACAAGCAAGCACTTTTCTCTTTGTTCGAGTGGCTAGCGTAAGGGTGGTTTGCAGTTGTGCTCAGCCTTAGTTCTTGGAATTGGTTTTTGCCTCGTTGGTTTGGTGTAGGAATTGGTCCGTGTTGCGGCAAAGCTCACGTCCACTCTAACTTGGACTTAGTTAGTTGTTTGTTTGGTTTATTACGATGATTTGAGTCATGCACCACATTATCGTACATGTCTTGTAAGTTCACGTCCCATTCTTTACACCCATATATTTGATTATGTCCCTTAGTATGATATGTGCTTGGAACCTGTTAAAAAGAAAACACGTAATTTTTTCTAGCTGATGAATATATAAGAACATATCTTTCACATGTTTATAAAACGCAACCAACAGTTCACTTTAGGATACGTTCCGAGACATGAAAGTATGACTATAAAATCAGATTTTTGTACCAGTTTAGGGAAGGCCTATCAAACTTTATTTTGTACCTTGATTTGCCTTAATTCATTGTGAAATGAGAAACTTATTATTTGTCAAAAACCCGCGTAAAAATCTGTCCGTTTTTACTTGTCCAAACAGCCGTGACACAACACCTTTAGCCTCGATTTTAACCTATCAAACGACATCGGTTTATAAAACTTAAAACATCTACTTATTGACCACCTGGCTATCTACGCGACGGTACTTGCGGTTTAATCCGCGAGATAATATTGAGCCCGCTATTCACATCGAAAAACTGCCGAAACCCCTACCCGTGCCTAACAAAAGAAGCGACGTAATGTTATCACTTTTAATTTCTGACCAACAACTTTTTTTTCATTTAAACGAGATGTTGTATGTTCTCCCAACACAAACATAAAATGTCTCCTTAAAAAGGAAAGATGCAAATGTTTTTATACATAATAGGTATTTATGAATCTTATAAATCATAAATTTTTAAACTTTGTTTAAATAAAAAAAATAATAAAATAATATATTTTAAAAAAAATATATTTAAGATACTGTATTTGCGAATTTAACGACCTCATTAATAAACTATCTCGACAACGAAGTGCCCAATTTTGCTAAATATATTTCGATTAAATGTCTACACTTTTATTACAACGCTAAACTTTTGCAAGTGTTAAAAATTGTCGATTTATTCAAATAAACCCAAGCACATACTAGGGGACTAATTGCTATGATTATTGTTGTTATGCTTGTATATTAATACGCACCTTATTTAATTTAGGCTACGGATTGTTTCGAGCTATTATTTCTCCATGTTTATGTTGTGCTATTTTACCATAGCTATGGCTTCGAGGTGAGTTTCATAGCCCCACTTTTTACATGTTTTAATATACTTTTGGGGTGAGAACATTGCTTATTTTTACGGATGAACATAAGTGCTAAAACTTGATACGTTTGCCTACGTGATGTCTAAGTCCCCGATATCCTAAGTTGCTTTTAGCCCACTATCATGAACCGTTAATTACTTGTGTGTAAGCGCAAATGTTATGGATAGATCTATTGGGACTGGCCTCCCTATCTAATTGTGACTGTGTGGTCAAATTAGATACACTTACATTTGAATCCTCACAGATGCTCCAGGATAGGTATCTGCTTTGGGCTCTTATTATATTGTTGGTTAACGCTTCGGTGTCATGAGCTTAGATGTAGGAATACAAACGTATACTATTTTGATTATAGCCTTGTTTGATTATATGTCGGTTGCCTGATTAAATCTTATGGTTCATCACACTTGTTTTGTAAATAAACCTATGAACTCACCAACCTTTGTGTTGACACTTTAGCAATGTTTTTCTCAGGTATCAAGACGGAGGAGTGACGTGGTTGGGCTATGGAGATAAATAATTTGCCGTGACTATCTTTTGAGAACGTGAACACTTTTGTTATGTCTTCAAAAATTAGTTTATTCTATAATGTTGTATTATATGCTTCCGCACAATTTTATTTATGTTTAACAAATTTAAAATGACTTTTAATGTCGTTCTTTATAATATATGTCTCATGATAGTCATGATAGTCGCACCCCAGTGGATCCGTACACTCTGATAATTTGGGGGTGTGACAAGTGGTCCCGATTGTATGCTTATTGATATGGACCCGATTGATTTGATGACCCAATGAATGATCGAAATGGATTATTATTAGTTATACTATGTCACTATAACTCCCATTAGCATGAATTGTGACCTACCGGGAGTTGGTAGGCGCTTATGCATATAATATTGCTATTTGGGGAAGATCACCCCAGTTCGAGTCTTGACGGCTGACCCCCGTTGTGTCACATTGATTGGCAAGCGAATTTATGTATGAGAGGTATATTTAGCGTGATAATTGTGACGACACGCTGTTTTAAATGGGTAAATGAATCCCGGGGTAGCTACCCGATGTATATTATAGAAAGGTAACAATGTCATGCGGCTACAATAATCCGATAATAATAATGATAATGGTAACACTGAGGCTGTGGTCTCAGGAATAGTGTATGATAAATGATTTGAATTATAATATATTGCCTGACTAGCAATATGCGGTCTTATTTATTATTATACATGTGTTCTGGTTTTACATAACTGTTTTTTATAACGGTCTTTATTATACGTTAAACAACGTTATAAAACGTATTGTATGATTTACGACAATGATTCATATAAAAATGTTTTAGGCCTATGTTATGATTTACGACAATGATTCGTACAATATGTTTTTGGCCTATACTATGGTCTACGACCAAGAATTGCTCAAAATGCTTTTCGGTAATGATTATATACCGGTTTTATGTTAATGGTTATTATTAAACTCTATGGACTCGCTCAGCGTTTCGCTGACTTTTAACATGTTTTATCTCAGGTACTTGAAGGTAATTCTCGGGAAGACGGCAAGAGTTTATGGCCCGCATTTAAATAAAAATTTCCATTCGAATGTTTTGTAAATTTGTAAGACATACTTTGATCTGTGGACCTATGTAATTTGATATTTATGAATGGAAAATGCTTTATTATTAAACGACGCGATTTTTAAGCGTCGTCTATGATTTGAGTAATGCGCTATCCCGTAACACCAACGACTTTTCCGCTGATTAGAAATATGAATATTTGGGGGTGTTACACATATAATCCCTTATCTTTTCTTGAACGAATTACATGCCTGCTAGCACATATTTCCTTACTCAACGTACTTTGTTTTACATGTTATCTCATCTTCCTTCGTGATATGATTCTCGTTACCACTTGTCTAATTTCTTACCAGTTGATACCAGACTTGAAAGTTTCAACGTTGTTATGCTTCTGCATCGACCAACGTTCTCTATCTATTTTGGGTAGAACTTCGAAACGTCTCTAGACGCAGATAATGATTTATGACTGGAAGTGAACAATTATTTCGTGTATTTGTCAAGATGTGTGTTAGATTCTATCGTCTTGAAATTCATTCGTGTGAACCACGTATTGATTTCGCCTCACATCGCTAATGTTTTTCATCCTACTAGAATTACTCCCAAGTGACTCCTTAAGAAATTTCTGTGATTCGAAAATTTGTTGTGCGGCTTCTCTCTTTCGGTCGTGTATCGACCTTCGAGAACTTAACAAGCCATTGTTGGTGACACCAACGACACTCGCGAATTAATCTTATTAAATCCTTGTTTCTTATTGCCTTTATCATCGACGCATCTATTCTATCACGTTCATTTAGAAATTGGTATGAATTACGTTTTATCTCCTAGTGCTATTGCTCACATACTAATTGTTGATTATTATTCGTTTCATACACGTTTGCTATCTTGTCGCCTTTTTGAAAGTCAGAATATGTCACATGTTCACCATTTGATGCAATAAACACCTTCTTAGATTTCTAAAAATTATTATAAAATTTTAAGAATGTTTTACACATTTTATCAAGTGGTTAAATTAACAAAATACCCGTTTTAAGTTTAATGTCGGATCTATACATCCTCTTTGGTAAATTTATAACTAATGTTTAAAAAGGATGTCAAGTTGTATCTTTAAAAGTATTTGATTGTATCATACTTTACTTTCAATCTAATGAAATTATCAATTTAAATTTTAATTTCTAACAATGGTTCTAAATAATTTGGAAATTTGATTTTTCTCTAATGGTAACGATAAACCTGAGTTTTTCAATAATAAATTTCATAAAGTCATCCAAAAGCTCTTAAGCCGATCAAAATAATTATTTTGAACTAAGTTACTTTTACTTTGAAATCCTTATCAAGAAAATACTTAAGCTAAATTTCAAAGTGTTACCAAATCCTAGACAAATAATTGTGACAACTTGTAATCCAAATGTCTATATGTAATTCATATTTCCCCTCTATTTTTCTAATAAGTAAATTGTCATGTTTTATAGTTTGCACTATTTGCGATTCCTTGTCAATTATCAATCTTGATTCATTTTAGTGCACCTTGTGCGTTTAAGCAATTCTTATGTACATTCTATCTCTTGATATTTCTTTGTACTGAAAGGTTATTATTTTAATCCTAGTTTGAAAATTTATTCGAAAAGGAGTTAAGAAACTGGAGCTTAGCGAATTCTAATTGTTAAGGTACGCCGTGGTGAAGAAACTACCTGGGAAGCAATGAATCAGTTCTAAACTATGTACCTCCACTTGTCCGCATCTCCTTCCGTCTCCAATTGAACTCTGAGGGACCAGAGTTCCTTTAGAGGGGGTAGACTGTAAGAACTCGTATTTTCCTAGTATTATTTTATTCTTGTATTCGTGCTTTTTGAATTTTCCTACGTATTATATTTTCTTGTATTCTTATACGTAAATCCTGAGATTATGATAATTTTAATAAATTATACTTTTTAAGTACTTTCTGATAATTGATAATACTTAATTTGGAATTATAAAATTTTTATTTTATTTTTCCATGTTTATTTAAATCAAAGTTTTTGATTTAAAAACACATGCGTGCATTTTACAATGAGTTTACTCAAAATCAATGAATAACGAGAACTACTAATGATCGCGATGGCGATGGATACCAAAAATTTTACATTTTATTATCGATTGTTTCGATAATAAATATTTTTGACGATTTCGTTTTAATTACGTGTTAAGTCGTGTCGGAAAACCATATTATCATAATTATGATACATATTAACTTTTGAAAAGTATTTTTACGAAACCCGAGCCCCGTAAATATTTTGAAAATTGACTAATAGTCATTTTCTCTACTTTAAATTATCAAATTGCATTTAAGTCCAAAAGATTTCATAATTGGCAAAATTTACCCCTACTCCACTATATATTTATTTTTCACCTAACTAACTTCATTTTTATTTTACAAAAAACACATACATGAAGAAACTCTCTCCCTCCCTCCTTGTTTCTCCTTGCCGTGACCTCAACCACACCAAAACCACCCTTGATCATCAAATTTTACATTGTTTTAACAAAATCTAATCAAAGTCCCTTGTTACAAATCAAAAGGTGATTCCATTTATACAAAAATCTCACACATGCATCAAATTTTCATGATCTTATGATTTCATGGTTGGTATGAGTTTTGATCATCGTGCATGTGATGATCATGTTAAGATCTTCATGTTTTGATGTTTAAAACTTTAAGATTAAGTTTTTTATTTTGATTTTTGTTTATATTACATGCAAGTGTTTTATGAGTTTGATTAGTTGATAGGTATGATAGTAGGATAATATTAGAAGTGTGGAATTGATTAGAATGGGTTGAAAAATTGATTTGGTGTGATTTTGAAAGAGGTGATTTTAGGAAGTAGGTTTGAATCCATTTTTGTATGTCTTAAATCTGATAATAGGTTGAGATGATGAGATCATGTTGTAGATATTCTCTATAGCTTCGATTTGGTATAATTAGAGCTTCTAACTCATTACGGATCAAAAGTTATGCTAGTTTTAGTATTCGTGTACCGGGAGAAAGCAAATCGACACAATCCGAAATTGTGGCTGATTTTGGGTCGACTCTCGGGGACTTTAGGCATGGTTAGATAATTGATACTGTAGAAACTAGAACGGCGGGGGGGGGGGGGGGGGGGGGGGGGGCGAGGGGTGAATAGTTTCTTAAATTTACATGTCGAAAGATAGTTTTTAAAAATCATTTTCAAAAACTTAGGCTTGAGTATATGTGAAATCTTCTTATACACAATATGGACAAAGGATAGTGCAACTAGACTAATAATCACAAGTATGTATATGTAAAGAATAATTAATGTAAAGAGATAAAGAAAATAAAGATCAAACCAAACACCAAGGATTTATAGTGGTTTGCCAACGAAGCTCACTCCTCATTCCTCCACTTCTCGAGTACTCCTTACTCGAGAGTTCACTAATCAACAAGCTCCTTAAGGTGGAGAAATCATACACAATGTTGCTTATCCAATTTCTGACTCTAAGCTAAAAGTAGAGCCCTAATCTTAGCTAGGACCAATATACTTTAAGGACCAAGTATTAACCTTAATACATACACAACTTCCAAATAGACACAACTACTTGGATCTTCACAACAATGACACAACAATGAATAAATAAGTTTAGATCTTCAATGGAACTTTGAGGTAGACACAACACTTCAAGGATGAAAGTGTTCTTTTCTTTGCACTTGGAGAGGAAGATATGGGAGGAGAAAGATTCACTTCTAAACAAGTAGTAATCAACCAAATGACCAAGGATTTGAGTGATTTAAGAAGTATGAAAGAATCTGGAAATGTATGTGCAAAAGAAGTGAAAAGAATATCTGAAAATGGTCCACTATTTATAAGACAAGGCTCTAACAGCTATACCTGCCTGTGGTTCTTTATTGCAGCCTGCGGTTTCTTATCGATAAGGAACCGCATAGCCACTTAAGGAACCGCCGGAGTAGACTCCGTTCCTTTTTGTCTTTTAGTGTTATGGTTCGAAACTGGTGATTAAAATATCCTGAAAGGATATTGCAAACCAAGATAGAATATGCCAGTTTCAAATTTTCAAACTTTCAAATTGTAACACCCCATTTGTTAAGATGGAATGCTATAGTAAATTATGGCGTGTCATCAAAGCATGCAAGGTAAATGTCTAAACATTCATTACCATAAAAGGAAATACCGGAATCAAACATCGGTAGTCCAAGTAACTCACACACAAGCAAATACAAGTACTGTAAATGGAAGGACTAAACAATGTCCAAATGAAGTAAAGTATGAGAAAGTAGGAATAAATGCAATGGTTAAAAGAGGCTGGAATGCTTCCATCCGAATGCACATACTCTTGAGATCCTACTTGCGATCTTGGGTACCTGCCGTTTGGGAACATGAAAAGGTAGACGGCTGAGCATAACGCTCAGTGCACGAATATACAATAAAGCATGAAAAGACATAGAATATGAAAGCATATAAAGAGCATAGAGAATGAATAGCAGCGGAAATCAATAAGTCCTGGGAAAAACCTAGGCGTATAACATGTTTAACTGGTTTTAGTTCTGAAAATATAACTTATGTTTACTTGTGAAATCTGTATTATTTTACTATACCAAAAGACAATATAGGTCATGAGGTCAACAACTTGCATGTATATATAGAGGGGTGACCTCGTCATGTTGTTAGAGGGGATGCCTCTAATTAGTATGGTTTGGGTAGGAGGGATCAGCTCCGTGTGAAGGATGCAAGGCACACACCACATTCACCATGAAATTCTGACTGAAATTGTAACTATTATACACCCATGCGCCCCACATGATAACATAATAAATAAAATGGCCAAATAACTTAAAGGGACGCCACGAGCTATCACTCCGCCGTGGTGAAGTCATAACACTAGTGCCTCCAGTGTTATGGTTATGGTACCTCCATAACTAGGTGAAACTGGTCATGCATGTATATGGCTAAGGTAAATAATAACATAAGCATTTAATTCTGTAACTACTGGGAAAAATAATTGGCTGCATACGGGAAATCCTAATAAAGGAAGAGATTGTTCTTACTAAAGGACGGGAATCCGTACCTTATGTCCAGTAGAAGCTAACGAAAACGCTGAAGAACCGACTCCGCCTTGACGGATAATACTACATAAGAATAGGAACGTGTATGAGTTGTCTAAATTACGTGTGTTTTACTGGTTCTGGGTGTTCTTAGCTTATTATACTTATTATGTCATGTTTTAACTGTTTAAGTGTTAACTGTATTTATTCTGATGTTATGTTGTGTATTAGTCATGCACTAGTGTATTATAATACTTGTATTGTAATACTACGTAACTTTCTAAAAAATAGCAGGTTTCCTAATATAGTAACTTTCCAAAAATAGAAAGTTTCCAAAAATAGTAAGTTTCCATAATTAGAAATAATCTAGATTATTAAGTCAAATAAAGTTTCATTAGTAAAATACAAGTCATGGTTTAAAGGTTATAGCTTATTAATTAAGTAACTTGGTTAATTAATTAAATTATACATTATAAGAATTTAATTAAAAATACATGTTTTAATTAAATTAAGCTAAGTAATAACTTAGGTTAGTCATGAAATATTATTTTAATATTTTAACCTAAGTCATGTATTTAATTAAATTAAAAAGTCTTGAAAATAATTTAATTAAACTATTAAACTTGTTTTTAAAATTCCCGAGCCGAACCCGTGTTTAAAAATATACCGAGCCCGAAAAATGCCTAGCCGACACCACATAGCCGGCGGCTAGTGGTGTCAGCCGGCGGCTGAATAACCACTGCAGCCCACTAGGTGGCTAGCCCGGTTAACCGGTTGCCACTGGCTAGCCATTGTTCCCACTACCGAGCCCAGCTAGCCACTGCTGAGCCCGGTTCACCCGGTTGTGCGCCGGTTCCCACCGGCTGTTGCCGGTTCCCACTGTTTTTGTCAAACCGAGCTACACCTAGACCCTAGTGGTCTCGGTTAGCCTCGAAACCAAATCCAAACACACACACCGACTCGCGGTCAGGTCCCCTTGCCTGCGTCCGAGCCAAACACATCCTACACCGAGACCTTGAGGTCTCGGCTGGGCAAAACAAACGCCACCGAGAGCCTTGAGGCTTTGTGTTTGTATCTCGGCCGAACCAACAAACACCAAACACCCCTTTATTCTTGATTTTAATTAGTCCCACATGTTTTCCTTGTTAGTTTTTAAGATTTATTATACCAAGATCATGAATTCATAAAAGAATTAAAATAAAAAGGGTTTTGATTATACCAAACACGTGGAAGAGAAGGTTATGATCACGAACACGTACACACAAGAATCAATTAGAAAAATTCGTCCCGAACACCCCTTTTGGTGATGAACAGTCGGTGGCAAGAAGGAAGGAGAGGCAAGGTTTTCTTGATTTTTGTGTAAACCTAAATTATGAATCAAAGTTCCATGGTTGTTTTGTTTATCATGGTTCATGGGCCAAAAGGCCCACCTCTTCCTTTCTTGCTCTCTTAGCCACGACACCCTTATGTCCCGAGGACAAAACCAAAGTTTTTCCCCGTTAAATGTCGTACATGTTCGTGTTTTATTTATCGTGTTCGTAACCACATTTATAATATATACGTAAGTACATGTTAATTAATATCGTGACACGTGAATTATATTATAAATGGAAAGTTTTAAATTTATCGTATTTTCGTGTATTAACTGTTCATGTTTACTGTTCATGGTATTTTAATGCGGGTTTTACAACTCTTCCCCTCCAAAATAACAATTCGTCCTCGAATTGAAGAAAAACATAAACTAAAAGAAAAACATACTCGAATCAGAACTGGAAATGAGGGTAAGAAGTCCGTATAGACTCCTCCGTATCCCAAGTGGCTTCCCGCTCAGGATAATCCCTCTAGAGGATTTTGACGAAAGGGGTCGTCTTCCTCCGCATGACACGATCTTGTCGCTCAAGAACTCTCTCGGGTTCTTCTACATATGAAAGATCCTCTCGAATCTGATCAAGCGGATACTGAACAATGTGAACAGGATGATAGTTGTATCCTCTGAGTAAGGACACATGGAACACGTTGTGAACGTGTGATAGCTGAGGCGGTAACGCTAAACGATATGACACTTCACCAACGCGTTCTATGATGTCGAACGGTCCGATGAAGCGAGGACTAAGCTTCCCTCTGATTCCAAAACGTTTAACTCCTCGTGCAGGTGATACCTTGAGGAAAACTTGATCACCTACGTTGAAAGATATATCCCTACGATGCTTATCAGCATAGCTCTTCTGGCGAGCACGAGCTTCCTGAAGCTTCACCTTGGCGACGACGACCTTCTCATTTGTCACCTCAATCATCTCTGGCCCTCAATCAGTCGTTCGCCCACTTGATCCCAGCATATTGGGGCGCAACACTTCCTGCCATACAACATTTCAAACGGTGCGCACTTGATGCTAGCTTGCCAACTGTTGTTGTATGCAAACTCCACTAAACAGATATAATCGTCCAAGTTTCATGCCCACTCTAGAGCACACACTCGCAGCATGTCATCCAATGTCTGAATGGTCCGTTCTGACTGTCCGTCGGTCTGAGGATGAAAGGCAGTGCTAAGCTTAAGTCTGGTGCCCCAAGCTTTCTGCAGACTCTACCAGAAACGTGATGTGAAACGAGGATCTCTGTCAGAGATGATTTCTAATAGAGTACCATGCAGTCTCATGATCTCCTTCTGAAACGTATCTGCCAATTTGCTGAACGGATGTTCTTTGCGGATTGGCCGAAAATGAGCAGATTTGGTCAATCGATCAACAATAACCCAGATGGCATCGTGTTTCTTCTGAGTAACCGGAAGACCAGTAACAAAATCCATGGAGATTTTGTCCCACTTCCAATGAGTGTATGGTCATCAGGAACAAAATCCGGTGGTTGCAGTAACCCACTGGCTCTCTGGTGTTCGATCTTAACCTGCTGGTAGATCATACACTTGGAAACGAAGGTGGCAACATCCTTCTTCATACCACTCCACCAGAAATGTTGCTTGATGTCATGGTACATCTTGGTGGAACCAGGATGTATGGAAAATAGAGAACTGTGAGCTTCATTCAGCACAACTTTCCTGAGTGTATGGTCATCAGGAACAACTAGTCTAGTGCCCTGCCATAAGATACCGTCATCATCAACACAAAACTCCGTCTGCTGATCATGGTTCTGAATGATAGCCCAAATCTCACCATCATCTTTCTGAGCTTCCTTGATCCTAGAATGCAAGTCTGGTTCCACTCTAAGATTTGCCCAGTAACCATGTCGTCCTTGTACACAAAACTCGATGTCTCTCATATCCAGGTCAAGGATGATCTCCTTTGCAACCTTGATGCCAGCAATCATACCCGACCTTCTGCTTAGAGCATCAGCCACCACATTCGCCTTACCAAGATGGTACTGAATGTTGGTGTCGTAATCCTTTAGTAGCTCTAACCATCTTCTCTGTCTCATGTTTAGTTACTTCTTGGTGAATATGTACTTGAGACCCTTGTGATCTGTGAAGATGTCACATGATTCACCATACAAATAATGCCTCCAGATCTTCAACGCGAAAACAACTGCTACATGTTCCAAGTCATGTGTAAGATAGTTTTCTTCATAAGGTTTAAGCTGCCGTGATGCATATGTAATAACCTTCCCATGTTACATGAGAACACAGACCCGTTCCTGAAGCATCACTATAGATCTGAAATCCACCTGTACCAGATGGGAGAGTAAGAATAGGTGCAGTCACTAACTTCTGCTTAAGGTCTTTAAAGCTCTTCTCTCGTTCCTCAGTCTAGACGAATTTGTCACCTTTTCTCATCAGCTTAGTCAGGGGTAAGGCCAGTCGTGAAAATTTCTCTACAAACCTGCGGTAGTAGCAAGCCAAACCTGGAAATGTCCTGTTCTTTAACCCGTAACTGATGTTAGCCGGACCTCAGATCGATCTTTCAGAAATACTTGGCGCCCTGAAGTTGAACGAAAAGGTCATCAATACGCGGCAAAAGATAACGATTTCTGATCGTGATCTTGTTTAGCTCACGATAATCTATAAAGAAACGCATGTTGCCGTCTTTCTTCTCCACGAATAGAACCAGTGCACCCTATGGCGATCCACTAGGACAGATGAAACCTTGCTCCGGAAGTTCCTGCATCTGATCTTTTAACTCCTTATGCTCAATGGGAGCCATGCGATAAGGAGCCTTGGAAATTGGATCTACACCTGGAATGAGCTCCATTCTAAACTCGACTTCACGAACATGTGGTATGCCCGGAAGTTCATCAGGAAATACGTCAGGAAATTCTGACACAATAGGCTGATCTTGGATTGATGGAGACTCGGCAGTAATGTCATGAATATTGGCTATGAAGCCCTGACAGCCGTGTGTTAGTAATGCACGCGCCTCCATGGATGAAATAATTTATACAGACCTCCCTGGCAGAAAACCATGGTGTATGTACTCTGGAGATTTAACGTCACCGAAGATAACCTGATAAGTGTGGCAATCTATATTTCCCAGGTGTTTGGATAACCAGTCCATGCCCAAAATCAAGTCAAAATCACACATGTCCAAAGGAAGTGCGTCAACTCGGTGTATTCTATCATCAAATTCTAGGGGAAGATCTCTGTACACCTGGGTGATTCTACAGAGTCCCTAAGTGGCATGGAAATGCTTAAGGCGTTATCTAAAGGCATAAGGGAAATCCTAACACGTGTAGAAAAAGCAGTAGATACGACTGAATGTGTCACTCTAGTATCAAACAAAACACATGCTGGCAGACCATTCATAAAGATATTCCAAGTGATGGTACCTGAAGTCTTGTTCGCCTGGTCTCTAGTATTAGTGAACACGCGACTTGAAGTAGGAGGTGGTTTGGAGTCGACATGTCTAGAGGTGCCTTCTATCTCACCTTGGCGAAAATCCTTCTGCTGATGGCTTGATTGGCCACACTTGAAACAACCACCAGTACCTCGGCGACAAACACCAGAATGTCTGCGCAAACAAGAAGGGCAGATAGGATGCGTGAATCCTCCAACAGGCATCCTTGCTAGCTGTGAGACTGTTTTAGGATTACATGCATGAGACATGATCATGTAACATAAGTATGATTACATAGAAGGTTTAAATAGTTACCAGATGAAGCAGAACGGTTAGGCTGCGAACCTCTGCGGTCCTGGTCCTTGTCGTTGCCATTGCTCCTGAATATGAAGGCTGGAGTGTCAGAATACATGAACATAACGCAGTTTAATAATAAAAGAAGTAAATGTAGGGACCTGCTGTTGTTGGCATTATTACGTTAATTGTTATTACCGCCACGCCTATCTGAAGCAGAACGATCATAGGACTGGTCGTTTCCCTTGGATGACTGTCGTTGAGTGGCCGGAGGTTTCCGGTCCTCAGTCTTCTGTCTGAAATGAAAAATTGAACAGAGGATGATATAAACATGAAAATACTAAAAGGAAATAAATCATTACATTTGGTAATTGAAGATACCTCTTCACTGTTCGGTCATCACCAAACTCTTTTCGTTCTTGGGGCATCTCAAGCTTACAGGCTGCATCGGCCACTTGTGCTACTGTAGTGAATGTAGCACATACCAAGCTGTTGGCGACCGAAGTGCAAAGAGCCTAATGAAACTTCTCAGCTTGCTCCTCAGCAGTTCCTGCGGCTGGACCCAGAAATCCTGCTAAACAAAGAAACCTCTGCATGAACTCATTGCTTTTCTCACCAGCAACCTGTCGAATGTTGTGTTAGTCTCTCTTGAGCTTCTCTTGTTCAGCATGTGGAAAGTACTGATTAAGGAAGAGCTGCTTAAACTGCGCCCATGTCAACAGTGCCACCTAATCATCACCACCGCTGGCCTGCTTAACTGATTTCCACCACTACAGCACATCCCCTTCAAACTTATAGCAAGCTAGCCTTGTCTTGAAGACACCGTCACAACCCATCGCATCAAATATCTTCTCAATGTGAGACATCCAAGCTTCAGCCTCAGAAGGGCTGTCAATCTGCTCAAACAAACGGGGTCTCTGTTTGTTGAATCGCTGTAACCAAGTCATGAGGGTAACAGGTGGCGGAGGTGGAGGATTGTTGTTGTTGTCCTGTGGATGAGGGCCAAACTGATTGCGATGAGCCTGGAATTCGGAATGAACTTCGTCCCCGATTTCATTGCGAAGTTGTGGAAGGAGGGCTTGCAGAGCTGCATTGACAACTGCAGCTAATTCTTGAGCATTGCGTATGTTCACCATCTAACAGCTTTAAACAAACAAATTGCAGCATAAATGATAAGTCTGAAATGAAATGAACATAAAGATGCATGAATAATGTATAAATCAGTGAAACAGTTTATAATGCATGAAACAATGTAAAATGCATAATGCAGTTTACAAAACTTTTATATGAGCGAGAGTGAACGCCTATGGTCATTTCACCCAGAACAAAAGACATAGCGGGGGACGCCTATGGGTCGATCCCAAAGTTAAAAGTTTTGATAAAAGCACATGCGACTAAATAGGGCCAGTCCTGTACCAACCATTACTTAGTCATAAACTTGCGACAAAGATATGAATGCATAAAATAAATGAAAATGAATGAATGCATGAAAACTAACTGTCAGTTCTAGGAAGACGTTGGTGACTACCCGTACGTCACAGGTCATGTTTTTTATAGAGCTACAAGCCGAAACCTTGGCTCTGATACCATAATTGTAACACCCCATTTGTTAAGATGGAATGCTACAGTAAATTATAGCGTGTCATCAAAGCATGCAAGGTAAATCTCTAAACATTCATGACCATAAAAGGAAATACCGAAATCAAACATCGGTAGTCCAAGTAACTTACACACAAGCAAATATAAGTACTATAAATGGAAGGACTAAACAATGTCCAAATGAAGTAAAGTATGAGAAAGTAGGAATAAATGCATATGGCAAAAGAGGCTGGAATGCTTCCATCCGAATGCACATACTCTTGAGATCCTACTTACGACCTTCGATACCAGCCGTTTGGGAACATAAAAAGGTAGACGGTTGAGCATAACGCTTAGTGCAAGGATATACAATAAAGCATTAAAATACATAGAATATGAAAGCATATAAAGAGCATAGAGCATGAATAGTAGCGGAAATGAATAAGTCCTGGGAAAAACCTAGGCGTATAACATGTTTAACTGATTTTAGTTCTGAAAATATAGCTTATGTTTACTTGTGAAATCTGTATTAGTTTACTATACCAAAAGCCAATATAGGTCATGCGGTCAACAACTTGCATGAATACATAGAGGGGTGACCTCGTCATGTTGTTAGAGGGGATGCCTCTAATTAGTATGGTCTAGGAGGGATCAGCTCCTTGTGAATGATTCAAGGCACACACCACATTCACCATCAAATTCTGACTAAAACTGTAACTAGGATGCACCTATACGCCCCCACATGATAACATAATAAATAAAATGGCCAAATAACTGAAAGGGACGCCACGAGCTATCACTTCGCCGTGGTGAAGTCATAACACTTGTGCCTCTAGTGTTATGGTTATGGTACCCTCATAACTAGGTGAAACTGGTCATGCATGTATATGGCTAAGGTAGCTAATAACATAAGCATTTAATTATGTAACTACTGGGAAAAACAGTTGGCTGCATACGGGAAATCCTAATAAAGGAAGAGATTGTCCTTACTGAAGGACGGGAATCCGTAGCTTATGTCCAGTAGAAGCTAACGAAAACGCTGAAGAACCTACTCCGCCTTGACGGATAATACTACATAAGAATAGGAACGTGTGTGAGTTGTCTGAATTACATGTGTTTTACTGGTTCTGAGTGTTCTTAGCATATTATACTTATTCTGTAATGTTTTAACTGTGTAAGTGTTAACTGTAGTTATTCTAATGTTTTGTTGTGTATTAGTCACGTACTAGTGTATTATAATACTTGTATTGTAATACTACGTAACTTTCTAAAAAACAGCAGGTTCCCTAAAATCGTAAGTTTCCAAAAATAGAAAGTTTCCAAAAATAGTAAGTTTCCATAATTAGAAAATAAGCTGGATTATTAAGTCAAATAAAGTTTAATTAGTAATATACAAATCAGGGTTTAAAGGTTATAGCTTATTAATTAAGTAACTTGGTTAATTAATTAAACTATACATTATAAGAATTTAATTAAAAATACATGTTTTAATTAAATTAAGCTAAGTAATAACTTAGGTTAGTCATGAAATATTATTTTGATATTTTAACCTATGTCATGTATTTAATTAAATTACAAAGTCTTAAAAATAATTTAATTAAACTTTTAAACTTAATTTAAAATTCCCGAGCACGAACCCATGTTTAAAAATATAACCGAGCCCAAAAAATCCCTAGCCGACACCACATAGCCGGCGGCTAGTGGTGTCAGCCGGCGACTGAATAACCACCGCAGCCCACCAGTGGCTAGATCGGTTAACCAGTTGCCACTGGCTAGCCATTGTTCCCACTGTCGAGCCCATCTAGCCACTGCCTGAGCCCGGCTGTGCGCCGGTTCCCACCGGCTGTTGCTGGTTCCCACTGTTTCTGTCAAAACGAGCCACACCGAGACCCTAGTGGTTTCCATTAGCCTCGAACCCAAATCCAAACACACACCCCGACTAGCGGTTGGGTCCCCTTGCATGCGTCCGAGCCAAACACACCCTACATTGAGACCTTGAGGTCTCGGCTGGGCAAAACAAATGCCACCGAGAGCCTTGAGGCTCTCGGTTTGGGTCTCGGCCAAACTAACAAACACCAAACACCCCTTTATTCTTGATTTTTATCCCACATGTTTTCCTTGTTAGTTTTTAAGATTTATTATACCTATCATGAATTCATAAAAGAATTAAAAGAAAAAGGGTTTTGATTATACCGAACACGTGGAAGATAAGGTTATGATCACGAACACGTACACACAAGAATCAATTAGCAAAATTCGTCCCGAACACCCCCTTTGGTGATGAACAACCGGCGGAAAAAAGGAAGGAGAGGCAAGGTTTTCTTGATTTTTGTGTAAACCTAAATTATGAATAAAAGTTCCATAGTTGTTTTGTTTATCATGGGTCATGGGCCAAAAGGCCCACCTCTTCCTTTCTTGCTCTCTTATCCGCGACACCCTTAAGGCCCGGGGAGAAAACCGAAGTTTATCCCCGTTAAATTATATGTCGTACATGTTCGTGTTTTATTTATCGTGGATTTATTTATCGTGTTCGTAACCACATTTATAATATATACGTAAGTAAATGTTAATTAATATCATGACACGTGAATTATATATAAATGGAAAGTTTTAAATTTATCGTATTTTCGTGTATTTACTATTCATGTTTACTGTTCATGGTATTTTAATGCGGGTTTTACACAAATAATTAATTTAATAAAATATTTTCTTAAAAAGAAAGTTTAATAAAAACTAGTCACACTTAATAAAAAGTGAGTTTTAAGAAAAGATTAAATCCTTGATCACTTAATTAGGATGAGTACTTGTTTTTACATACCTTAAGTGATAATGGTTGAACTAAAAATACTTGAACTCAAGAATTCATTTTTCGTTGTTTTCATAATGCTTGTTTTTACATATTGTCGTAATGAAAACAAAGCGAGACCGGAAAATGCAAGTAACGTTTTTAGGCATCATTGCATTAACAATAACCCCCTTTTTGATTCCGACAATACATAAACTCAATCACATAGAAAACATGATTTTTGAAGACGAGTTTATTTCATTTCTCCCCCTTTGTCGAAGCAAAAAGGTTGCAAAAGTCTTTGAAGAAGAAAAGAACCGGACTTTGCAAATGCTCCCCCTTGGTGCTTACTCCCACTTGCTTGGGGCACCAAGGAATCGAGATACGGTGACAAGCTACATATAAGGGTTAGTAGTACAGAAGATACACCCAACAAGATATAGCAAAGGTCACACAAGAAAAATAAAAGAGAAGAGATCAGGATCCAAGATAAGTCATGTTAAAAGGAAAACATGAGAAAAGATACAAGGAAACAAACCATACAAGAGATGTATGAAAATTATAACAAGCCAAAAGAAAAGCATAGATCTAATCCTAGTTAAACTAGAACTCTAAGATTTACTTGAACTAGATGTCTTGAAGATAAGCAACCAATGCTTGGATAAAAGACAAGGTAGTGGCGGAAGGAGGTGGTGGTGGCTTGGTAGTAATCTCATAGTCATAATGAAGAGGAGGTTTGACTAAGAGACTCTTGATGCAATTCAACTCCTCATAGATGTGAGCCATAGCAAGATGTTGATATTGACACCAATGACAATATGTTCCATGATGCATGACATTATCATGTGAAGGAGGAAGAACACTAAAGGCTAGTGGTGGAAGATAAGAGGTTCCACAATCAACATTCTTAGAAAGAGAAGAGATATGATTTTGAGTGTTCTTGGGTGAATTGGGATTGAAAGCAATTGGAGAAAAGGGAGGATAGTCAAGGATTTCATTTGGAGAATAAGACATTTTGATTTGAGAAAGGATTCAAAATGCTTGGGGTTAAATAGAGAAAGCTCAAGATATTTTGAGGGTGGTAAAAGGGTTGAAACAAAGATTCCAAAAAGTGTTGGAACAAATTTGGAGTTTCAGAAATACCAGAAATAGGAAGCACTGTACGCGGTTCCTTTTCTCCACCGGCGGTTCCATATCGATATGGAACCGCGGTCTCATTAATGAACCGCCCACAGTGGGTTGATTTTGGTGATGAAGGAGGATTTTCTAATTCGACAAATCCTATTTTTCTAGTCTAACTAATCATAGAGATATGCTAAGAAGCAAATATAGACAAAGAAAACACACAATAACTCACCAAACAAGGTTTTGACCAAAATACATGGATTTTGAAGAAAATCGATGTTGGAGGTGTGTTGAACTAGACAATAAGTCACGACACAATGATCCTCCATAGTTCATTTTTGTTCTTGCTATATTTGAGAGACACATACATATGAATTATGTAAGCTCATTATTAATAGCAAGAAGCTATGAAAAACGTTTTTAGATTGAATTAACAATGCAAAAACATTTCTCGACCATTTTAAAAAGAACTTTGAGAATTTTGAAAAACAAAAGAGAGGTTTTCCAAAAAGAGTTTGCAATACTCAATGACTCAAAGAAAGAAAAGACTCAAAAGAGAAAAAGACTCGATTAATAAAATGCGCAATTAAGGAATATGTTCCATTAAACCTAGACCTAGACGCAAGTAAATTAAAGGTTCCCTCTTAAGTGGCTTAGTGAAGATATCGGCTAAGTTTTCTACCGAGGGTACCTTCTCAATCGAAATGTTCCCCTTTTGAACATTATCCCTAAGGAAATGGTGGCGAATCTCTATGTGCTTAGTTCGCGAATGTTGCACGGGATTCTTGCTAAGTTCTATTGCACCCTTATTGTCGCACATGATGGGAACATCATCAAGAGAAATCCCGTAATCAACAAGAGCTTGCTTCATCCATAGAGCTTGTTGACAAGCTTTACCGGCACTCACATACTCGGCTTTCGTGGTGGATATTGCAAGAGTGGTTTGTTTCTTGGAGAACCAAGAAGTTAAACAACAACCCATGAAAGTACAAACTCCACTAGTGCTTTTCCGGTACACATAGTCTCCCGCATGATCCGAGTCCGCGTAGAAAATGGTTCCCTTTAGGATACCATAATCCTAAATGTATAGTGCCCTTAATGTATCGGATGATACGCATAACGATTCAAGGTGAGAGGTTTTGGGAGCCTCTTGGAAGCAAGCACAAAGGAAAACACTAAACATGATATCCGGTCGACTTACCGTTAGGTACAACAAACTACCAATCATACCTCTATATTTGGTGTTGTCTACCGACTCACAATCATCATCTACGGTGAGTTTAGTATTCGAGGCCATAGGGGTCTTTATCGGTCTAGTGTCATCTAATCCAAATTTCTTTAGCATTTCTTTAACATACTTGGATTGATTAAAAAATACCATCGTCCATTTGTTTAATTTGGAGTCCTAAAAAAAGTTAAGTTCTCCCATTATACTCATTTCAAAGTCGTCATGCATGATTTTGGCAAAGACATCACACAATTATTGACAAGTTGACCCAAATATAATGTCATCAACATATATTTGTACGATAATGAGGTGAGAACCTTTCTTCTTTGTAAAGAGAGTTTTATCTATCATTCCCATGGTATACTCATGTTTAACAAGAAACGATTTAAGTCTATCATACCAAGCTGTGGGTGCTTTTTTAAGACCATAAAGAGCCTCCTTAAGCTTCTAAACATGATCCGGTTTCTCAAAATCAATGAAGCCGGGAGGTTCAGCCACATATACCTCCTCTTTGATCAAACCGTTAAGAAATGCACTCTTTACATCCATTTGTTGAAGCTTAAAGTATAAGTCACAAGCGTAGGCTAAAAGGATTCTAATGGATTCTAATCTTGCTACGGGTGCGTATATCTCGTCATAATCAATACCTTCTTGTTGATTATATCCTTGAGCTACAAGTCTAGCCCTGTTACGAGACACAACACCATTCTCGTCTAACTTATTCCTGTATACCCATTTGGTTCCTATAATGGTAGAACTACTAGCTGGAGGAACAAGTTCCCAAACGTCATTAGCAATAAATTGATTCAATTCTTCTTACATAGCATGACCCAACTCTCATCCATCAAAACTTCTTTAGCATTCTTTGGTTCAATCAAGGAGACAAAACAAAAGAAGTTACTTTAATTTTGGAATTGAGATCTTAGGTTCCTTTAATGTAATTCGCCTATGACGTTGTCAAGAGCATGATCCTTTGACTCCTTAATGTTTACTCCCTTTTCAATATTAAGGTCCTCAACTCCTATTTTTCTAACAACTTTGGCTTTAACTGTGTCTATTTCATCCAAGTCATCATTTACCAAAGGTGGTGTCATAGATGAAGGAGGGGTTTCTTCAAAAGTCACTTTAAGTGATTCTTCAATTACACTCGTGGTTCTATTGAGGACTATGTAGGCTTTGCTAGTTTGGGAATAACCTAAAAAGATACATTCGTACGACTTTGGGTCGAACTTAGTAAGGTAATATTTGGTGTTGAGAAGGAAGCACTTGCTTAAAGTATTCCAATGAGGGATTCTTACATTTAAGAATCTCATAGGGGGTCATTCCTAGGAAAGCTCGAATAAGAATTCGGTTAAGAATATAGGTCGATGTGTCCACGGTATTGTACCAAAATTTTTGAGGCAAAGATTGTTTGTTTAACATCATCCTACTCATCTCTTGGATGGTCCTATTCTTACTTTCAACTACCCCATTTGATTGTGGAGTGCGAGGAGCCGAGAAGTTATGGGTAATACCATGAGCTTCACAAAAGGCAACGAATTGTACTTCATTATCAAATTCCCTACCATGATCCGTCCTAATAGAGACAATTGAACATCCTAGTTGATTTTGGATTCTTCGAATAAAGATTTCGAAGTGATCGAAAGCTTCATTCTTAGACGCCAAAAATCTAGTCCAAGTGAATCTAGAATTGTCGTCAACTATAACTAGGGTATAAAGGTTACCTCCATAACTTCGTATAGCGGAAGGTCCAAAGAGATCCATATGTAGGAGCTCTAAGCACCGAGAGCTTGAAACCAAATTATTGGCTTTTTGACTTGAGTGAACTTGCTTCTCAACTTTGCAAGCATCACAAAAATTGTTAGCCTCAAAATATTGAGTCAAACAAGAATGCTCGGTCATAGGTTATTATGTTAACATTAATTAGAACGTTGTAATAGGTAGCTAATTAGTCTGGGTTTACGGGCTTGGATTTAAACTACTTAAAGTCCAAAAGACAAGCCCGACCCAATATATATCCCATTAAAGCCCGCATGTGGGTGGACTATATATACTCCCCTCCTAGCATGTTAGGAGGGTTGGTTGTTCATTTGTTTCTCTCTCTTCTAATCTAGTATTCACCACGTTTCACCATTCTCTCTCTTTTCTCTCTACTTTCACTCTCTAGAATTCATCTATCTTTCTTCTATTTTCTTTCTTTAATTCGTGTTCAATCACCTAAATATATGGGATAACAGTTGGTATCAATCCCCACGGGGTAGATTTGTGATTGGTTGTTGTTATTGTATTTGATTCGAATGATTTAATCCATAAATCATCTCGGATTCAAATTCTTTTTTCGTGTTTTTGGTGCTCCAAGTGATTTCTATCTCTTCTATATAGTTGTAGTAGTGATTTGAGTATTTTGGTTTGGACAAACACACGAATTTCTTGCTCAAAGTTACGAAAGTACATCCTTCATTGCGACAGAAAACCATCGGAATACACAGGTAAGTACATTGCGATCACAAAAACCCTAGGGTTTCTACATTGAGACCTACTTATTGCGATAACTCCCTTATTCCGATCGAGGATTGCGATCGTACATTGCGATCGTGAATTGCGACGGAATTTAAGGCATATTGCGACGTTACTCTGCCAAAATTTTGACAACATTGCGATAGGTATTGCGATCAAACATTCCGATAATTCACATTGCGATAGGTATTGCGACCAAACATTCTGATATGTAACATTGCGATAGGTATTGCGATCAAATATTCTGATAAGTAACATTGCGATAGAGGATATTGCGATAGCAGGGATATTGCGATACAAGGGATATTTCAATAAGAGTGACATTGCGATGAGTTATATTGCGATGATTTGTATTGCGATGAATGACATTGCGATGCTAAAGTTTGTTTGAGTAATTTTTAGACTTAGCCACTATCTAGACTAGTCCCAGAACATAGTTTACACGAAGATAAAAAAAAGAGTTAAAATTTTCCCGTCATGTAAATTCATTTTTTTTCCATAGTAGTTTTACGACATTTCTAGCTCGACTTCAAAATTTGGCGATTACAAAATTTTTTGGTCTACCGTTTTATCGGACTGGGGAATTTATTGTCAGAACGGATTATCAGTTAGCCGACTTGTTCACGAAAGCTTTGTCAAAAGATATGTTTGAGTACCTTGTTAGGCAAATTGGTATGAGATGTTTGACTCCAGCAGACCTGGAGATTCTAGCAAAGGTACCTGCTTGATTCATATTTCAAACATCTACATGTATATATCTATGAAAAGCAAAATACAAAAATATAAAACATAGAAAAACAATATAAAAAATGAAAATCTTTCAAAATACAAAAATATTCTTCTCGACATGTCTTTCAGTTTCGATAATATGCACGTGCCTAAAAAATGTCGCTCAATAACGACACGGGTGTGTACATAAAGCTCGAATGAAAGTTGTAAATATTTTTCAAAACATGTCATTTCTTCTTTTTTATATAAAGGAAAATGTCTATTTTGGACAATCTATCTAGGGTTGAGCTTGTCACAAAACATTCCAAGTTTTGAGCTCAACACTATGGCTTGTGATTACTTTCAGATTACAACCCGGATCTATATTCACGGGGGAGTGTACGATTTAGTGCTCTTACCCTCAGCAAAAGAAGAGAAATCTTCTTATACTTGAGTGGATTCGTCAAGACATTCAAAGTCTATGAACTCAAGTTTATGCTTTCGAAAAACCATGTCGCCAAAAAGAATGGATTTTTCAAAAAGCGTTGAACACAATTGTTTCAAGAGTTTTTCAATGATATTCAAAATATTTCAAAGATTGTGTGTTCAACAACTCCTATCCTCAAAAAGCTAAATGTGGATCACATCCTCATAATGACAATTCAATTGGATCAATTTTTGAGCGGGGGCTTTCCAAAATCAAAGTTTTAATGTTGTTGGATATATTAAGTCACGACAATTTTTTATGTATCCAACACATTGTGTGCACATATCATTTGGTATCATTCACATAAAAAGATTTGATGTTCGTGAGCACATTCTTCAGTGACAATCTTTTATGTGTTCATGAACATGCAGTGTGCGAGTACAATTTTTTCAAGAGTTTTTCAATGATTATTCAAAATCTTTCAAAAATTATGTGCTCGACACTACATAAAATGTTCTGTTTATTCATGCTAAGTTTGACACATTTTCTCCTAAAAGTTTTCAAGACTATTTTTCGTGATATATTTTAATCAAATTTGGTATCTCTAATATCAAACGATTTTATATATTAAAGATAGGGAGAAAATGTGATTAAAATGTGATTAAAAGACTCAAGCACTCATGGTTACGATCAAAAACCCACAACATCTTTAATCCACGACGTTATTGGTGTCAAAAGGGTGGTTAGGTTTAAGTCCTATGATCCAACCAGAACCGGAGGGATCTTCCCCGGACAACCCAATAGATTATTAGAAGTCCTTAGCAAAGATGGAGTAGAATGTGAACGTAGCTGAATGCCGACTAAGTACTGAAGCTAGCACTGGAACAATCACAACAAGTTGCTAGTAAATGATGTCTTGGTAAGCATTGAAGGGGTTGAAGAATGAAAAATAAACGTAAGGATAAAGGTTGAAAACAAAGAAGCCCTCCATACAACTTTGGCAGAAACCGGGTCAACACATCATGAAGACAACGCATCATGGACCCAGTGATGTAATGCACAACCCTTACCTAGCTGCTCAGGCTTCTCTCAAAAGAAGTTTGTTTTATTGTCACGGAGAACAACATGAATTCTATTGACTTTCTCACTCCGAGTTAGTTGATATTGAATAGGTGGCATCTGCTCCAGCCTCCGACCACTTAAAGTGCACAAATCGAGTCTAGAGCCAAGAGATCAATAAAATCTCGTTAGGACACACGGATGACGATCAAGAGAGTCCCTATGCTATATCCTTGCGATATTTCTAGAACACTCATAGTGATACTACTTAATATTCACAATGATGAGTGGAAATCCTTCCAGTGTTAACATCAAACAACACTGCGGTAGGTCGTATGTAAGATTCTTCATGAATTGAACATATGTAAAACTGAAAAGTAACAGTGGTTTGATTCTGAATTGATTCAAACTCGTTTCAGGTTTCTACGCAATATCTTTATGGTCTTGCCAGAACACTCAGAGTGATATTCATTAATATTCACAATGACGAATGGAAAACCTTCTAGCGTCAACATCAAACAGCGCTACGGTAGGTAACTTGCGAGATTCTTTATGGATCTAGCTTGTGTCAACTAGAAAGCAACAATGGTGAGATTCTTTATGAATCAAACTTGTTCCAGGAATTTGAATTGACGACTTTAATCAAGCGGATATCTATCCAATTGATTCACTTTATATGTTCGTAGTCTTGCTTTGAGACGGTCGAGTAAAGAGAACGGCTAGTACAGCCGCGAAACCCTGTCAAGGAGATTCTTAATTGAAACTACCTAATCACATGTACGATATTTAATACCGTGTAACGATCTTCACCGACCAGAGGTAACACGCTACCGATTTAGGACGAATGTCAAAGCCATTCAGTCCGTGTCTATGTTTTATCTCAAGAAGGTGACGTTCCGGTGTACTCAGCAAAGTCGAAGATTCAAAACCACATACTCATGCCCAAAGATATTCAGCAATCAAGAAAGCAAAAGACTTCCACAACTCTGATGATCAAAATCTTCCTTATCAATTAATCTAGGGGAATGACCTCTCTTCAAAGGAGATTGTTAGCAAGCTTTCAAGATGATGCAATGTATGAGCATGTGGATGAAGACACAAGATCGCAAGATGGCAAACACAAGTCAAGAATTATTTGAAGATCTCAAGTCAAAAGACAAAGTCGTAAGACAACGACAAAGGCTCAAATATCACAGCATGAAGGAACAAGACTACCGTTACACGTTCAAGACTCATTTATGACGAGATTCGTAATCTCCATTGATCTCCAAATATCAAAAGGGTATGACCTTACATTGGGTGAGATTGTTAGCCTCAAAATATTGAGTCAAACAAGAATGCTCGGTCATAGGTTATTATTGTAACATTAATTAGAACGTTGTAATAGGTAGTTAATTAGTCGTGGTTTACGGGCTTGGATATAAACTACTTAAAGTCCAAAAGACAAGCCCGACCCAATATATAGCCCACTAAAGCCCGCATGTGGGTGGACTATATATACTCCCCTCCTAGCATGTTAGGAGGTTTGGTTGTTCATTTGTTTCTCTCTCTTTTAATCTAATATTCACCAAGTTTCACCATTCTCTCTCTTTTCTCTCTCTACTTTCTCTCTCTAGAATTCATCTATCTTTCTTCTATTTTCTTTCTTTAATTCTTGTTCTATCACCTAAATATATGGGATAACAAAATTGACTATCAAACTTCATCGTGGGGAGATGTCTTACCAACTCCTTAGAGACTAAAGATTGAATTAAACGCATATTAGCGTGACCTAATCTCCTATGCCAAAGAGTAGAACTATCATCTAAAGCCCATGCTTTCTAACACCTTTTCCAGACCTTTCCATCTTTTACGATTTCACTTTGCCAATGATATTGCCACGTCGATTACTAGAGAAAGTAACGTTACCTCCATCATATGCTTTGTAGTGCGAGAAAAAACTTCGATTACCCGTCATGTGTTTAGAACATCCACTATCATTAATCCACTCGTCGGGCTCTAAATCGATTCCCAAGCATATCTAGGTAACAACATACAAGATCAAACATTTGGTCCCCAATATCTCATGGGTCCAAAGTTGTTAGTTCCAAACATCCCTTGCATATGGTTGGGATGCATGAATGGAGGAGACATTCCCCATGGAGAAAAATATTGTTGTTGATAATTGTTCCAATTCATATGGCTATTTTGTTTTCCATTGTTTCTCCTAGGTGTCTTTGATCTTGATCTAGAATTATTGTTATTTCTTCTAGGTGTTGGAGTTTTACTTTTAGGTCGTGACTTAGCTTGATCATCTCTTTTTGGTGTAGGTGTTCTACTTCTAGGTTTTGACTCATTGCGTACTCTTGGAGATGTAGATGATTGTCTAGATAAATTACTAGTACCCATTAAAGGTTTACTTAAAGGCTTGTAGAATTTACCAAGAGCATTTTTATCAAGAATATGTACTTTTCCTTGTTAACAAGAAGATGTTTTGGCCCTTCACCTAAAATAGACTTTTCAGAAAATTCAGGATTTTCACAAAAACTGGCTTCTGTCCGCGGTTCGTTATCACTAGCCGCGTTTCTATAGTCATAAAGAACCGTGCCATATACTGGCGTACCGCGTACAGAGGTGCGTTTTTCTGAAAACCTAACTTGTTTTGGTTCACTAGTTGATGCTTCATTAGTGTTATAACCCAACCCAAGTCTTTCCTTAGAATGAATTTGTTTGTTTAACATATCATCAAGAGCACTAGTACCTTTCATGAACTTTTCCAATTTAATGGAGGTACTCTTGAGATCTTCATTCTTTTGTCTAAGGTTTTCATATTTTAGACAACATAAATCAACTTCTTTGTTTTTATCAAGCTTAGCTAATTTCTCTCTTAGCTCACTAATCTCATTTTCAAGCTTAGTTCTAGTTGATTTTAGCACTTTGTTCTTTTCAATGAATTTAAGGCTAAGTTTATGTAAATTGTTGAATTGGCCTTCTAATTCGTTAACATATAGAGAAGAACTATTATCGTTAACATCTTCCAATTAATGCCGTGTGGTTCTTGTCGCGTGAAGGCTTAGTACAATCACCGATGAAATGGTTCGGATCACCGCATCTAAATCATTTCCTATCACCTTTATCATCCTTGGTAAATCAGTTTTTGGAGAAGGATTTCTTGTCGTTTCTTGGTAGCCTCACGTATTGACCTCGTCTCTTGAAGAAATTCTTGAAGTCTCTAACCGCCATAGCATATTACTCATCATCACTATCCGAGGAGCTTTCATGGTCACTTTGTGGATTCTTTACCTTGAGTGCTAGAGACTTTCTTTCACTCTTGGTTTTCACCATTTTCGAGTCCTTCAAAATTATCATCTCATAAACTTCCAAGTTGCCAATGAGTTCATCGAGTGATAATGTGGTGGGATCCTTTGATTCTTCAATCGCCGTGACTTTGGCTCTCCACTTTGGATGCAACGCCCTTAGAAACTTTCTAACATTGTTCTTGCTAGAAAAACCTTCATTAAGTGCTTTTAGACTAGTAATAATAGTGTTAAATCTAGCAAATGCACTATCAATAGTTTCATCTTCTAAGATGACAAATTGTTCATATTGTTGAACAAGAAGATCGATTTTACTTTCTTTGACTTGGCTATTACCTTGGTGGGTTATTGATGAGACTGAATTTATACATAGTCTAATTGTAAAACCCACATTAAAATACCATGAACAGTAACTATAAACAGTAAATACACGAAAACACGAATAAAATAAAACTTTCCATTTATAATATACGACACGTGTCACGACATTAAATAACATGAATTACGTATATTATTAATGCACGATAAATATTTAGTATAATATTTATTAATCACGACATGTAAATACGAACATACACGAATATTAATTTATCATGAACAAGGCCCAGTTTGGCCTTGTTGGGTCTTGGAGCCGTGGCCACCAAAGAGGGAAGGACCCAGCCCTTTTAAAATATAATTAACCAAAAGTAAAACACAGGGAGATCATATGCAGAATTTTTTACAAAAAAGATAAAACCCTAGCCCCCATAGGAGACCTTAGCCGCGGCACACAAGGAGAAGAAGGAGAAGAATTTTTCGGTTTTGATCTAAGGGGTTTATGTGTTTGTGTTCGTGTTCCAATTGTATGGTCATCCACGCATTCGGTATCACCATAACCATCATCTTTTTATTTTCTTTTACCTTTTAATTATGCTCATGTAAATTAAATATTAAAAACATAATTAAACATGTTAGATAAACTCATGAATCGTGAAAAGGTTTTGGGTTTGGTTGATTTTGGCTCGGCCGAGAGTTTAACCGAGGGCTCTAAGCTCTCGGTGGGTTTTATTTCACCACCAACCGAGACCCCATGGTCTCGGTGTTAGTTTTGTTCAGTCGGCCGCAAGGAAAAGGGAACCCCGACTGATATCCCACTTCATGATATCCCAAAACATGCTATAATGAATGACATGAAAATGAAGTAAAAATGACTTCATAAGACTATAATTACTTCAAAAGCTGCGAAATTTAGATAAAATTATTCTTTTTACATAGGGTCCCAGACACGGATATTACACATCATAAGTTTTATAAGATGTACCAAACATTTTCTTTATTGTCTTAGTGCAACCAAATTTGAAGGGGGTAGATACCAAAATGGACAGCTTTTTACAATATTAACAAAATATTAGACCAACAAGACATGAAATCTTCAAGGTGTCGCTATCCTGCGGGCTCCCATCCTTAGCAAAATTAAGCATTAGCATTACATGAGAAATAACATGTAAAAAGGTCAACATAAAGATGAGTGAAATTCATAGGTTTAATAAGTAGTAATGTGAAATACAAACATTAATTTTTATAAATTAGTAACAGGATATGATTTAGTACCGTCTTACAAAATCATTTATATTTATTTATTCCAATAGCTCACGACACCGAAGCTTTAACATAAATGTTTTACCCCTAGTAAGTATCTAGTCAAAATACTTAGATAATTAAATGTAAGTGCGTCAAGGTAATCGGGACGGGGATTGTTAATCCCGATGGATCCATCCACAACATTCGCGCTTGCAAAATGTGAATTAACGGTTCATGATGTAGGGGATTTTTGACTAAGGTACTAATGCAATAAGTAAATGTATAATTTGGAGAAGCATACAGTTCTCGGATAGCATACTAAAAGTTTTAAATGATTGTATTCCACGCATACTATTCTCACCCCGCAATTTGTAACAAAGTATATAAAAAAAGGGGCTATGAACTCACCTTAAAAGGAAAAATGAGACGAGATAAGATCCGGCTAAAGAAAGGAAATAGTAATACTTTGAGAATTATCCGCGACCTACAAGTGTGATCACGACCTTAGATATTTGTTTTATAAAAGTATAAAACGTTTGAATCAAAATATTTCGTAAACATTGAGATATATAAGTAACTTGCACAAGTAACCGAGTCTAAGAGTAAACATGACCTATAAAGCTCAGAATCTGTAAGAAATACTTAAAATGAAAGCTAAATGTCTTAGACTAAGATTCTCAAACAATTTGGAACCTAAAAACGCCAATTATACGTTAGCCGCGACCTAATACGTAAAAAGTCAACAAAAGTCAAAGTACGACCCGAGTATGACTCAATAATGAAAATTTGTAATAATATATGTAAGTTACTGGAATACAACAAAATATGGTCATACAAACTTGTTTCATCAAGTTATATAGCTTAGAACTCGTTTTTATAAGTTTTGACTAAACGTATAGAAAATAGTCAACTTTTGGCCTTTTCCGACTTGGGGCGGATAACAAATCATTCAACCTCAATTTCACTTCAGTTATGATTTTATACATCCTAAGTATCAGTATTGATCATTTCAAATCCATTCCATAAGGTTTAGGCTTGCTTAACGGCGTTCGGGTAATGAACTAGTCATCTACCCGCTTAGTAAAAAAAATGCAGAAAACTCCTTTTCGCGAAGCCTAAAAATCCTATCTAGACTCTTGGAAAAAAATTAAAAAAATTCAGAGAAGTCATATACATCATGACGTTAATATCTTGTGAATTTCAAGAAAAGTTTTGAAGTCTAGATGCTTTTTTTAAAATAAAAACCAAAATGCATTTTGCGCGAAAAAGTCAAACATCACAGTCTGTATTTTGCATTTTTGAGGGTCAAATGCCCACTTTAAAGCTTCCGTTCCCGTGGTGGTGATTAAAAATATCATTTTGGACAACTTTGTAGTTTTATCCGAAGGCTGAAAACACCTTTTCGACACACTTAAACCTAGGACAGCAGCTATATCAGCAAAACTTTATAAATTTTCCAATTACTCAACTATACCCACTTATGTGTCAAAAACTTAGATGTAACTAACGGACACTAAACCTTTGCATCAAAAGTCATCATTATAAGTTTTTCAAATGCTTCAAGTGAGAAATCATGGCTAAACGCTCGATACCCATATCAAACGCGCTAAACCAAACGCTAGTTTAGGTCGGTTGCTACTTATTAGACTAGTTTCTAAAAATGCCCGCCATTTCTTCGTTATGAAGAGATAGACGATGAACCTTATACCGACGGAAAGGTATTTTCGTACCTGACGTTCCTAGACATATAAATTATTCTCAGTTTTCTAAATGGGAAAAAATTCATCTTAGAGAAAGGTTAAACTTTTAGAAAATCTGTTATAAAATTGGCGATCACCGTTTTAGTCATAAAACTCAATTGGTGATGGCTATTAACGCAAGGTCAGCGGCCAAAATTAAGTTATAAGTCCTACTAAGTCCTCCTAAACTGCAATTTCAAGTTTAGGGGACCTAAGGTGCTGTAGTACACTAAACAAGTCTGCACTTTCAGATTTGAGCTAAAATCTTATTTCGGCCATAACTTCTTCATTCAGATGAGTTGGTTGACCATCCGACTCACCACAATCAAGTAGGATGGATATAACACCTAAATAAGTCAATATAACAGTGGCTAATGTGGAAAAAACTACGGATTTTAACCTAATCAAATTACTGTCCGTGATAGACGTAAAATTCGCCCACTATGACAACTAAAGGCTATTCTAACAACATCTCTTAGCACCCTAACAAGCATAACCTGAATTCACACCCTATTCACACTACTATAAGTATGGTTTAATCCAAGGTGTACTAAAATTTAGGGCTAGTGAAATCACTTAATTCATATTTCCCCAAATCCATGACTAATCAATACAATAACCTAATCACTTATAAACTCTAAATTGTTCATTCTTGTTCTAAAAAAAACCAATGCATGGGGAAAATTGAACTAGTATAGGTTATGATTCTTACCAAGGATCAATTTTCCATACTTGGATAATTGAAAATACAATAGATGATGAAGATTGTGATGGTTTTGAGATCACAGTGGTTTGATTTTGGTTAGGAAGGAAAGAAAAAAAATACGTGTTTTTTTTGTTGTTGTTGTATCTACAGAAAGGAAAAAAAAGAAAAGAAAAGAGGGTTATGGGTTATATAAAAATTTTTCTTGGCCCAATAGTCCATTTTACCTAGGCCCGGTTCTAAATCCTAGCCCGATTCTACTTAAAACACATAAAAAAACTATGACTCGGTGCAAGTTAAATTCTAAAAACGAAATGTTTATTAAAAATAATATTTTTTTTGCCTTCTGCAAGTTGAAGTATAAAAATTACCGGTTCTCATTCCGTCGGTTCGAGCAACTTTATAAAATACACGAGAATGTATTTAAATCAAAAAATTTCGATTTAAGTTAAACTTGGAAAATAAATAAAAATTTCTAAAATTCCCATAAATTATATTAAATCATTAGAGAAATAATTAATATAAAATAAATTAAAATTTCTCGAAATTTCTGAGATTTACGTAAGCAAGGTATGTAATACGTGAATAACATGTAAAATTAAATACAAATAAAAATTACGAATAAATAAATGGTTTTTAATTACCAGGAAAAATACGGGTTCTCACAGTCGACCCGCCTAAAGGAACTCTGGTCCCTCAGAGTTCAACTGGAGATGGAAGATGACGGAAAAAGATGGGGATACTTGTCTGTGAACTGGTCTTCGCTCTCCCAAGTAAACTCAGCACCTCTACGAGAATTCCAACGAACTTTGACGATTGGAATCCAACTACGCTTCAACTTCTTGACTTGTCGATCCATAATTTCGATAGGTTCTTCTACGAAATACAGTTTCTCATCCACTTTGATCTCTTCCAATGGAATTTGAATATCCGATTTAGCTAAACATTTCTTAAGATTAGAAACGTGAAATACATCATGAAAGCAACTTAGCTCTTGCGGCAGCTTCAAACGATAAGCTACTGGACCAATACGTTCAACGATTTCAAATGGTCCTACAAAACGAGGGGCTAACTTACCTCTCTTGCTGAATCTTGCTAATCCCTTCCAGGGGGATACCCTTAGTAGTACATGGTCACCAACTTGAAATTCAAGTGGTTTACGCCTTTTGTCCGCGTAACTTTTCTGTCGACTTCTAGCGGTTTTTAATCTCTCTCTGATTTGCACAATCTTGTCCGTAGTTTCTTGGACTAATTCCGGTCCAATTAACTGACTTTCACCCACTTCATTCCATATCACGGTGATCTACATTTACGTCCGTATAGTGCCTCAAATGGTGAGCAATTGATACTCTTGTGATAACTGTTGTTGTATGAAAATTTAACTAGTGGTAGATGAGTGTCCCGACTTCCTCCAAAATCCATAACACATGCTCGCAGCATGTCTTCTAAAGTCTGAATGGTGCGCTCACTCTGCCCGTCCGTTTCTGGATGATAAGCCGTACTTACTAATACATGTGTTCCCAACGCCTTTTGAAGAGCCCCGCCAGAAGTGAGATGCGAAACGACTATCTCTATCAGAGATAATCGACACTGGTACTCCATGTTTTGCAACAATTTGGTTTACATAGATTCGTGCCAACCTTTCAGTCTTGTAGTCTTCACGGATGGGAATGAAATGAGAAGATTTGGTCAATCTATCTACGATAACCCAAATAGCATCGTAACCACCACTCCTTCTAGGTAATTTGGTAACTAAATCCATTGTAATCTTCTCCCATTTCCATTCAGGGACTTCCGGTTGCTGCAAGAGGCCAGAAGGTTTCTGATGTACTGCTTTAACTTTTAAACAAGTTAAGCATTGGTTGACATATTCAGCTATGTATGTCTTCATTCCAGGCCACCATTATACATCTTTCAAATCGTAGTACATTTTATCTGCACCAGGGTGGATTGAGTATCTTGATGCATGAGCTGCATCCAATATTACCTTCTTGATTCCACCAACAAATGGAATCTATATTCTACCAACAAAGTAAAGAGTTCCATCCTCTTTTTGTTCCAGTTGGGCTTCTAATCCTCGCAGTCGTTCGACTGGAGTCTTAAAACCCTTAGTAGCTTCTTTATGTGCTTCTAAAATCCTAGCCTTGAGGCCAGATTGGATAGTCATGCTCATAGCACGTACTTTTCTGGGTTTAAGCCTTTCCTTTCTGCTTAAAGCATCTGCCACAACATTTGCTTTGCCTGGATGGTATTTAATCTCACATTCGTAATCGCTAAGTAGTTCTAACCATCGTCTTTGTCGCATATTCAGGTCTTTTTGATTAAAGATGTATTGAAGACTCTTGTGGTCAGTGTATATTATACTTTTTGTCCCATAGAGATAGTGTCTCCATATTTTTAGTACAAATACCACTGCACCCAATTCCAAATCATGAGTGGTATAATTCTTTTCATGGATTTTAAGTTGTCTCGAGGCATAAGCAATCACTTTACCTCTCTGCATGAGGACACATCCGAAACCTTGGTGAGATGCATCACAATACACTACGAAATCATTCGGTCCATCTGGAAGTGTTAATACTGGTGCATTACACAACTTTTCCTTCAGTAAGCGAAAGGCTTGCTCTTGATCATCACCCCAAATGTATTCCTTATTCTTTTGGGTTAGTAAAGTTAGAGGTTTGGCAATCTTAGAGAAATTTGTTGGGTCGAAAATATAAAGTATTATGAGTTGATGTGTCAAAACTAAAAGACAAGGACTAAATCTGACAAGTGAAGATTCTACAAGCCGGTGGACAAACTTGTAGAAAATATATTGCAAGAAGATAAAAGATTTAGTGAATATATTATTTAGTGAATATATTATTTAGTGAATATCTTATTTACTAAATATTTTATTTACTAAATATCATATTTAGTTTCCTTGTAACAAGGGTTTATGTGTAGTATATAAACACATACCCTACGTAGGTTTTATTCATAACAATCATTCATAATGTAACCTACAAGCAATTCGTGTGTCTAGACGTGGGATTCAATGTATACACGTCTAGATGTTATTTGTGTTTAATAATACAAGTAACGTTTGGGAAATTCATCTTGTCCACAACACCTTGTTTATGTATCGTGTTATATTCCGCTATGTTAATCATATGAACATGATGCATTCCTAGTAAGCTTAATCGATTCGTAAATATTATGTTTTCCATAATTGGTATCAGAGCGGGTGGCTCTCGATGCTAGGATCAACGAGGTGTTCGTTCTTAGTGAAAAAGAAGAAAATCCCGTATAGGGTTTTTATGCAGTTTGTGTGGGCAGCAGTAGTACGAAGGGCATAACTTTTTATTGAACCGTTGGATCGCCACGAAATTTTTTGTGTATGTTCTACACACATATATCTAGATATCCACAGGAGGGATTGTCGATATCTATCTCCAAGAAAAAGTTATTAACCGTCGAAGTCAGCAGTGATCATATGCTGTTTTCTGTGAACAGTAATGGTAAAAACGCGATTTCTCCTTCGTTAACCGTTGGATCATCGTGAAATTTTTGCTGTATGTTCTTGAAACTTGTGTCTAAGATTTCACCGAAGGGATCTTCGATCTGAGCTTTCATGAAGAAGATAGTTCGCTGCAGAATATGATCTTTACATAAAATCATGATTTAGGGTTTATAAAACCCTAGATCGATTAGGCGCTGATGTGTGTTATTTTGACGTTGATTGATGTTAGTGATAGTGGATGTCGTTGACGCTGACAAGGCATGGATGAGACGCTGATGGCCAGGTGTTGACAGGTTTAAAGATGGCGCTGACAAGTTATATGTAGGCGCTGACAGAAATTCATGTGCTGTCCGAGATATGGTTTTTCAAACGCTGACAATTGTTGTCCGATATTGGACAACACACACTGATAAGATCTTGGACAGTGAAGGATATTGGACGACAAAGGATTCGCTATTGTTTGGTATTTTGGTTACGTTTTTGCCCACAAAAAGGAGGAATTTACACACGAAGGTACATGGAATCTCCGTTTTTATTTAGAATATCAAGATGATATTAATGGCTCAGATATTTTTACAAGGAGTAAATGATTTTTAAGTAAGTTAGCAACAATTCATGAAGACTTTGATTGATATTAGAGTATGTAATCAAGATAGCCTTGTGAAAGAGTTATTCGCTAACAACTTTTACATATGAAGATATTGGTTCATTAAGACTTGTCATGAAGAGGTGTTGGCTTAAGGGGAAGAATTATTATGGTAAGTTTGATGTTCGACGAATATTTTCGCGAGTTTGTGTTCTATCATATCTTTAAAGTTGTGTCTGGTCAACATTACTTTTGAAGATAACTTGTTCATGCTTATACGATTAGTGACAACGGACTTGATAAAAAGATAGCAAAGGTATGAGATTTTTCTTAAGACGCTCTATGCTCATTTGCTAGAGAAATCTTTTTGTCAAGAAACTACTCATTATAGCCGTGAGTTTTTAAGTCTGCTCATTATAGCCGTGAGTTTTGGAGTCACATGGATAGTGCAAGACATGAAACACAGGTTTGGGTTATTCTACTTCTACATCAAGATTATTGTATTTATTTTTCTTGAAGATCATTACATAAAGCTACTTTTGGAGAATCTTCAAGATTGCATACTTTCACATATTCCCTATTGATGTGTCAAAAAGGGGAAGAATATGTGCTATACTTAAGGGGAAGCAGTTTGAAGATCATGTGCCATATACAAAGAGTTTTGACATCATCAACTAGGGGAAGATTGTTGGGTCGAAAATATAAAGTATTATGAGTTGATGTGTCAAAACTAAAAGACAAGGACTAAATCTGACAAGTGAAGATTCTACAAGCCGGCGGACAAACTTGTAGAAAATATATTGCAAGAAGATAAAAGATTTAGTGAATATATTATTTAGTGAATATATTATTTAGTGAATATCTTATTTACTAAATATTTTATTTACTAAATATCATATTTAGTTTCCTTGTAACAAGGGTTTATGTGTAGTATATAAACACATACCCTACGTAGGTTTTATTCATAACAATCATTCACAATGTAACATACAAGCAATTCGTGTGTCTAGACGTGGGATTCAATGTATACACGTTTAGATGTTATTTGTGTTTAATAATACAAGTAACGTTTGGGAAATTCATCTTGTCTACAACACCTTGTTTATGTATCGTCTTTATGCATTCAATGAATCTACGGTAATATCCCGCTAACCCAAGAAATGAACGGACCTCTGTAGGTGATTCAAGAGTTTTCCAAATCTTTATTGCTTCCACTTTACAAGGATCCACATGTATACCATCCCGATTAACCACGTGACCTAAGAATTGGACCTCTTTTAACCAAAATTCACACATAGAGAATTTGGCATATAACTTTTCCTTCTCTAGGAGACTTAAAATTGTCCTCAGATGATGTTCATGGTCTTCTTCAGACTTTGAGTAAATGAGGATATCGTCAATAAAGACTATGACGAACTTATCAAGATAAGGCTTACAAACACGGTTCATTAAATTCATAAAGACGGCAGGAGCATTCGTAAGACCAAAAGGCATAACTGTAAATTCGAACTGACCATAACGGGTTCTGAATGCGGTTTTAGAAATGTCACTTTCATGAACTCTTAACTGGTGGTAACCTGATCGAAGATCTATTTTTGAAAAACGGCAAGCACCTTGTAATTGATCAAATAAGTCATCTATTCGAGGGAGAGGGTATCGATTTTTAATTGACAGCTTATTTAATTCCCTATAATCAATGCACATTCTCATTGCACCATCTTTTTTCTTAACAAAGAGAACAGGACCACCCCAAGGTGAGTGACTTGGTCGAATGAAACCTTTCTCCTGAAGCTCTTTAAGTTGATTCGACAATTCATTCATTTTAGACGGGGCTAAACGATAAGGGGACTTAGCAACAGGTAGGGCGCCCGGAATAAGTTCGATACGAAATTCAACTTCACGCACGGGAGGTGATAGGTGTGAAAACACCCATCCTTTTACCATTTATTTCTTGCTAAAACGAGACCAAAACGCGTATTTAATATCATTTGTTTGGAATTATGCGTGATTTTTGTGTTTATTGTGTTTTCAGAGTCAACCGGATGAATATTGAAGAAAACATGGGATTGTACGGGTTTTATCGAAGAAAAAGACTCAAGACGAAGTCTATTGTCCAAGAGATGCAAAAGATTTGATGTCAATGGGCCTATTTGAATATTTATCGAAGAAAAGGACCAAAGATAATTTACACATGTCGAAGGAACTCAAGTCTATTAAACGAAGAAATTAAAAGACGAGTTGAATTTAATCGTCGAAAAATCCCGAATCAGAATCGAAAACATCAACTTTTCTGAAAAGACAAAAAGACAAGAAGAAAGGGAGAAAGACCACTCACCAACCAACCACTAGGCCTATAAATAGGATTCACCTTCACACTTTTTGAGCTAGTTTTTCTTTTCAGTCTTTTCTTTTTCTTTCGTAGGAAGCCAACACCATTAAGGTGTTGGTGATTTTTCTTTGTTGTTGAATCTTTAATCTTGTAAGTTTTTAATCTTTCCTTTTGTTTACTCTACCTTAATCAATCAATATATTCCTTCCATTAATCTTGTTCATCTTCATCTTTTTGATTCAAAGTTTTAAAGTTCTTATTTGGTTGATTTTAATCCATAAAAGTAAGTGGGTTTTGTGTTTTTAGTGTTTTGGTTTGATGATTATGGTTAGTAAATTATTATTGGTTAGTTTGGTTTAAATCTTTTGGTTTATTTTGGCTTGATTTGATAAGAATCGTGTTACCCAACTTCCCCTGTTTTTCTGAGTTCTTCATTTTACCCAGATTCCGAATCAAGTATTTTTCCCTTTTTATTCCGGATCGACTGGATATTCCGGATCAATCGGATATTCCGGATCAGTTACTTATTCCGAATCAAGCACTGTTTACTTTTATTCCGAATCAAGTTTGTTCATCCGGAATATTTTATATTCCGGATCAAAGCCTTTCATCCAGAATAATCAATTATTCCGAATCAACCTTTTTATTCCGAATCAAGCTCCTTTCCATTTTATTCCGTATCAACCTATATTCCGGATCAACAATTTTATTCCGGATCAACACCCTTATTCCGGATGAGCTTTAATAATCCGGATCAACCACCTTTTGTTAATTATTCCGAATGAACTGAAAATATTCCGCATGAAGCCTTTTTCCCATTTATTCCGAATAAGCCTTGTATTCCGAATGAAGTACCTTTATTGATTATTCCGGATAGAGCATTTGTAACACCCCATTTTGGAAATGGAAATATATGGCGTGTCATCAAATCATACAAGGTAAAATGTCTAAACATTACTTGACCATAAAAAGGAAAATACCGGAATCAAACATCGGTAGTCCAAAAGTAAAGCTCAACACACACAAACATAGTATAATAAAGGAAAGGACTAAACAATGTCCAAAGCATAAGTATCAAAAGAAAGGAAATTCATAATGTAAAGAAGGCTAAACAGCTTCTAGTCCATATGCACGTACTCTTAGTGTCTACGAGCGCCCCTGAGTACCTGCCGTTTTGGGAACATAGAAAAGGAAAACGGCTGAACAAATACGCTCAGTGCACGGATGTACAATAAAGCATGAATAGGATAAGCATATAACATAATAACAGCGGAAGAAAACTAAGTCCCGAGTAACCTGGTTAAGTCTTAATAAAACTGGTTTTATAGTTTGAAAGTCTTATGTTTATCTTATAAAAGCTGTTTGTCATATTTTACCGTTAGCCAATATAGGTCATGAAAATCCACCGTGCATGAATAATTGGAGGGGTGACCTCATCATGCAAATTAGAGGGGCTGCCTCTAATTTAATATACTGGTTTTTGGGTAGGAGGGATTAGCTCCTTGTGAAGGATGCAAGGCACACACCACATTCACCATGTAATCCTGAATAAAAACATGTAACTAGGATGCACCCATACGCCCCACATGATAAATATAAATAAATGGCCAAAAGCTGAAGGGACGCCACGAGCAATCACTCCGCCGTGGTGAAGTCATAACATCAGTGCCTCTAATGTTATGGTTATGGTACCTACATAACTAGTTGAAACTGGTCATGCATGTATATGGCTATAGGTAATCTTAATTAAACATAAGCAATCAAACTCATAACTTATACTACGGGAAAACAGTTGGCTGCGTACGGGGAATCCTAATAAGGAAAGAATGTCCATACTGAAAGGACGGGAATCCGTACCTTATGTCCAGTGAACGAGAAAGACGAACTGCGAGAATCCTACTTCCGAATCACTAGTGCTACATAAATACGTACATGAATAAGTATTTTCTTACTAAATACATAGCTGGTTTTATGTCATGTCTTAGCTTATTTTATGTGTTCTTACCATGTTTTACTGTTCTAAAGCCTTAAACTGTGTTAAATCTTATATTCTGTTTATTCTGATTAAGTATTTCTGGTATTTCATGTGTTATTATACTTACTGTGTAATAATAAGTAACTTTCCAAAAATAGCAGGTTTCCTAAAATAGAAAGTTTCCAAAAATAGAAAGTTACCAAAAATAGAAAGTTTCCAAAAATAGAAAGTTTCCAAAAATAGAAAGTTTCCAAAATTAGATTTACTGCTTAAAATAGATAAGTTTTTAAAAATAGAAAGTTTCTATAAATAGATTAGCTGCCTTAATTTAATAAGTTTCCATAAATAGATTAGCTGCCTGAAATAAATAAGTTTCTAAAAATAGTTGGTTTCCATAAATAGATTAGCTGCCTTATTTAATTAAGTTTCTAACAATAGAAAGTTTCCATAATTAGAAATAAGCTGGTTAAATAAGCTAAGTATATAAGCCTAAGTGTTTTTCATGATTATTTTCTAAGTCATATGGTATATTGTATAGTTTAATAATTATTTCATGTAATTTAATTAAACTATAGGTTATAATATTTAATTAAAGTATACATGTTTTTAATTAAATAAGTTAAATACTTAGGATAAAATATGTATTATTATATATTAATAATATAACCTAAGTCATGTTAATTAATTAATTATATCCATGGTTTTAAAATAATTAATTAATTATAAGTCTTAAAAATATCATTACTTAGGTTAAAATAATTTCATGATCATTAACAATTAAATAACCTAAGTCATGTTATTAAATTAATCACATCATTTTTATTAATTTAATTTTAACATAAGTTCATAAACATAAAAACTAACATACACCATGAACCGGATCTAGGCTAAAAACATGAACCGGACATGAAATCGACACCGTACCCCGAGCCAACTCAGGGTACCCCGTGTTTCCCTTGCTGCCGTGGGACCTACACGCACCAACCAAGACCATATGGTCTTGGTGGTGGTCAGCTTGGCAAACCGAAACCCCTTCGGGTTCGGTTGCAGCCTGCGGCCAAAACAAACACCCCCTTAAAACAACCCTTTGATTTAATTTAACACCAAAACATGTTAGATCTATGATTAATTATTATGTTTTTATAAAAACATCACATGTTCATAATTAATAAAAAGATTAAATCAAAAGAAAAGGTTTAAAAAGGTTTTACCGAATTCGTGGATCAAGAGAACGAAGAACCAACACGATAAATCACTAGAATTCTGAGATCCAAGATCAAAAACCACCTTGTATGGTGGTTGTACGGTGGCGGCACAAAGGAGAAGGAGGAAGGAGGGTTTTTAGGTTTTTTTAAAAATCTTCTGTAAGTTTATTTTGTGTAGTGTAAAAAGTAAATAACCCCCTTTAGTAAAATTGACAAATGGGCTTGGCCCATTTGTCCTTGTTGGCCGCGGGTAGGTACCCCACTTGGGGTACCCGTACCTTTTTCCGTGTCTCGTTATTTAGTTACTCGTTTGTGATTATTTATGTTCGTGTTTTAAATGTTCTCGTTACGTAAATACCGTGATCTAATATATTTAATTACGCTCGTAATAAATATATATACGTAATTAATAATAGTTCGTGTTTTAATTACGTTCATGATTTCATGATCGCATGTTCGTGATTAATTATTGTTAAATAATTATTACGTGATCGTGCATATTAAATACTTATCGTGTTCTAACACGTACGTAATACGTAAACTCCTAACATGTAATCGTAATCATGCTATATTAGGAAAGTTTTAACTAGTACGTACGATCCTAAGGGTACTATGCATGGTAAAAGCATGCGGGTTTTACAGCATTTCTTCAAGTTATTCCAGATCAATTCTTTTATTCCGGATCAAGCTTTATTCCGGATCAGCATTATTGTGAATGAAGTGTTTTCTAGTAAGGATATTTACTGTTTCTGCTTTACTGATTAATTTTAATTCGATTTCAGTCTTATTTTATTAACTGCTTTTAGTCTAATTTTATATCTTTGTGCATTTAAACCTTTTTAGTAGAATAGAAAACCAAACCCTTTTTAGTAACCAAGAACAACTATTCCACTTTGAACCGTGATCGATTCGAGAAGATACCGAGAATTAATCTGAACCCCCAATGAAAACCTATACATTAAAATGGCGCCGCTGCCGGCTCTTCTCGTAAAGATTAACAGTTTTTTGTGAGAACTTGGATTTTGGGATCCGTTCGCCGTGAACTTTACTTTTTCATAAAAAATTTCAAAAACCCTAAAGAATATAAAATTTTAAAAAATCCTAAAAATTAAAAAACATAAAAAAACCAAAAATATTTCTGCTTTGTTTTTGGTTTGTTAGTTCTTTTGCAGGTGCATGCGTACACTTTCAACGTGTTATCAAGAGCCCAAGACTCTCGATAACTTAGACATGGCCGGTGTACACAACAACAATAACAATCCACCTCAAAACAACATGAATAATAACAACAATGAACCTCTACCGGACAATCGCCCTATGATTGAACTTTTGCAAGCACATGTGGAGGGCAACAACGATCCAATTGTCATACCCGCGATTGCAGCCAACAACTTTGAGCTCAAATCCGGCTTTATTCAGATGGTCTCTGCTCAACCATTCTTGGGGCGTACCATTGATGATCCTCATGACCACATCAAAAGGTTCCTGCAGCTCACGAATACGGTCAAATTCAATGGTGTTCCACAAGAGGTAATCCGTTTACAAATTTTTCCTTTCTCCTTAGAGGGACAAGCCCGACATTGGCTTGCAAAGGAACCGCCACAAAGTATTTTGACGTGGACGGATTTGGAGACCAAATTCATAAACTACTTTTCCCACCCTCTCGTACTACCGCTTTGCGGAATGAAATTATTAATTTTGAACAAAAGTACGATGAGACTTTTAGTGAATCTTGGGACCGTTTTAAAGACCTTTTAAGAAAGTTCCCACAACATGGTTTTACCAAAGTGCACCAAATTAATACTTTTTATAATGGTTTAAGCATGAATGACCAAGATTCACTAAACATTGCCTCGGGGGGGTAATATTTTGGTTAAGAGTTCTAATGCCGCTTGGGATATTATTGAAAATAAGTCTCGTGTGCAGACCAAGAGTGTTCGGACCAATGCCGCTAGTGCTAGTTGATGAGACTGTATTTATACAAAGTCTCATCATCCAAATCGGGCTTAAAACGCTTAAAATATCATCAAAACACCCAAAAATATGCTTGTGTTTGTTCATTGTGTATTTCAGGTACGGATATCGTGAATTCACCAAAAGATCAAAGGAATCAAGCAAAAACGAACACGGGAAAGGAAGCCGCACAAAGAACCGGGCTCAAAAATGGAATTTCCAAAATTGTCCCTGAAGAATTGAAGATTGGCAAGATTGGTCCGTCAAGAATTGAAGACTTGTCATTTTATACCCCTGTAAATCCTAAAAAATGCTTGTGGGTCCCTAAAATGTCAAGTTATTACATTAAAGGCCCTTGAATATTGAAGAAAATACATGTTTAGTCCTTGTTCATATTTTAACCAAACACAAGGACTGAATTTGCCAAATGTCCTAAGTTATTACAAAGGGATTTGAGTGTTTTGCTGTTTTAATACAAAGTGAAGTAACCATGGGAGTACAAGGGCCAATCTGGGCAGACAAGGAAAGATCACCCACCACTCACCAGCCGACACCTCATCACCCCACCCAATCAAACTCTTCCACCTCACTCCCCCTCTCAACGTCGTTTTCCACTAACCCCATGTTTTTAAAACAGTTTTATTAAACTTAAAATGGAGGCAAACTCGTTTTTAAAAAGTTAATTACCAACCCACAAGATTAAAACCTCCCCTGCAAACAAACCTATCCCATAAACCCTAAAAAAAATCCAGGATTAATTAAGCTCAATGTTTCATCATTTTTTAATTAAATTGATGGGTTTTACTCATAACCCCACTCCCAACATTTCCCATAAACCCGAAAACGACATCTCTTTACCTTGTCTCCCCAAAGGTACACCCTTTCACGTGTCACTGTACACTTTGACTCCATCCAACGTCTCAAATCCATTTCTTGTTCCCAAAGTGTACTTCCAACGTCCAAGATCATCAAGCACAGCTGGCAAATCACATGGGCTGATTCAAGACCAAGTCAAAAAGAGCATATTCTGAAAATATCCACGGGCATTTTAGGAATCACAAAGCTAGGGTTTAGATATTCTAGATTATTCTATCTTATTGTATATAAAGGTTCGGGTTGTGAACCTTTAAGCTTTTGTTCCAGTTTGTATGAAGTTTTTAAGAAATTAATAAAAGTGAAATTTTATTCTCCTTGTGCAAACTGAGTTCCCGTTTAAACGTTTTTTAGTGTAATTTAGTGTAAGAAGATTATTTATGCAAGGTTAATTTAAGGTTTTCAAGCAAATTCGTTTTCAAAGTTTATGTTCTGAAAAAGTTTTTTTTCAAGTCTTGGGTTCAGCAAGATAATGAAGTGAAAGTGGAGTTGTTTTGCTGAATCCAGTTTGGTTTTAAACTTTTTTTAGGGTTTTATTTAGTCTCAAAATTTTGGGGTATCATAAGTTCTTTTCCAAGCTTTTTCTTTGAAAATCTTTTGTCCTTTTTTTCTCACCCTTACTGTTTGAGTGAGTTCATGCTGATAAGCTGGACAAGCTTATTTGCATTAAGCTCACACAAACTTGAAGTTTGTTTTCTGTTGGTTGTTGTGTGCAGGTTACAAGTGAAACAAGGTCTTTCATCATTCCATTTCCTTCCACTTCATTTTTTTTTGGGTTTTGAAGACATTGTATGCCTTGGGTCCACTTGGATTCCACCAGCAGGCACCTCTACACATTGCATAAGCTCACTTAAGCCTTGAAAGGTCCAAACAGAAGGCATTCAGCCAAGGTATCTAAGGCTTGAACCCTGTTTGCATTTTTGTATGTTTCTTTAAGTGGTTGTATGATTTTGTGTGGTGAATGTTTTCATGCCTGTTTAAGAGTATGTTCATGTTCATTCAGGTTATTGATGCATGTTTGAGTAGAGAGAAATCAGTTTAGTCTAGGATTGACCACATTTAGCTTGTTAATTTTAGGTTTCTAGGTATAAGGGAGTGTTTGGGATTACTTATTTGGCTGGGATTAGTGACAAATTTTGGTGATATAAGTGAACCCAATTACTTGTATATGCTTATTTAGATAGTTTGAAGGTAATTGTAGTAAATTGGGACTTGGTGTAGCCTTTTGGCAAATTTTTAGTTGGTTAAAAAGTAGGTATTAATCTTTCTGAAATCAGTAGGGCAAAATCTTCTTGGTTTTAGAATTTTAGACATCCAAATCTTGGAATTTGTTAGAGAATAGGTTAATTTAGGTTGGTATCTAGTTTACATGTTATTTGTTTGAGATTTGTGCAAGATTTGAGCCTTAAAAATTCGTTTTTGTGCATATAGAAAAACATCACTGTTCATCAGAATCTTCAAGGCCTTAACAGTCACTTATTTTGCCATTTTTGTGCTTAATTTGTATTGAGATTGTGTGTTTTTTCTGTTTATCCTGACTCCCCACACTTCCATGAGTGTGGGGGTGCCCAATTGTCCAAGCAAAATCAATCAAAGCTCAAGCTATAAGCTTAAAGCCCACCAGACCTGCATTTTGCACTAGCAGTGGGAACTTAATTACCCCTGCTAGTGTATTTGTTTGTACTGCTACACTAAAAGACAGAAACAAACTAAATGTCACTTTCAGGTTTTTAGTATTTTGTCTTTAGTGAGCTTAAAATAGGTTTTAGGATTTGAAATCTTTTTCATTATTTTTCTTATTTTATTCTTGATTTTTCTGTTTAATTACTTTTTATTTTACTGTTCATTAAGTATTTTTTAGATTAAATTGCATTTTTAATTAACTTTTTAATTACTGTTTTTGGCATTTAGTGTGTAAAATTAATATTATTCAGTTTAAAAATTTTGTTAGATTTAGAAAAATATTTTATGGTTTTTAGTTTAAAAATATGTCACTGTTCATTTTTTAATTATTTTTTATAATTAATTTAGCTTAATTAGGGTTTTAATATTAAACTGTTTTGTCTTTTAGTGAAAGATTTTATATTTTTCAGACTTTTTCAATTTTCTTCTGTTCTTTAGTATAAATTAGGATTTTTAAAATTGTCAAATTATTTTTGGCATTATTTTATTATTTTTTAGGATTATTTTAGTTTAAAAATAGTTTTAAGTGTTTTAAAAATAGAAAAATAGTTTTTAAAATTTAGGAAAAATACTTTTTAGTCTTTAAATAATAAAAGTAACTTATTTGTTCAATAAAATTATATTTTGGACATTTTGTTAATTATATTTAATTTTAGGGCTTTAATTAGCTTTTAAAATTGAATATTTAATTAATAAAAGGTTTTAAAATATATTTGTTGGATTTTTATTCTTATTTATATTATTTTAGACTTAGTTTAATCTTTTAATTGATTTTTAGGTTTAATTTTTAATTTTGTCGCGTTTTACGTATTTACGTTCGCGTTTTACGTCATTCGTCGTAGTGTAATCGTAGCGTAGCTCGTCTTTACTTTTTCTCTCTTTAAACAAAAAACGTCACTAATCCAAACTTGATTTCATATATATTGGCACATTAATACACAAACCTCCTTCGAGAACGAACCCGCATTTATTCGACTTATCGGTTTTCCTAAATCGTCGAGTTTAATACTTGCCGCATTTATACGTTCTTTTTCCTAAAAGATGTATTTTTACTCAATATCATTTTGGCGCCGCTGCCGGGGAGGTGTTTTTAGTGTGCCATTATTAGTATCGTGTTTGTGTGAGTAGTGCGTTTTTGCTTTTCAATTTTTGGAAAGCGTAAATACGTACATACTCATTTTTGTTATTTTTCTCTATTATATTATAGTATCCAAATAAATCGTGTTTAATTTTCCTAAATTAAACACACAACAATCTTTTACTATATTGTAGATATCCATTATCGTTTTCTTTTTTCTTTGTGAATATATTACTATATTGTATCTACGTAAGAACAATAAATATACAAGTACTCCAAAAGCGTGAAAACGCAACCTTGATTCGGGATTTCATCACTCGATCATTGTATTCTAATCGAAAGCAAAAGTTTAAAGGCAAAATAGATAAATACTTTCGTGAGGCTTAATTTCAATTAACACAAACTATAAGGTGGGTATAAGGCGGTTGTATTTCACGACCTAAGGGAAAAAGGCTCTTAAGTGCTTCGCGCCGCCTCGTTTCCTCCGCTTGCTTGTGCGTGTTTTGAGAAAGAGGGCTAATCGAGGGTTTGCCGCCCAAGTATTATCTACGTATATTATATTTGCTTGTGTTTTCAAGATTAAACCCTCTTGAACGTTTTGGTGTTCCACCAACGTTCTAAAGTCATCGAAAGCGTTCACTCCACGTGATCGTTTTCATTCCTTGAGGCTTCTTTAATCGAGAAGATCGATTCGAGGAGAGATTTGTAGATTTGTGTCTACGTAATACACCAAAAATCCAAAAAAATTAAAAAAACAATCAAAAGCCAAAAAAATTGAAAGAATCGAAAAACCGCAAAAAGAATCTTCTTTGCTACCACCCATTCTACGCTTAGTGCATGCGCACTCGATCGAAGGATTATTCCAATTCTAGCGAAGCTTCGAATCGACGCAATCGTAATCGAAGGAATCGACGATGTAGACGAGAATTAGAAACCAACGTTCCTAATATCGTTGTTGAAGAAACCGTAGAGGAGATGGCCGACAATCGTTCGATGATGGAATTGCTCCAAGCGCCCACCGAGGGTTATGGAGACGCGATCGTAATTCCCGCTATCGAAGCGGAGAATTTTGAGATTAAGAGCGGAATGCTTTCGTTAATCCAAGCTACGAAGTTTCGAGGTCGTGAAGCCGATAATCCTCACGACCATATTCGGAATTTTGATCGTCTTTTGGCCACGAGCAAGTTTATGAACGTCGACACCGATGTCGTCAAGCTTATGCTTTTTCCGTACTCGCTCGATGGTGCCGCCAAGGATTGGTACGAGAAAGAGCCACCTAATTCCATTACTACGTGGAAGGATCTCGTTTCCAAGTTCGTTAATTATTTTTTCCCACCGTTTAAGACGACGTTTTTCAAGAATGAAATTACGAAATTTGAGCAAAAACCGAATGAATCTTTTAGAGACGCGTGGGATCGTTTTAAGGAATTGCTTAGGCAATGTCCTCACCATGGTTTTTCCGAGTTGCACCAAATCGATACGTTTTACAACGGTCTTAATTTTCACGAACAAGATTCGTTGAATTCCGCCGTCGTTGGCAACTTTTTGTGTAAAACTCCGAAAGACGCTTTGATAATTATCGAAAACCGATCCAAGGTTTACCAACTCCGCAACGCACCGAGTGTTGCCAATGTCGCCAATGTTAGTAGTTCTAATCGCGACATTGAGAGAGTTGATGCTAATGTCGACAAGTTGACGAATGTGTTTACGTATTTTCTCGTTGAGATGCAAAAGAAAGACGCTCCCGCTACGGTGAAAGCGGTTGAGGTTTCGTGTACGTTTTGTGGTGGACCTCATAATTATTAAGAGTGTGCGGCTACGGATGACCAAACGTCGAATGTGAGTGCGTTAAATGGAAACAACAATTTTTCTAATCAAAATAACGCGGGTCCATCACAACAAGGCAATTATAACCAAGGCAACAATTTTCAAAACCGAAACAATTTTCAAGGAAACAATCAACAAGGAAATTTTTCGAATCAAAATCAAGGAGGTTATAATCAAGGTCGTAATATAACTTGGCAAAATCGAGACAATAATCAAAACTCGAATTTTTCAAACAACAACAATCAAGGAAACAATTTTTCAAGTGGGAATCAAGGAAGTTTTCAAAGAAACAATCAAAACCAAGGGAACTTTAATTCAAATCAAAATAGTTCGTCAAACGATTTTCAAAATTACATGAAAACGAATGAGGCTAATATGAGACGATTAGAGGGAGAAATTGGTACTTTGAAAAACGACTTTTCTAATACATTGAAATTGCAAAACACGAAGAATGAGCAAGGGCAAATTGATATAAAAAAGATGTTTTCGGCCATAATGAACAAGTCCTCGGGTGCGTCATCGAGTTCGTTACCTAGTGACACCGTAGCAAATCCGAAGGAACAATGTAAAGCCGCCTCGTCTCGTGAGAATGGTCGTGTGATTACCCCTAACCTTGAAGGATTCCGTGTTGTTTATTCCTCTCAACCCTCGACTTCTAAGACGTCTTCTTGTTCTAAAGTCGACGGGGTGAACGTGGCGACCAAGGAAAAGAGTGCACACCCTCGTGTACCTCAAATTCCATCCACGGTTCAAAAAGAGAGCTTTGTCGACCTTACCAAAGTAACCCTTGAAGAAACTTGTGCATCGATCCTTCTTAAAAAAACCCAAAAGGCGTATGCCGAGAAAGGAAAAGGATCCGGGCCAATTTCTACTACCTTGTGATTTTTCCGAGATTGAGGGATCTTTAGCCCTTGCCGATTTAGGTGCTAGCATCAATCTCATGCCTCATTCTCTTTGGAAATTAATGAGATTGCCTTCACTTACCCCCACGAACATGACAATCGAGCTTGCAAATTGTACACCGTTAATACCAATTGGAATAGCCGAGGATGTCTATGTCAAAGTTGGAAAGTTTGTTTTTCCCGCGGATTTCGTTATATCCGATTACGAGTGTGACCCTAAATGTCCCATAATTTTAGGCCGACCATTCTTATCGACGGCTAGAACCGTAATCGACGTTCACGAGGGGAGACTTACTATGAGATATGGGGATGAGAAAATAGACTTTTTCGCTAGAAAATCCCAAGGATTTAATGAGAATGAAAAAAACGAGGTTTCAAAACCTAATGATTCAAATCCTAATGATTTCAAAATGTTCACTTTAGCGGAAAGAATGAAGCTTAATGCATGTTTTGAAAGAATTAAGAAAAACGGTTTTAAAGATGATGATTTTAATGATAAAGAATACGTGTACCTAATTCAAAAGGGTATGAGTAAATTTATGGATGAAAACTCACTTTGGGATGTTTTTAGCGAAACAAGTGAAACACCAATTCCGAAGGGCGACGTTAGTGCCATCACGACAAAGACCAATATGGGCTCGTCTTCACCACCTTCGAAGGACCACGTCTTTGAGGCTTCAACTTCTAACTCCATCGAAGTGCCTCCTTTGCCTAGCCCAACACCCGTTGAGGCTAAAGGGTTTATCGACATCGATCCTCTCGTCTTAGAAAAGTCACCTAAGCATAGTCATTCGACTTGTAAGTCCATGGTTGTGAGTGCTCACATCGACTCTTTCTTTGACGATGACGATGGCGATTTTGCCGAGATTGATCACGTACTTCGAAATCCACATGCCATTTTTGATTCTCCTATGAAGAAACATGTGAAGTACGATGATTACGAGTTTGATCCCGAGATTGAGGAAATCATTGAACGAGAGCTAGCTCTTATGCCTTCACTTCCACCTACGAGTGAGGTCGGTCTTTCCAAAATCGAGGATGAACTTAATGAGTTGGAACGTCTTATTTTCGACGACGAACCAACTCATGTGACCACTAAAAATCCCATTCTCGAGGAGTTACCTTATAAACACTCCTCATTTGAGAATGACGTTTACTACATTCGTGATGATCTAACTTATCAACGATCCCCACAAAAGAATGATGGTTTCGTGCTTGGTCGTGATCTTTTCGAGAGAGTTTCTAAGATACTCAAGGAGGGGAATGACAAACCTTGGTTTGACAAGCCTATCTTTGATGAAGAAATCGATGAGATCGATGTTCATGAGGATGACGAGTATGTTGACCTCGAGGGGGCGGTGTTCTTTATTGACAAATGCTTTGAGAACTTATATAATCCACCACCCCCTAACCACGACTTAAATGTGAGGATTTTTAGCGCGACTAATTTTCAATTTGACACGCCAAATATTTTCGACATTATCAAATCGGGTTTTCATAAAGAATTTTTTAACGATGAAAAAGGAAAAGATTTTAAAAATGTTTTAAAAGATTTTTCTACATGTTTAACTCCGTCATCACCACGTTTTATGAGTGCTACCACCTCGTCTACTCCTTTTGACGATGGTGTGTGTGGTTTTAGTGTAGGGGAAGCCCCAAATGTTCCCTCCCATTTCTCCACCGAGGACAAGATTTACGATCCCGGAATTGCTTGTAAAGGGAAATCTCGGTCTTCCACCGATGCAATAAATGGAAATCTAATCTATTTGCTTGGTGTGAGTCTACCTCGAGTAGCTCATGTTGTTGACTTACCCATTGCCCCACCTTTCTAGTTCTCATCTCTTTTCTTCTACCCCATTGGGGTGCGTGTTGAAGTAGCGTTGTTTCGTCTTTCATCCGAAAACGAGGACGCTATCTTTGACCCCGGTATTCGTATATCGGGTTTTTAAAGTACTCCATGTACTTTTGGGCCTTGTTTATCATGTAAGCCCCACCAAAAATGACCATACCATGATTATCCCTAAACGATCACATTTATGGGGATTCGAGTCGAGCTTTTGACTCGGTTATCAAAAACAAGGTGCCTCATGGGGGATTCTCATGCTTATCCTTGTAAATATTATCGCTTTCTTAGTTTAATGTAACGAGGGGACTTGTGCTCTTCCAACCTTTGTTTCGTGGTTGTTTGTGATTGTGATTTATTAGGTTCATCGTCATCATTGAAGCCTCTCGTGTTTGTTTTACGGATCACTCGAGCTTCGATCGTTGCCTTTGGAGATTCCGATATCCAATGATATCCTTTTATGTTCTAACGTTTATCTTATTAGCATAATTCATAAACGGCTTTTAGGTTATTCGTTTTACCCTTTCCATGCTCGAAATTAAGCATTCGACTTCGTCTCTAGTATGGGGGTGTTTTCACCCCTAGACTCGAAACATTGAGGACAATGTTTAGTTTTAGTATGGGGCGTGAGTAGATACTTCACCTTGCTTACGTCAACACGCAATCCAATATTCATCGTTTTGTTATCATTTTGTTGCAAATAAGGCTAAAAATGGCCAAATTTTTAAATTTTTCTAGTTATTCATAAGTGTTTAAGAAACGAATGTAGGTTTTCCGATGGTGAGAACGAGAGTAATTTTTGACTCGACCGTGCGTGTTGAGCACTTAGCTTCGATTCCTTAACTTTTTAGGCTAAGTCTCTTAAATGAGGACGAGAAATGATAGAGTTATTTATAAGTCTCGTAATCGTCACGATCTCATGTGTAGTAATTATTAGCTTATTCTCCCCACGCTTTTGATAATAAATTGTTAATAAATATTGATTTAGCGGTTTAGTCACTATTGTTGGTTTCTAATTTGTTTTAGTAGCTTCTATGTAATTAAATTGGGAAAACGTTAAGGTATCGCCAGCGTCACGGTTTTGAAGTATTGGCACCCGAATAATCGAAAGCTTCACCTAATAATAAGATTTCAAGTGCTCACCTAAATTAAGCAAAAATTTGAAGCTCACAAGGCCGAAAAATCTATGCCCAGATTAAAAGTGAATCAAGCCTTAATCTTCGAAGCTTTAATGATCCAAAATTCGCTTTAGCGTGAGGATATACGTCTTTGGCTAATAAAACCACCGATGAGGCGGATGATAAAAGGCAAGGCAAGACCGAAGTCATAATGAAAGCTCCATGGCGGAGTTGAATAAAAGATGGAGGTAAACCAATGATAATAAGGCCCTTCCGTTAGGGGGCGTATAAAAGTCTTGGTAATAAGTCTCATGTTCAAAACCGTTATAAAATCGTGTTTATCGATCCTTCTTGTTGACTTAATTTTTTGACATCGTTGTTTATTAGGATGAATATTAATTTAATGATTTTGGTTACACCGTTAAAACTCTATTTTTAGACTTAATCTCTATTCACGCATAAGTCAATGATGTATCCTCGTGATCATTAAGACAAAATAAAATATAAGAGATACCAAGTAGGAATAAGGGAGTTTAGGTTCGTAACTAACACTCATGAGATGTGTTCGTGTTGCTAACTTATAATAACAATGATCTCGTTACACGCTTAGCATGGAATTGGGTGAAAACCAAGGATGACGAAATTATTTCTAACGAAGCATTCACGTGTTCTTGTTCTATGATCCCAAAAGTCACTTTATCGTGATGAAAACAATACATTATGTCTAAAACGCGTGTAGTAGTTTATTTAAATTTATGTCTTCAATAAATGTCATCATAAAATGAATTTTGGAAGTGCTACGATACTTAATTCTAGCATTGCGTGAGGACACGGCAATGGTTTAGTATGGGGGAGTGATGAGACTGTATTTATACATAGTCTCATCGTCCAAATCGGGCTTAAAACGCTTAAAATATCATCAAAACACCCAAAAATATGCTTGTGTTTGTTCATTGTGTATTTCAGGTATGGATATCGTGAATTCACCAAAAGATCAAAGGAATCAAGCAAAAACGAACACGGGAAACTAAGCCGCACAAAGAACCGGGCTCAAAAATGGAATTTCTAAAATTGTCCCTGAAGAATTGAAGATTGGCAAGATTGGTCCCTCAAGAATTGAAGACTTGTCATTTTATACCCCTGTAAATCCTAAAAATTGCTTGTGGGTCCCTAAAATGTCAAGTTATTACATTAAAGGCCCTTGAATATTGAAGAAAATACATGTTTAGTCCTTGTTCACATTTTAACCAAACACAAGGACTGAATTTGCCAAATGTCCTAAGTTATTACAAAGGGATTTGAGTGTTTTGCTGTTTTAATACAAAGTGAAGAAACCATGGGAGTACAAGGGCCAAACTAGGCAGACAAGGAAAGATCACCCACCACTCACCAGCCGACACCTCATCACCCCACCCAATCAAACTCTTCCACCTCACTCCCCCTCTCCACGTCGTTTTCCACTAACCCCATGTTTTTAAAACAGTTTTATTAAACTTAAAATGGAGGCAAACTCTTTTTTAAAAAGTTAATTACCAACCCACAAGATTAAAACCTCCCCTGCAAACAAACCTATCCCATAAACCCTAAAAAAATCCAGGATTAATTAAGCTCAATGTTTAATCATTTTTTAATTAAACTGATAGGTTTTACTCATAACCCCACTCACAACATTTCCCACAACCCAGAAAACGACATCTCTTTACCTTGTCTCCCCAAAGGTACACCCTTTCACGTGTCACTGTACACTTTGACTCCATCCAACGTCTCAAATCCATTTCTTGTTCCCAAAGTGTACTTCCAACGTCCAAGATCATCAAGCACAGCTGGCAAATCACATGGGCTGATTCAAGACCAAGTCAAAAAGAGCATATTCTGAAAATATCCATGGGCATTTTAGGAATCACAAAGCTAGGGTTTAGATATTCTAGATTATTCTATCTTATTGTATATAAAGGTTCGGGTTGTGAACCTTTAAGCTTTTGTTCCAGTTTGTATGAAGTTTTTAAGAAATTAATGAAACTGAAATTTTATTCTCCTTGTGCAAAATGAGTTCCCATTTAAACGTTTTTTAGTGTAATTTAGTGTAAGAAGATTCTTTATGCAAGGTTAATTTAAGGTTTTCAAGCAAATTCGTTTTCAAAGTTTGTGTTCTAAAAAAGTTTTTTTTTCAAGTCTTGGGTTCAGCAAGATAATGAAGTGAAAGTGGAGTTGTTTTGCTGAATCCAGTTTGGTTTTAAACTTTTTTTAGGGTTTTATTTAGTCTCAAAATTTTGGGGTATCATAAGTTCTTTTCCAAGATTTTTCTTTGAAAATCTTTTGTCCCTTTTTTCTCACCCTTACTGTTTGAGTGAGTTCATGTTGATAAGCTGGACAAGCTTATTTGCATTAAGCTCACACAAACTTGAAGTTTGTTTTATGTTGGTTGTTGTGTGCAGGTTACAAGTGAAACAAGGTCTTTCATCATTCCATTTCCTTCCACTTCATTTTTTTTGGGTTTTGAAGACATTGTAAGCCTTGGGTCCACTTGGATTCCACCAGCAGGCACCTCTACACATTGCATAAGCTCACTTAAGCCTTGAAAGGTCCAAACAGAAGGCATTCATCCAAGGTATCTAAGGCTTGAACACTGTTTGCATTTTTTGTATGTTTCTTTAAGTGGTTGTATGATTTTGTGTGGTGAATGTTTTCATGCCTGTTTAAGAGTATGTTCATGTTCATTCAGGTTATTGATGCATGTTTGAGTAGAGAGAAATCAGTTTAGTCTAGGATTGGACACATCTAGCTTGTTAATTTTAGGTTTCTGGGTATAAGGGAGTGTTTGGGATTACTTATTTGGCTGGGATTAGTGACAAATTTTTGTGATATAAGTGAACCCAATTACTTGTTTATGCTTATTTAGATAGTTTGAAGGTAATTGTAGTAAATTGGGACTTGGTGTAGCCTTTTGGCAAATTTTTAGTTGGTTAAAAAGTAGGTATTAATCTTTCTGAAATCAGTAGGGCAAAATCTTCTTGGTTTTAGAATTTTAGACATCCAAATCTTGGAATTTGTTAGAGAATAGGTTAATTTAGGTTGGTATCTAGTTTACATGTTATTTGTTTGAGATTTGTGCAAGATTTGAGCCTTAAAAATTCGTTTTTGTGCATATAGAAAAACATCACTGTTCATCAAAAACTTCAAGGCCTTAACAGTCACTTATTTTGCCATTTTTGTGCTTAATTTGTATTGAGATTGTGTGTTTTTTCTGTTTATCCTGACTCCCCACACTTCCATGAGTGTGGGGGTGCCCAATTGTCCAAGCAAAATCAATCAAAGCTCAAGCTATAAGCTTAAAGCCCACCAGACCTGCATTTTACACTAGCAGTGGGAACTTAATTACCCCTGCTAGTGTATTTGTTTGTACTGCTACACTAAAAGACAGAAACAAACTAAATGTCACTTTCAGGTTTTAGGTATTTTGTCTTTAGTGAGCTTAAATAGGTTTTAGGGTTTGAAATCTTTTTCATTATTTTTCTTATTTTATTCTTGATTTTTCTGTTTAATTACTTTTTATTTTACTGTTCATTAAGTATTTTTAGATTAAATTGCATTTTTAATTAACTTTTTAATTACTGTTTTTGGCATTTAGTGTGTAAAATTAATATTATTCAGTTTTAAAATTTTTGTTAGATTTAGAAAAATATTTTAAGGTTTTTAGTTTAAAAATATGTCACTGTTCATTTTTTAATTATTTTTTATAATTAATTTAGCTTAATTAGGGTTTTAATATTAAACTGTTTTGTCTTTTAGTTCAAGATTTTATATTTTTCAAACTTTTTCAATTTTATTCTGTTCTTTAGTATAAATTAGGATTTTTAAAATTGTCAAATTATTTTTGGCATTATTTTATTATTTTTTAGGATTACTTTAGTTTCAAAATAGTTTTAAGTGTTTTAAAAATAGAAAAATAGTTTTTAAAATTTAGGAAAAATACTTTTTAGTCTTTAAATAATATAAGTAACTTATTTGTTCAATAAAATTATATTTTGGACATTTTGTTAATTATATTTAATTTTAGGGCTTTAATTAGCATTTAAAATTGAATATTTAATTAATAAAAGGTTTTAAAATATATTTGTTGGATTTTTATTCTTATTTATATTATTTTAGACATAGTTTAATCTTTTAATTGATTTTTAGGTTTAATTTTTAATTTTGTCGCGTTTTACGTATTTACGTTCGCGTTTTACGTCATTCGTCGTAGTGTAATCGTAGCGTAGCTCGTCGTTACTTTTTCTCTCTTTAAACCAAAAACGTCACTAATCCAAACTTGATTTTATATATATTGGCACATTAATACACACACCTCCTTCGAGAACGAACCCGCATTTATTCGACTTATCGGTTTTCCTAAATCGTCGAGTTTAATACTTGCCGCATTTATACGTTCTTTTTCCTAAAAGACGTATTTTTACTCAATATCACTAGTACTAGTGACAACGACAAGCGACTTGACAAAATTACTACGCTTCTTGAATCGCTTGCTACCCAAACCGCTAGCAACACCAACAGCATCAACGCTAAAAACGCTCAAGTCAATGCTGTTAGCCAACCATGTGAAATATGCGGGGGGTCCTCACTCTTACACTACTTGTACCTCCACCTAAGACTATCCTTCTGAGAATGTTAACGCAACATACAGTACCTATCCTCCGGCCGCTTATCAAGCTCGTCCTCAAGGAGACCGCAACTTGCTAAGCTATCGCTCAAACAACTTTCTTTCCCCGCCCGGTTTTCCTCCTAACAACCCAAACCAACAACAAAACCTCAATCTCCCTCCTCAACAACAACCTCGTGCACCATACCAACCACCTCAAAGACAACCATATCCACCTCAAAGAAACAACCAAGTTTACCAACAACCTCCTTATCAACCACCCGCCTACCATGCTCCTCCTCCCAACCAACCCACCGCATTACACCAAGATGTTGAAACCTACATGAGGACTAATGATGTGATCGTGGAAAATCTCCAGCGGGAAGTGCTCAACTTGAAAGCAGACATGGTGAAACAAGGGAACGATCTTAGAGCCGATATGCGAAATTCTTTGAGTAGTCAAACGAATGACTTAAGGAACATGATGGCTTGTTTCTTCCAAGGAAATCAATCCTCTTCTTCGGGTACTCTTCCGAGTAACACTGTTGCGAATCCAAGAGGGGAGATGAAAGCAATCACCACTCGCAGTGGCAAAGGTACCAAGGAACCCGAGCTTCCTATACCTCCACCGGTGATTGTGACTAAGGAAAACGAGTCACCTACTCATATTCCTCAACCTTCTACTTTCCCAATTCCTCCACCTCTTACTTCTACCCCTCCTCCACCCAAGGATGTGAGTGATCCTACAATTCCAAAGACTTCCTCTTCTTCCGATATACCTTATCCCTCAAGGTTGAGGAAAGAGAAGCTCAAAAGCAAGGACGATATTCAAGTTTCGAACTTTCTCAAAATATTTAAACAATTGAATTTCAACATCTCCTTCGTTGAGGCTCTCGCTCACATGCCTAAATATGAGAAAATGTTCAAAGATCTTCTTAGTGACAAGGAAAAGCTTCTTTATAACGCAAATACCCAACTTAATGAGAATTGCTCTGCGGTTCTCTTAAGGAAATTGCCAACCAAACTTGGTGATCCGGGTCGCTTCTTAATCCCTTGCAACTTCCCGGGAGTAGAGAATTGCATGGCCCTAGCCGATCTAGGTGCCAGTATTAACTTAATGCCTTTAAGTGTTTGGAAGCAATTATCTCTCCCCGAGCTAGTCCCCACCAAAATGACTTTGGAATTAGCTAACTGTACGGTTGCTTATCCAGTGGGGATAGCCGAAGACGTTTTTGTAGGAGTCGACAAATTCACTTTTCCTACCGATTTCATCGTAGTCGACTACGATATGGACCCTCGTGTGCCATTAATCGTTGGACGTCCATTCTTGAGGACCGGTCGCACTCTCATCGATGTTGAAGCGGGTGAGCTTATCATGAGAGTGGGTGACGATAAAATTGTATTCAACATGGGTAAGCTTTCTAAATAGCCTTATTCATACGAGAGTATTAATTGTATCGACGTTCTTAATGAGGCTTGTGAAGAACACTTTAAAGATGCTTGTAAAAGTATTCCTACTTCTCCTCCCAATGTTGAGACCGTTTCCTCTATTGATTCATCACTAACTCTATTTGGAGAAAGTGATTTCCTTTGGAAAGATTTTGAAGCAACCATGGGAGATGTGAACTTAGAAAATGACGATTATGAAGACATTCGTCTCATTGAGAAACTTCTCAAAGAGGACCATATTTCTCCACCATCTCCCAAGGCTATTGTTAACGATGAACCGAATTTGAATACGCCTACCGTCGAAAATCCTCCGGATTTAGAGCTTAAGAAGTTACCATCTCACCTCGAGTACGTGTTCCTTGAAGAAAAGAAGAAGTCGCCCGTCATCATTGCTAAGGACTTGAAAGAAGAAGAGAAATCTCGCCTCATCGCCGTGCTTAAAGATCATAAGAAGGAAATTGCTTGGAAAATTTCCAATATCCGCGGAATTGATCCAAACTTTTGTACTCACAAGATTCTCATGGAAGATGACTTTAAACCCGCAATCCAGAGCCAAAGAAGGGTTAATCCTCGCATTCATGACGTCATCAAACAAGAGGTTATCAAACTTCTTGATGCCGGCTTGATTTACCCTATTTCGGATTCGCCATGGGTAAGTCCCATCCATTGTGTCCCCAAGAAGGGCGGAATAACCGTTGTTCCCAATGAACACAACGATTTGATTCCTACTCGTCTCGTTACTGGGTGGAGAGTTTGTATCGACTATCGCAAACTCAATGATGCCACGAGAAAAGATCATTTTCCTCTTCCTTTCATGGATCAAATGCTCGAGCGTCTAGCAGGTAATGACTATTACTGCTTCTTAGACGGTTTCTCTGGGTATTTTCAAATTCCCATCGATCCCAAAGACCAAGAAAAGACCACATTTACTTGTCCCTACGGAACATTTGCTTACAAACGCATGCCTTTCGGTTTATGCAATGCTCCTGGGACGTTCCAACGATGTATGATGGCTATCTTCCATGACATGGTTGAAGAAACTATGGAAGTCTTCATGGATGATTTCTCGGTTTATGGCGACTCATTCTCTGCTTGCCTTGCCAATTTAGAACGTATGCTTAAGCGGTGTGAAGACACTAGCCTTGTTCTTAATTGGGAAAAATGCCATTTCATGGTAAAAGAGGGCATCGTGCTAGGACACAAAATCTCCAAAGCCGGTCTTGAAGTGGACCGTGCTAAAGTCGATGTTATTGCTAAATTGCCTCCACCTTCAACCGTGAAGGGTGTGAGAAGTTTCCTTGGTCATGCGGGCTTCTACCGTCGATTCATCAAAGATTTTTCTAAAATCGCTCACCCGATGACCCACCTCTTGGAAAAAGATACTCCTTTTATCTTTTCCAAAGAGTGTATCAAAGCCTTCAACCTTCTTAAGGATAAGCTAACTAAGGCACCGGTCTTGGTTACCCCTAATTGGGAGCTTCCCTTTGAGTTGATGTGCGATGCTAGCGACTTTGCTATTGGCGCGGTTTTGGGCCAAAGAGTGAACAAACACTTCCAACCGATCCATTACGCTAGCAAGACAATGGCAGGGGCTCAATTGCATTACACGACAACCGAAAAAGAGCTTTTAGCTGTTGTCTATGCTTTTGAAAAATTTCGCCCCTATCTTGTCCTTTCTACCACCATCGTTTATTCCGATCATTCCACGTTGAAGTACTTGTTGACTAAACAAGATTCTAAACCAAGACTTCTTCGCTGGGTTTTGCTACTTCAAGAATTTAAAATCGAAATTCGTGATAAGAAGGGAGCTGAAAACCTAGCCGCAGATCATCTCAGTAGACTTGAGGATCCTTATCAAGGGGATCATCCGAACAAAGAGATCAATGACTCTTTTCCCCTTGAGACCTTAATGTCTATCAATTCGAATCAAGATGAGACCCCGTGGTTTGCGGACATTGCAAACTACTTGGCGGGTGGAATTCTCATTGACGGGTTAACATCCCAACAAAAGAAGAAGTTCTTTAAAGATATTAAGACTTAATTTTGGGATGACCCGTATCTCTTCAAACAATGTGCTGATTTGATTATTCGCCGATGTGTTGATCGACCGACAGCTTTAGACATTCTCGAAGCATGCCACAAAGGACCAACCGGTGGTCACTTTGGCCCACCATTTATCGTGATGCTCACGAGATGGTTAAACATTATGATGCTTGCCAAAAACAAGGCAAGATCACACATAAAGATGAGATGCCTCAAACTTTCATACGAGAATGTGAAATCTTTGATGTATGGGGTATCGAATTTATGTGGCCATTCCCTTCCTCTAAAGGAAACAAATACATCCTTGTTGCCGTTGACTACGTTTCTAAATGGGTTGAAGCCAAAGCTTTACCCACTAATGACGCAAGGGTGGTTTGTAACTTTTTGAAGTCGCTATTCGCTAGATTCGGTGTGCCTCGTGCCATTATTAGTGATCGCGGGACTCATTTTTGCAATGACCAATTCGCAAGAGTCATGGCTAATGTCACACCCCACCATGGCGGAACATGGGGCGCGACGTATGGATATCATCACAACATGGCGTGTCTATAGAGATAACTATATGAAATAAGAAATGTCGTAAAAATGGTGACACGAAGGTCATGACAATATCTCAACAATGCAGGAGTCTAGGTAAGTAGGTAACAGTCCTACCTCTTACCCAAGACAATCAAATATCACAAAATAAACAAACATATAGGTGCCAACAATATCACTTATTAAAAGAACAATCAAATAAAACTAAGAAGGAAACGGGGATTCTCCTTCTATATGCAATCCTATGCTTCTCCCATCCTAGCCACTTATTTTCTCATGCTTAACCATAGTATCACCTGAAAGAGACACTAAAACACGTCAACATAAAGTTGGCGAGAGTCATAGGTTTAGACTCCAACGCTAAATCAGTTACAAGCTGTGAATAACAATCATCAACAAAAGAACATATGGACAATGTGTTACAATTATGTATTAACAACTATCAATCAAGACCAATCATACCAAACCAATCCAAGGCTCCTACCTTGCCAAACAACATCATGGTACCTTAGATGATCACCCTATGTACCTATCCCAAGGCCACTACCTTGGCAAACCACAAGGCCACTACCTTGTCAAACCACAAGGCCACTACCTTGTCAAACCACAATAACTGAGACGGCACGTGTCCCCCGATCCAAATCATACACAATCAAAAATCACATAGCAGTTAATCACATAATGTACACACAAGTCCATCACAAACCATAAAAACATTCACATCAACAATTTAGAAATAACTCAACACAGTGTCTCTTCCATCCCATCTGGAAGTCAAAATCAATATTAAACATGGGACTATGAAACTCACTTGATAGCTCCTTCACACGTCCTTGCACTAGCAACAAGCTAACAAACCAAAAACACGAAATCAATAAACGAACCAATCACTAAGATGGCTCATTAACCTATGATGGACATCTAGAATATTCTCACATATATATCTCATTAATAAGCTCTAATTACCCCAATACCCTTCCTTAACAAGTCCTTAACTTGGTTAAGTTTAATAACTAACTCGTTCGTATTTTACCCAAAACAGTCCCAGTTTTAGGTCTCAAAACTTTAGGTCAAACGCCCACTTAAACCTACCCATGGTTTCTGTAAAAGGAATATTCATACCCTTAAATATGTTGGATAACACCTCCCACTTGCCCTAACCTTAAAGCTACTGTTAAGGCCCCGATATATATATATCTACTTTTGTCATTCCAGATTTCCTGATTTTAAACGTACTAAAAGTTTGTTACCATTAAGGGGTCTTACCCTAAACCACCACCTTAGCCCAAGTGCAGGATATTAACTACAATATATAAACCGTCTCTCACGTTCGTGAGAAGATCCCAATGCAACCCTAAGTGCCCCAAACAACCCAAAACTTAAAAAGAAAACAGGCTGAATTCAAAACTGTTTTGACCTCAGACTGTTGTAACCTGTTTTTGACCCACTTCCCGACCTCCAATTTAGTTCTAGTTTCTTGCATTGGAAAGCCACTTCAAATATCTTTCCAGGGGTACTTGGATCGTAAAATAAGAGTTCATAGAAGTCCCAATATGATCAAAACAATTGACTCAAAATCTGCCCAGTTTTTAAAAACGGGTTTAAACAAATTGAACTAATTAATTACCCATAACCCCATCTAATACAAGCCCTAGATTAAATGATCATCATATTATGATTATAACATCATTAATTTACTGATTTTATATAAACTCTAACCCTAATCCATCATAAGAATGATTAAGAAATCATTAAAACAATTAAATTAAAAAGGGATTAAAGACTTTACCTTCGATCTATGAAAACCCAAAAAAAATATGAAGAACCCTAATTTTTGTGAAACCCACGAATTTAGTTTGTCTCCAGGGGATAGATAATGAATTTTAGTTGTGTACAAAATAATATATAGGGTATGGGTGAATCCTAGTCCAACCCAAAGCCCACTTTCCTTTTTTTTCCTTTTTTTCCTTTTTTTTCTCTTCTAAACCGACCCAAACACCCCTAATTTCGTTTTTTCCTTTATTTTTTTTCTTTTTATTGTTAATTAATACCTTATTAATATTACCTTAATTTACCTTAATTTATTACAGCTCCTAAAGCTTCCAAAACCCCAAAACCGTAAAACTAGTCAATTTTACGCGTTTTATCGTAAAAGACGTAAAATATACACTTTTAAAAAAAATCTCAAATTTTTAAATAAACTTTATAACTATGTCCTAAATGACTTAAAACCATCCCGAAAAATATTCATATGGCTAATTACCTTATCCGAGACCTCTAAATGCTAAACCGTAAATCCTAAAAAAATACACTATTACTATAATACTTATACGTATACGTAACCACCAAAATATCACCATTTCATTTCATAGTCACTAATTGTGATCTCATGAACATGAATTAACCGTTTCTCGATTTACTTATGAGTACTCTATACTCATAAACGATAATCACACCAACCTCGTTCACACAAAGTAAACACGTAAGCACAAAAATCAAGTAGTCACACATAAAATAACCTAAAAGTAAGACCAAGTGACGAACCTCAAAACCACGGTTGTCACAGCTAAGTATGGTGTCAATCATCGTCTTTACACCGCATACCACCCACAAACTAATGGACAGACTGAAATCTCTAACCGATGATTAAAGCGAATTCTTGAACGAACCGTGGGAGAGCATCGTGCCTCATGGGCCGATAAACTTAATGATGCTCTGTGGGCTTTTCGTACCGCATATAAGACTCCGATTGGTTGTACACCATATCGTCTCGTGTACGGAAAGGCATGCCACCTCCCCATTGAGTTGGAGCACAAGGCTTACTGGGCCTTGAAGTGGGCTAATTTTGATATCAACAAAGCCGGTGACCTACGCAAGATCCAACTCAATGAGCTTAACGAACTCCGGAATGAGGCTTATGAAAATTCTTTGATCTATAAGGAAAAGACTAAGCTCATTCAAGACTCTAAGATTAAAAACCGAGAGTTCCAAGTTGGAGACAAAGTTTTACTCTTTAACTCTCGGTTGAAAATCTTTTTGGGCAAGCTGAAATCTCGTTGGTCCGGCCCATTCACCATTGTCCAAATTTTTCCATATGGTACTCTCGAGCTCGCTCAACCTAATGGACCTAATTTTAAGGTGAATGGCCAACGAGTGAAGTTGTACTTTGGTGAGGACATCTCTCATGAGATGATTCCATCCCTCACCACGTTTCCCATGAACTAATTTTGGGTCGAGTCAGGCTCGTGACTCGGTTATCAAAAACAAGCGCTCCTCGGGAGGCAACCCGAGTATCTATCCTTTTCCGTTTTAACCTCCTAAGTGTAGGGGGGCCTCTATAGGTTGTTTGTGTTTGTGTGGTGATGTGATTACAGGGATGAATGCACTTTTGGAACCTTTGAAGAACCGTGCTCCCGTGTTATCCGCAATCCGGTTCTATCTCTCAACTATCGTGATTCAATTTTCTTCATACTCACATTTGAAATTGATCACGTTAGTCGTCTCTTCCTTTGCTTGATTTAACCAACGTGCATAATGTCATAAGTGTAGGGGAGACTTTTCCCACATGCTTAAACATTGAGGACAATGTTTATAGTAAGTGTAGGGGGGACTTCTATCGAAGTTTTAAGTGGACTTTTCCATTAAAATGCCTTCATTTAACCGGAAAATCATATTTTTCAACATTTTTCAAATTTTTAATTAACTTTGGCCATTTAGTCGTGATTTTTAAATTTTTATTGTTGCTTTCATATGTATATATCCCACAATAAAGTCAAAAGTTTAATGAAGTGGTGTAGCAAGTTTAGAAATCTTTGACATATTAGGCCCATTGCGATTATTTTGACTCAACCCGAATAGACTTATCCAAGTTTATTCTAGCAAGTATCCTTAACCATGTAGGCCTTAATTGGTTTATTAGGCTAAGCATCCACGAGTCTCATTACTTGAGATTTTAAATTGTGGAGAACGAGAAATGATAGAGTCAATTATAAGTCGGTATTCTTGCACAAGCACACTTGGTGTGATTATCTGCCTATTCTCCCATCACTTGCTAATAATTTATCTGCAATAAGTAAGGTTGTACGATTTGAAAAGTTACTTAGCTTCTAGCCCAAGATCGTTTAAAAGTTGCTCGGTAATGATAAGAGTTCATAGACAAGGCATAACTTATGAAGCGGGGCGCGAAGATTGGCGAGTCCGAAAAGGCCCTAACAAGGCATGATGATTCCATTTTATTGCTAAAGATCCAAGGTGATGTGAAAAGCATTATTCCCAAAATCAATATAAAGGATCAAGACTCACGACGAAAAGCAATCAACTCCCATAAAGATCATGGAGAAGTCTATCCGAAAAGACCCTAACAAGGTATGAGGATAAATAGATCCAAGTCCGAAAAGGAGGCGGATCGTTGTATCTCAAAATCCCAATTAGCGATTGAAGAAATAATGATGAAGTCGTGGTCAACAAAGTTGGAGTACCCCTCAAAAGTCTCCAAGTGAAGAAACTCTATTAACGAAGAGAAGACCATTATCTCAAGAACGTCTCTCAAAGATATGAAGTATGAAGTACATGCCAAATATCGGCCCGAGAAAGGTCTCAAATCGTGAAGCGAGTTATGCCAAGATATGAACTTTTTGATATCCCGAGAAGCAGTTTTAAGAGATTTTGTCCTTTAGCTAACTATTAATCAAATCGTCCTACTTTGCTTTCAGTCTAAATAAACTATCGCAATAAGTCCAAAAATGCATCTTCATGATCATTCTAAGACAAAAATAAATTATAAGAGATACACCTAGGAATAAGGGAGTTTAAGCATATAATTAAGCCATGTGTGTAAGTGTTTGATTTGCTAACTTATAATAACAATGATCTCGTTTTTAAGCTTAGTTTGGGGAACGTGAAACTTGAGGGTGATAAATCTTCGCAACATCGAAGCCCTAATGTAAGTCTTAGATCTCTTTGCAAGTTATTTCCATATAGCTATTTTCAAATGAAAATGGTTTTCTATCCTTTTGTTTACTTTAAAGTTTTAATTTCTCTTAGTACTTTAATTTTTGTTTAGTATGTTAATAAGGCCAAGGTTGATTGATTATGAGAAAAGTGTAAATTTGCTTTGTCACTAAGCATTGCATGAGGGCATTGAAATGGTTAAGTGTAGGGGATTTGATCGGTGTGAAAACACCCATCCTTTTACCACTTATTTCTTGCTAAAACGAGACCAAAACGCGTATTTAATATCATTTGTTTGGAATTATGTGTGGTTTTTGTGTTTATTGTGTTTTCAGAGTCAACCGGATGAATATTGAAGAAAACATGGGATTGCACGGGTTTTATCGAAGAAAAAGACTCAAGACGAAGTCTATTGTCCAAGAGATGCAAAAGATTTGAAGTCAATGGGCCTATTTGAAGATTTATCGAAGAAAAGGACCAAAGATGGAAGATTTACACATGTCAAAGGAACTCAAGTCTATTAAACGAAGAAATTAAAAGACGAGTTGAATTTAATCGTCGACAAATCCCGAATCAGAATCGAAAACGTCAATTTTTCTGAAAAGACGAAAAGACAAGAAGAAAGGGAGAAAGCCCACTCACCAACCAACCACTAGGCCTATAAATAGGATTCACCTTCACACTTTTTGAGCTAGTTTTTCTTTCCAGTCTTTTCTTTTTCTTTCGTAGGAAGCCAACACCATTAAGGTGTTGGTGATTTTTCTTTCTTGTTGAATCTTTAATCTTGTAAGTTTTTAATCTTTCCTTCTGTTTACTCTACCTTAATCAATCAATATATTCCTTCCATTAATATTGTTCATCTTCATCTTTTTGATTCAAAGTTTTAAAGTTCTTACTTGGTTGATTTTAATCCATAAAAGTAAGTGGGTTTTGTGTTTTTAGTGTTTTGGTTTGATGATTATGGTTAGTAAATGATTATTGGTTAGTTTGGTTTAAATCTTTTTGTTTATTTTGGCTTGATTTGATAAGAATCGTGTTACCCAACTTCCCCTGTTTTCTGAGTTCTTCATTTTACCCAGATTCCGAATCAAGTATTTTTCCCTTTTATTCCGGATCGACTGGATATTCCGGATCAACCGGATATTCCGGATCAGTTACTTATTCCGAATCAAGCACTGTTTACTTTTATTCCGAATCAAGTTTGTTCATCCGGAATATTTTATATTCCGGATCAAAACCTTTCATCCGGAATAATCAATTATTCCGGATCAACCTTTTTATTCCGAATCAAGCTCCTTTCCATTTTATTCCGTATCAACCTATATTCCGGATCAACAATTTTATTCCGGATCAAGACCCTTATTCCGGATGAGCTTTAATATTTCGGATCAACCACCTTTTGTTAATTATTCCGAATGAACTGAAAATATTCCGCATGAAGCCTTTTTCCCATTTATTCCGAATAAGCCTTGTATTCCGAATGAAGTATCTTTATTGATTATTCCGGATAGAGCATTTCTTCAAGTTATTCCGGATCAGCTCTTTTATTCCGGATCAAGCTTTATTCCGGATCAGCATTATTCCAAATGAAGTGTTTTCTAGTAAGGGATATTTACTGTTTCTCCTTTACTTATTAATTTTAATTCGATTTCAGTCTTATTTTATTAACTGATTTTAGTCTAATTTTATATCTTTGTGCATTTAAACCTTTTTAGTATAATAGAAAACCAAACCCTTTTTAGTAACCAAGAACAACTATTCCACTTTGAACCGTGATCGATTCGAGAAGATACCGAGAATTAATCTGAACCCCCAATGAAAACCTATACATTAGGAGGTAATCCAGACAAATCATCTGGGAACACTCCAGGAAATTCACAAACGATACGAATGTCATCAAGCTTTTACTCCCCAGCCTTGATACTTAAAAGAGAATTCAGATTTTCGTTCGGCTTCTCACCACGGATTTCTAAGATTTTACCAGATGGGAGGGGAATACGAAAGATTTGTTCAAAACAAACAATGACAGCACGATGGGATGCTAACCAGCCCATACCCAAAATAACATCAAAACTGCCTAGACGCGTCGGTAAAAGGTCGATTTTAAACAAGTGACCAAGCAAGTCGAGAGTACAACCACGTATGACGGTGTTGGTACTAACAATATTACCATCAACGAATTCTATTTCAAAACTAACATCTAAAGCAGAAGGGGCAATATCAATAAAATGAGTAATGGCAGAAGACACGAAACTTTTCTCAGCACTCGAATCGAATAAAGTGCTAACATAGTGACCGTTAAGAAGAAATGTACCCGTGACCACCCTTGGATTCTGCTGAGGGTTTTCGAAAACTTGATACACCTTTCCTCGAGTTCCATCATTTTGCTGGTTTCTGGCCTTGGGACACCGATTCTTGAAATGACCTTTTTCACCACAGCCAAAACATACTACAGTACAATTTCCTTCATCATGACCAATTCTTTTACATATAGCACACTTAGGAGGGCAGGGTCTAGCAGGATGATGCCAGTTGCATCCATCACATTTTGGTAAGTTTCCAACATAACCTTGTCTGGCAGTAGAGCTACAGGAGCAGCAGAAACATGAGCAGGAGCAGCAGGAGCATGAGTAGGAGCAGCAAGAGCAGCTGCATACACTACTACCGCTTCTTGTCTCTTGTTGGACTGACGGTTATTGTTCTTATTGTTGTTTCTATTATTTCCCTTGTTATTTTTACGGTTGTTACCTTGGTTGCCTCCTTGATTAAACCCCTGGGTGTCCTCCCATTTCCTTTTATGATCCTTATCAGACTTGGCAGCCTTACCTTCTACAGCTTGCTCAACAAGTTCCCGTGCTATACTCACAACATCATGTAGAGTGGAAGGCTTAGAGGAAGTGATGTTCCCTTTAATCCTTTCCGGAAAACCCTTAACATACTTCTTTATTTTCTTTCTCTCAGTGGGTACCAATTCAGGGCACATTGAAACCAATTCATGAAATCGGTTAGTGTATAAGTCAATATCGTAGTTCTTCATCTGCAGAGTAAACAACTCCTGTTCCATTTTCTTGATTTCGGTATCAGGACAATACTCAGTAGTCATCATTACCGTAAATTGATCCCAAGGGATTTTATTTGCATTTTCCAAACCCAAGGTTTTTATGTTCCCATTCCACCATGTTAGTGCGCGTCCTTCTAAGGTACTGGTAGCGAAAATGACTTTATCCTCTTCTGTACATTTGCAAGTACCAAACACTTGCTCCATTTTCTTGAACCAACGAGTTAAGCCTACCACACCTTCAGTTCCATTGAAAGCATGTGGCTTTCCTGACATAAATGTTTTATGTGAACACCCTTTAGCATTAGAGGAGCTTTCAGCTTTATCCTCGGGATTTCGTTTCTTTTCATAATCAGCAATTGCCTTGTCAACCCTTCTTGCAATGATCCTTTCCATCTTAGCCTTTCGGGATTGTCTGATATCAGAGGTTCTACGGAGTGGAGGCATGTTTCTTTCAACAACACAATACTAAATCCAGTGAGAATCAGTAAAGATATGCTATTTCAAGATTCATGTAGAATGAAGGATAAAAGAGGAAAGATTGTAGTAATGCATAACTGAATGTCAACACGAAATGCAACACAGAATAATTTAAATTGCAATGGCGACGCTTAAGAATAAGAATCCAAGGAATATAGTAAAGATAGATGTAACCACAAAGATACTAAAATGAAAATTCATTAGCCAAGGTTTTCCATACATACTACATCCAGAGTTTAGTTACAAGGGTGCATATACAAAAGATACAAAATTACACCCAAGATGCAATGTAGCACTAACTGTCTTAGCAGCTTAGTAGAAATACACAAAAGATACAATATAAAAGGCACCAAGTGTACAAAAGATACATGATTAAGGGTGCATAAACATAAACACTAATAAGGAAACTACTGGGAGCCACTAGATGACCCCAAAGGTGACGATGTTGCACGAGTTGGCGGACTCTCTTGGTCATCCGAATCATCCGAGCTGTCTGAGATGTCATCAATCTCTATACCCAATCGTTCCTTCATGAGAAGCTGCATACTTTGCATGGCTTTCTGCAACCTCCTGATCTTTTTGCTTTTCCGCTGGCTATCGAATTGGAGATTTGAAAATTCCTCGCGCATTCTTACCATAAATAGAGAGTCTCCATGAGTATCACTAGCATACTGCTTCTTATGTTCCTCCAATTTCCCATCTAACTTACTTATCTCAGATTTCATTTCCTTGTTACTGTTCATCAGATAATTCATCCCAAAGTTAATATCATTTATCTCACTAGCTATAGAAAGGTGAACATAATCAGAAGATGTATCTGAGGAAGTAGAGCGGACGGTAGAGGGTTCTCCTGTCTCTTGATTGTCATCCTGATTTGGCAGGTTAAGAGTATTCTCCTCTTCTGGCTCTTCCTCAGGATCTTCCTCAGGATATTCATCAGGATCTTCCGCAGGATCTTCCTCAACATGCATAGGCTCTCCCTGAGAGCCGTCATCAATGAAGTCGTCTGCATCGGAAAAGTGAAGGACGGAAGTAGGCGAACGAGGTGGTGATTCCATCTACATAAGAAAAACAATACATAGATATAATAAGTGCAAAGGAATTGGAAAAGTGATAGCAAGTATCATAATGAAACTGATATAATATTTCAAAGTGAAATCAAAGAATGATATATTATAAATATAATCAAGGTAAATAAAAAGGATCAGAGAGTTACCCGCGCAGATACAAAAAAACCTTGGCAGATTTCATGTTTGACACTAAGACACATAAATGTTTAAAAATTTGGGTCATAGACTAAGTTTGGAAACAACTCAGTTCCCTATAACCATATGCTCTGATACCAATCTATAAGACCCCCAGAATCAGACACGGGACAGGTAGGCAACTTGGGGGTCCCACTTCATGATATCCCAAAACATACTATAATGAATGAGATGAAAATGAAGTAAAAATGACATCATAAGACTATAATTACTTCAAAAGCTGCGGAAGTTAGATAAAATTATTCTTTTTACATAGGGTCCTAGACACGGATATTACACATCATAAGTTTTATAAGATGTACCAAACATTTTTTTTATTGTCTTAGTGAAACCAAATTTGAAGGGGGTAGATACCAAAATGGACAGCTTTTTACAGTATTAACAAAATATTAGACCAACAAGACTTGAAATCTTCAAGGTTTCGCTATCCTGCGGGCTCCCATCCTTAGCAAAATTAAGCATTAGCATTACCTGAGAAATAACATGTAAAAAGGTCAACCTAAAGATGAGTGAAATTCATAGGTTTAATAATTAGTAATGTGAAATACAAACATTGATTTTTATAAATTAGTAACAGGATATGATTTAGTACCGTCGTACAAAATCATTTATATTTATTTATTGCAATAGCTCACGACACCGAAGCTTTAACATAAATGTTTTACCCCTAGTAAGTATCTAGTCAAAATACTTAGATAATTAAATGTAAGTGCGTCAAGGTAATCGAGACGGGGATTGTTAATCCTGATGGATCCATCCACAACATTCGCGCTTGCAAAATGTGAATTAACGGTTCATGATGTAGGGGCTTTTTTACTAAGGTACTAATGCAATAAGTAAATGTATAATCTGGGGAAGCATACAGTTCTCGGATAGCATACTAAAAGTTTTAAATGATTTTATTCCACGCATGTTATTCTCACCCCGCAATTTGTAACAAAGTATATAAGAAAAGGGGCTATGAACTCACCTTAAAAGGAAAAATGAGACGAGATAAGATCCGGCTGAAGAAAGGAAATAGGAATACTTTGAGAATTATCCGCGACCTACAAGTGTGATCACGACCTTAGATATTTGTTTTATAAAAGTATAAAACGTTTGAATCCAAATATTTCGTAAAAATTGAGATATATAAGTAACTTGCACAAGTAACCGAGTCTAAGAGTAAACATGACCTATAAAGCTCACAATCTGTAATAAATACTTAAAATGAAAGCTAAATGTCTTAGACTAAGATTCTCAAACAATTTGGAACCTAAAAACGTCAATTATACGTTAACCGCGACCTAATACGTAAAAAGTCAACAAAAGTCAAAGTACGACCCGAGTATGACTCAATAATGAAAAGTTGTAATAATATATGTAAGTTACTGGAATACAACAAAATATGGTCATACAAACTTGTTTCATCAAGTTATATAGTTTAGAACTCGTTTTTATAAGTTTTGACTAAACGTATAGAAAATAGTCAACTTTTGGCCTTTTCCGACTTGGGGCGGATAACAAATCATTAAACCTCAATTTCACTTCAGTTATGATTTTATAAATCCTAAGTATCAGTATTGATCATTTCAAATCCATTCCATAAGGTTTAGGCTTGCTTAACGGCATTCGGGTAATGAACTAGTCATCTACCCGCTTAGTAAAAAAATGCAGAAAACTCCTTTTCGCGAAGCCTAAAAATCCTATCTAGACTCTTGGAATAAAATCAAAAAAATTCAGAGAAGTCATAAACATCATGAAGTTAATATATTGTGAATTTCAAGAAAAGTTTTGTAGCCTAGATGCCCTTTTAAAAATAAAAACCAAAATGCATTCTGCGCGAAAAAGTCAAACATCACATTCTGTATTTTGCATTTTTGAGGGTCAAATGCCCACTTTAAAGCTTCCGTTCCCGCGATGGTGACTAAAAATATCATTTCGGACAACTTTGTAGTTTTATCCGAAGGCTGAAAACACCTTTTCGACACACTTAAACTTAGGACAGCAGCTATATCAGCAAAACTTTATAAATTTTCCAATTAGTCAACTATACCCACTTATGTGTCAAAAACTTAGATGTAACTAACGGACACTAAACCTTTGCATCAAAAATCATCATTATAAGTTTCTTAAATGCTTCAAGTGAGAAATCATGGCTAAACGCTCGATACCCATATCAAACGCGCTAAACCAAACGCTAGTTTAGGTCGGTTGCTACTTATTAGACTAGTTTCTAAAAATGCCCGCCATTTCTTCGTTATGAAGAGATAGACGATGAACCTTATACCGAAGGAAAGGTATTTTCGTACCCGACGTTCCTAGACATATGAATTTATCTCAGTTTACTAAATGGGAAAAAAAATCCATCTTAGAGAAAGGTTAAAATTTTAGAAAATCGGTTATAAAATTGGCGATCACCGTTTTAGTCATAAAACTCAATTGGTGATGGCTATTAACGCAAGGTCAGCGGCCAAACTTAAGTTATAAGTCCTACTAAGTCCTCCTAACCTGTAATTTCAAGTTTAGGGGACCTAAGGAGCTGTAGTACACTAAACAAGTCTGCAATTTCAGATTTGAGCTAAAATCTTATTTCGGCCATAACTTCTTCATTCGGATGAGTTGGTTGACCATCCGACTCGCCACAATCAAGTAGGATGGATATAACACCTAAATAAGTCAATATAACAGTGGCTAATGTGGCAAAAGCCACGGATTTTAACCTAATCAAACTGCTGTCCGGGATAGACGTAAAATTCGCCCACCATGACAACTAAAGGCTATTCTAACAACATCTCTTAGCACCCCAACAAGCATAACCTGAATTCACACCCTATTCACACTACTATAAGTATGGTTTAATCCAAGGTGTACTAAAATTTAGGGCTAGTGAAATCACTTAATTCATATTTCCCCAAATCCATGACTAATCAATACAATAACCTAATCACTTGTAAACTCTAAATTGATCATTCTTGTTCTAAAAAAAACCAATGCATGGGGAAAATTGAACTAGGATAGGTTATGATTCTTACCAAGGATCAATTTTACATACTTGGATAATTGAAAATATAATAGATGATGAAGATTGTGATGGTTTTGAGATCACAGTGGTTTGATTTTGGTTAGGAAGGAAAGAAAAAAAATACGTGTTTTTTTTGTTGTTGTTGTTGTATCTACGGCGAAGTGATAGCTCGTTGCGTCCCTTTAGTTTATTTGGCATTTAATTATTTATATGTTATCATGTGGGGCGTATGGGTGCATCCTAGTTATATTTTCAGTCAGGATTTCATGGTGAATGTGGTGTGTGCCTTGCATCCTTCACATTGGAGTTGATCCCTCCTACCCAGACCATATTGATTAGATGCATCCCGTCTAATAGCATGATGAGGTCACCCCTCTATGTATTCATGCACGTTGTTGACCTCATGACCTATATTGGCTTTTGGGTATTAAACTAATATAGATTTTCATAAGTAAACATAAGCTATTTTCAAAATATAAAACCAGTCATAGATATTCCAGGTTTTCCAGGACTTGATCATTTCCGCTGCTATTCATGCTTTACAGTTCTTTATTATGTTATGTCATATATCCGTGCACTAAGCGTATTTCTCAGCCGTTACTTTTCTTCGATGTCCCAAAACGGCAGGTACCCAAGGTCAGGCTTGAGCATTTGAAGGACGTGCAAAGGATGGAAGCTACCTTAGACTTCTTCTCCTTTTTGCCTTCATTTACTTTCATTTATGCTTGTTTAGTCCTTCCTTATTTCATTTACTTTCATTATCTTTTGGGATTATGTTTGGGAAACGATGTTTGATTCCGGTTTTCCCTTTGGTCATGTATGTTTATGACATATTACCTTGTATGCTTTGATGACACGCTATAAATATCTTGTGACATTCTATTTATCAAAATGGGGTGTTACAATTATGGTATCAGAGCCCAAGGTTTCGACTTTTAGGCTCTAAAACTTGACCTGCGACTAGTGGGTAGTCATCAAGATCTTCCCAAGCCAACTTTTGATTTCCACGTATTGATATTTTCATAACCTTGTTGTTTTAACCATGATGTTTTCTTCGGAATTGTTTTACTAGTATGGATTTAACAACCGTCATCCATACTCAGTTACATGTCATTGTTTTATGCATGATGTTTCTGGTGAATGTTGACTAGTATGAACTAAACCACATTAGTTCATACTTAGTCGCACGTTTCTGTTAGGTTTAGACAGTTGGTTTTCATGCATTCATTTCATTTTCATTTCATGTATTCATTTCATGCATTCATCTCATTGTCGCAGGAATTATGACAAGTAATGGTTGGTACAGGATTGGCCCTATTTAGTCGCATGTGCTATTATCAAAACTTTTTGTCTGTTTAGTGGACCAACCCATAGGCGTCCACACTTGCCTTTTTGTTTTGTGAACCGACCCATAGGCGTTCACCCATGTACATATCATCATATTTATTAACTATGCATTTTAAACTGTTTCATGCATTATAAACTGTTTCATGCTTTATAAATTATTTCATGCATCTTTTATGTTTAGGGCATGTTATATTGTGTTAGACTTACCATTTATGTTACATTTTTTGCATTGTGAAATGACTCATATTCGTCCACACTAACGATTCTCAAAATTCGTTTCATTACAATCATAACTTTTCATGTACCCTCCTTTATTGTTACGTTTCTTTATGTCGATTATGTTGTCATACTATCATGGTTAACCTTGTTTTCATGATGATTATGTTCTATACTCATCTATGCTAATTTTGTCTCCTGGTTCCTCCTGTTGTTTATGCTTTCATGCTAGACACGGATGGATTGTATTTAATCATGTTTTCGTGATAGCCATGGTTGGTTTTCATTGATCATGTTTTCATGCTGGCAATCATTCGATTTCATTAAATCATGTTTTGTGCCTCTTACGCAACAAGAATTATGTCTACGCTAAGTTAGTTAGGCGATTACGTGTTCCTTTGATCATGTCAGATGGTTGATACCATATCGATCACCTCATGTGAATCCCATGCGTACTTCATGTACCATGTTCTATGTTTACTTCAAGTACCATACTCTAGACGTATCCCAGTTACCGCACTCCATGTGTGATACTAATCCATTTTAAATTTTCTCAAACACTTTGTTTTCTTTCTTCTCACCAATGTTGTTTTAAAGATGATACCGCTTTCAGCCTGGAGAGGTTAGAAACAAAGACGAAGGCAATAGATCAGAGCAAACTAACTAGAATTATAGTTAACCACCAAACGTACCGTTTCATTCCATATTTTACCTTCCGGGATTGTATGTCACGTGTCATTCAGTGGTCCTTTCCATCATAGGAGTGGGAACTGGTACCAGTCGGCCACTCAGCTGAAAAGTTACATGAATCACAGTTATGATAACGACCGTCGTTTAACTGACAGTCAAAGAGGTAGTGACAACTACCGTGACAACAAATACTCTGACAATAACGATATAAACTTCGGTTACGGACATGATGAGAAATACAAAGGGTTAGCAGTCCAACTGATCCGCCAAATCCTGGAATGATGACCTAGGATTTTAAATTTCATTGTTTCACATTTCGAGATTCATGTCAAGACATCCGTCAAGACACATGTCTTAGGTGTATTTTCTGAGGACACATGTCAAGGCACCAGTCAAGACACATGACATATGCATATCTTTTCCAGACATGAGTCAGGACACATGACTCACGTTTATCATCTAAAACGGCCCCACGTAATCTAGAGTACCCTCCAAGGGGTATAACCGTTCTTTTGTGCCATGAATGAATTAGGCCATAAGAATTTCGGCATCATCACTGGAGTGTTGTTCACACTGGAACACGTAGTGTTCGTTCTGCGGGAAGAAGGCGAAGCACATTCAATATAAGTTGCAACGCTTTACTCCATGTATTAGCATGGCACTTTCATTGCTTGAGTTCGTATTTCATATACCCATGACCATAAAGAGGCCTTTTGGATCATCCATGTGTAGGTACTCATTCATTTCAGTATAACGATAAGATCCAATCTGCTAACGCACTTCCCTCTGACAGAGGTGACTTAAATTTGATTTTGTCTATGGACTATGGATAGCAACCCATGCTACGATAAGCCGCCATTGATCTCAGTTTATGTACAGCGATGTTCATGCTCCTGAATACATTCAACATGGTTTTATATCAAGAAAATATGTACTAGTCATTTATGTTTTACTAGCAGGTGATTGTCATTCCATGGATGCGAAGATTTTTCTAGCTATCATTATGACATTACTTTTGGAAATCCTTTTATCCAGAATCAGCCGATGATTTCAAAAATTTCCAGATAAGATTTCAGAAGAACCTCCAAATATACTTCCTATCTGCCAGGTGGAATATAACATCAAGCAGATTAGGAAGCAGAACCAGTTCCCAAGGCTCTTCATCGCATGGCCTTCTTGAGCTAGAGGATTTGAAGGATCGACTACAGAGATGCCTGAACAAGGTTCATCCATCAGGTGCATCACCATGGTGTGCATCGGTTCTGTATTGAGAAGAAGGATGGTAACATGAGATTATGTGTCGACCACTGTCGATGTAAACAAATCACCATTCATGACCGTCAATTCCCTCCACGTATTGACGACGTGTACCATCGACTACAGAGTGCTAAGCACTTTTCCAAGAATAAATTACAATCATGCTGACAACAGTGGTGAGTGAAAGAGAAGGACATTTCCATGACTGCTTTTCGCACACGATTTGGTCATGCTAAATTTATGATTTTGATTAGTCTCATGAATGCTCCAATAGCATTATGGATATGATGGATGGAGTTTCCCAGGAACTCATAAATGAATTCATTATTTGTTTATCATATACAATCCAATCTTCTCTAAGCCTAGAGAAGGGTATGAAGACCATATTTTCACTATGTTGCAAATTCTATGACAGAAGAAATTTCACCCTGAAATTTTCCGTGGTTGATTTCGGTAACACGTTGAATCACATTGATTCTCACGATTAATTTTACCATGAATCCACTTACGCGTAAAGGAGGGACTCCTACACTAAATTATGTGTTCCAAGGGATCCTATGCTAAAATAAGTCTAAACTACAGAGACTTTTAGTTTTCCAAATTTCTATGTATCCAGTGTTTATGAAGCAAGATACAATTAAGTTCATATCTAAGTATATGCCATACCGACAGGTTAAGATAGAACACCAATAGGTCAGGAGTTATTTCCACCCTTGGAAGTTGTAAAACGGAGAAGGGACAAGACCTCTATGGAATTGTTACCAGACTATCGCAAGCTCAAAAGAAGCATGATGCTATCTGTGTTGTTTTCAACCGTTTGACCAAGTCTGCAAAATCCTTTCATCCGTAAGGATTTCATAGCTACCAGATTATCATACATTTCCAACCAGAGATCGCACGATCACTGGGCATTCTCTCAGCTATCACTTCAAATGAAGACTCGCGTACGCATACATCATTTCGTTCATGTTCTTGTTAATTTTTTTTATGTTTTGCTTTCGCATTTACGTTCACGACACTATTCACGTTCATGAACATATTTTAGCTTATGATTTGAGTCTCACTTTTGTTCTGGAAAGTTTACCGCAATCTTGGGAGACAAGACTCAAGTTTAATAAACTTTTCATCTTCACGGTGACGCTCCACGTCACATTCCACGTCTTACCTCTTACTGGTTGGCATTACCGCCTAAGTTATTTCATGTTCACGATATGTTTCACATGTCATGTTCATTCCACGTTGCTCATATCACGTTCACGATATGTTGCACGTGTCACGTCCACCATATACTTCCCATGCTACATTTAACATATCTCCACGTACCACGTTCACAATTGCTCACGTATCACGTTCACAATTGTTCGCGTACTATGTTTCAGTATGTCTCGTACCTCATTACTAAGATGTTTCTTTTGTCATTATTCCAGATTATTTCGCATCGTGACGTTTTGTTATCTTTAAACTTTACTTCTTAGCTATCCGATCGAATTCATGAGAACCCATCTCACGTTGGTGAACCAGAAACTTTCTGTATCATCAAGACAAAGGCATGAAGATCAAGATTATTTTTTCTCATCAAGACCAGTTAGAAGATCGTTCCGAGAGGGAGGCCACTTGGCAACAGAGGAGTCCATCTGGATTCTTATCCTCTTTTCGGTCCATGAGTTAGATAGATTTGTTTCAATCAGGTTACGTTTCATGTCCTTTTCAGTCATATCACATCCATGTTCTTTCATCTTACATGCCCTTTTAGCTTTCGTGTACCTTCAGTTCTTATAACCCCATCAGCTTATCTTACATTGAATTCAAGGAAGAATGATCCTTTTAGAGGGGAATAATTTGTAAAATCCGCAACACTATCAAGACCCTAATTCGAGGACGAATTGTTCTTTTAGAGGGGAAGAGTTGTAAAACCCGCATTAAAATACCATGAACAGTAAATATAGACAGTAAATACACAAAAACACGAATAAAATAAAACTTTCCATTTATAATATACAATAGATGTCACGACATTAAATAACATGAATTACATATATTATTAATGCACGATAAACATTAAGTATAATATTTATTTATCATGACGTGTAAATACGAACATACACGGATATTAATTTATCATGAACAAGGCCCGGTTTGGCCTTGTTGGGTCTTGTAGCCGCGGCAACCAAAGAGGGAAGGGCCCAACCCATTTAATATATAATTAACCAAAAGTAAAACACAGGGAGATCATATGCAGAATTTTTTACAAAAAAGGTAAACCCTAGCCCCCATGGGAGACCTTAGCCGCGACACACAAGGAGAAGAAGGAGAAGAATTTTTGGGTTTTGATCTAAGGGGTTTACGTGTTTGTGTTTGTTTGATCAGTGGTTAGCCGAGCCAAGAAGGGGAAACCACCAGCTACAGCCGCTGGGAGTTCTGGTCATCAGTGACAACCGGATAGGCCGGGTTAGCCACTGACAGGCTGCTGTTGGCCGCCGGCTGACACCACCAGCCGCCGGCTGGGTGGTATCGGCTAGGCTTATTTTAACCCGACTTATTTTTTTTAGTTTACGGGTTTGGGTCAGGTAAATTATAAAATCACTTTAATCTATTATTTAATTAAATTAATATTGACTAGTTAATTTGATTAAAATCAGGACTTAGGGTGAAATTAATAAAGTTATTACTTCATGTTAACCTAAGTATTTTAATCGTATTAATTTAATTAAACCATGTCTTAATTTAATTAAATTGATATAACCTAAAGTTTATTTAACTAACCATGATATGTTATAAATTAATAAAACATGTAATATCATTATTAATTTATAATCAGATATAACCTATAGCATTTAATACATAAACTTTACTATAATTATTTCATGACTTATAGCTTTTAACCAATAAGCACTAGTTTATCTTATAACTTATTAAATCAGCTTATTTATATTTATGGAAACTTTCTATTTTAAGAAACCTACAATTTTTAAAAATTTACTCAGTATTACAATGCAAGTATTATAATACAAGAATACATGACATATACCAATAGAATACATGAACATACACCAGATAACACCTAAGACAGTAAAACATGATAGAACATGAATAATAAACTAAGAACGCACAACACCAGTAAAACACACAGTATATCAGACAACTCATACACGTCCCTTATCTTATGTAGTATTATCCGTGAAGACGGAGTAGGTTCGTCAGAGTTTTCATCTAGCTTCTACTGGACATAAGGTACGGATTTCACGTTCTTCAGTAAGGACAATCTCTTCCTTTATTAGGATTTCCCGTATGCAGCCAACTGTTTTTCCGGTAGTTACAAAATTAAATGCTTATGTTAATTAGTTTCCTTAGCCATATACATGCATGCCAGTTTCACCTAGTTATGGAGGTACCATAACCATAACACTGGAGGCACCAGTGTTATGAATTCACCACGGCGAAGTGATAGCTCGTGGCGTCCCTTTAGTTTATTTGGACTTTATCTATTTTTATGTTATCATGTGGGGCGTATGGGTGCATCCTAGTTACAGTTTCAGTCAGGATTTCATGCTGAATGTGGTGCGTGCCTTGCATCATTCACATTGGAGTTGATCCCTCCTACCCAGACCATATTGATTAGAGGCATCCCCTCTAATAGTATGATGAGGTCACCCCTCTATGTATTCATGCACGTTGTTGACCTCATGACCTATATTGACTTTTGGGTATATTAAACTAATATAGATTTTCATAAGTAAACATTAGCTATTTTCAGAATATAAAACCAGTCATAGATATTCCAGGTTTTCCAAGAATTGATCATTTCCGCTGCTATTCATGATTTATAGTTCTTTATTATGTTATGTCATATATCCGTGAACTGAGCGTATTGCTCAGCCGTTACTTTTCTTCGATGTCCCAAAACGGCAGGTACCCAGGGTCAGGCTTGAGCATTTGAAGGACGTGCAATGGATGGAAGCTACCTTAGACTTCTTCTCCTTTTTGCCTTCACTTATTTATGCTTGTTTAGTCCTTCCTTATTTCATTTACTTTCATTATGTTTTAGGATTATGTTTGGGAACCGATGTTTGATTCCGTTTTTCCCTTTGGTCATGTATGTTTATGATATATTACCTTGCATGCTTTGATGACACGCCATAATTATCTTGTAACATTCCATTTATCAAAATGGGGTGTTACAATTATGGTATCAGAGCCCAAGGTTTCGACTTGTAGGCTCTAAAACTTGACCTGTGACTAGTGGGTAGTCACCAGGATCTTACCAAGCCAACTTCTGATTTCCACGTATTGATAATTTCAGAACCTCGTTGTTTTAACCTTGATTTTTTCTTTGGAATAGTTTTACTAGTATGGATTTAACAACCGTCATCCATACTTGGTTACATGTCATTGTTTTATGCATGATGTTTCTGGTGAATGTTGACTAGTTTAACTGAACCACATTAGTTCATACTTAGTCGCACGTTTCTGTTAGGTTTAGACAGTTGGTTTTCATGCATTCATTTCATTTTCATTTCATTTTCATTTCATGTATTCCTTTCATGCATTCATCTCATTGTCGCAGGAATTATGACAAGTAATGGTTGGTACATGATTGGCCCAATTTAGTCGCATGTGCTGTTATCGAAACTTTTTGTCTGTTTAGTGGACCAACCCATAGGCGTCCACACTTGCCTTTTTGTTTTGTGAACTGACCCATAGGCGTTCACCCATGTACATGTCATCATATTTATTAACCATGCATTTTAAACTGTTTCATGCATTATAAACTGTTTCATGCGTTATTGTTGGGTCAAAAAGTTGATGTGGCAGAAACTTAAAAACGAAGAAAACATGAAGATATTGTCTAAGCGTTGTCAAGAGCAGTCCAAGCGTTGACAAGAGCAAACTAAGCATTGTTGGCTCAAGAGTTGTCATGTGCAATCTAAGCATTGTCACATGCAATTTAAGAGTTGATAGAAACGTAGACAAGAAGCTTATGGAAGCTTCTATTTAGATAAACATACAAGATTTATTCTGCATAAGTTTATTTAAATAGAAGATTTACTTGTTTATTTGTTATTATCTCTTGTAAAACCCTAATCCTTACACTATAAAAGGAACCAGGGGTTATTAGGTTTTTCATACTTTCATTCACAATGTAAACCTAAAGCGTGTGTCGACTAGACGTGGGATTCAGTGTATACACATCTAGTGATTTTTTGTTATTAATATAATGAACAATCCATTTGTTTTAATTCATGTTTTGTGCCTAAACACCTTGTTAATGTGTCGTGTTCTAATTCCGCTTTGATTATCTAATCATATGAACATGATGCATTCCTAGTAGCTTAAAAGATCCGTGAAACCAAGGTTTCCACAATTGGTATCAGAGCCTCGTGGCTCGTGATGCTAGGACCAACAAGGTGTTCGTGTATAGTGAAGAAAAGAAAATTCCTTTTAGGGTTTTTCTGGACGTTTTTGTGTGCGCAGCAGTATTCAGAAGGTCATAACTTTTAATTGGACCGTTGGATCGTCACGAAATTTCTTGTGTGTGTTCTATACACATATATATAGACATCCACCAGAGGGATTGTCAAGTTTTATCCCCAAGAAAAATTTATTAAGCGTCAAAGTCAGCAGGGGTCATATGCTGTTTTCTGTGAACAGTAATAGTAAAAACGCGATTTCTCCTTCGTTAACCGTTGGATCGGCATGAAATTTGATCAGTAGGTTCTTGACACTTATGTATAGGATCTCACCGAAGGGATCTTCGATCTGAGCATTTATGAAGAAGTTATTCGCGTCGAAGTTCACTGCAGTTTATGGATTTTCACATGAAATAATGATTTAGGGTTTATAAAACCCTAGATCAATTAGCCGCTGATGGGAGTTATTTAGACGCTGATAGATGTTGGTGTGACGCTGATAGATGTTGGTGTGACGCTGATAAGGCATGGATGAGACGCTGATGGCCAGGCGCTGACAGGTACAAAGTTGGCGCTGACAGGAATAAGTTAAGCGTTGTTGGGAAGCGCTGACACTTGTTGTACGATATATACATTTTCAAACGCTGACAAGTGTTGTCTGATATTGGACAACACACAGTGTTGATATCTTGGACAGTGAAGGATATTGGAAAACAAAAGGAATAGCTACTGTTTGAGAAAATTGATACGTTTTTAGCACACAAAAAGAGGTATTTACACATGAAGGTACATGGAATCTCCGTTTTTATTTAGAATATCAAGTTGATATTTATAGATCGGATATTTTTAAAAGGGGTCAATGATTTTTAAGTAAGTTAGCAACATTTCATGAAGAATTTGATGGATATTTTAGATTATGTAATCGGAATAACCTTGTGAAAGAGTTATCCGTTGCGAAACTTTTACATATTGTATGAAGATGTTATTTCATTCAAATTCGTCATGAAAAGGTGTTAGCTTAAGGGGAAGAATTCTTATGGTAAGTTTGATGATTGAAGAAGATTTTCACAAGTTTGCGTTCTATCATATCTTAAAGTCATGCACTTCCAGCCACTGACTTTAAAGGTAACTTGTTCGTGCTTTACATGGTTGGTGACGAAGACTTGTCATAACACTTGAAGGAGTTACATTATCGTGCTCAATGTCTCACAAAGGATGAGAATATTGACAAGAGATCGAGGTCTACTTATATCTTCTCTATAAGTTCTTCATCACATGGATAGTACAAGACATGGAACACAAGGTTGGGTTATTCTACTTCTACATCAAAAATATTATATTTATTTTTCTTCAAGATCATTACACAGAGCCTACATTTGGAGAATCTTCAAAGATTGCATACATTATTTCCTTCCCTGTTGATGTGACAAAAAGGGGAAGATACACATGCTACACTTGAGGGGAAGCAATTTGAAGATCATGTAGAACTTACAAGATATACACATAGAGTTTTGCCGACATCAACTAGGGGAAGATTGTTGGGTCAAAAAGTTGATGTGGCAGAAACTTAAAAACGAAGAAAACATGAAGATATTGTCTAAGCGTTGTCAAGAGCAATCCAAGCGTTGACAAGAGCAAACTAAGAATTGTTGGCTCAAGAGTTGTCATGTTCAATCTAAGCATTGTCACAGGAAATTTAAGAGTTGATAGAAACATAGACAATAAGCTTATGGAAGCTTCTATTTAGATAAACATGCAAGATTTATTCTGCATAAGTTTATTTAAATAGAAGATTTACTTGTTTATTTGTTATTATCTCTTGTAAAACCCTAATCCTTACACTATAAAAGGAACCAAGGGTTATTAGGTTTTTCATACTCTCATTCACAATGTAAACCTAAAGCGTGTGTCGACTAGACGTGGGATTTAATGTATACACGTCTAGTGATTGTTTGTTATTAATATAATGAACAATCCATTTGTTTTAATTCATGTTTTGTGCCTACACACCTTGTTAATGTGTCGTGTTCTAATTCCGCTTTGATTATCTAATCATATGAACATGATGCATTCCTAGTAGCTTAAAAGATCCGTGAAACCAAGGTTTCCACAGTTATAAATTATTTCATGCATCTTCTGTGTTTAGGGCATGTTATATTATGTTAGACTTACCATTTATGTTGCATTGTTTTGCATTGTGAAATGACTCATATTCGTTGTGACAATCCGTCAATTTATGATCGATATTTTATTCTCAAGTATTATTTAAAAAAAATTATTTTAATGTTATATTATGAACTCACTCATTTTGGGAAGAAATTTGATTTACGTCTTAAAGTATCATCGACTACGTCTAAACCGGAGGACTCTACGTTATGTGCTTACCTTTACATACACCGTTTTTGGTGACAGTCTGACATTTCAGGAAATAAAAATTTATCCTTGAATATTATTTTGAGAATTTAAATTTGTGTTGGTTCATAAACTCACAAATTTACGAGAAGACATTAGGACTTACGTGAATAATTTAACGTCCTTTACGACTAAACCGGAAACCCTAGGTTTACGTATTTACGCTTTTGAACTCCGTTTTTGATGAGAAAATTTTTGTTAGATTCGTTTTGTGTCGTTGATTCATAATTTATAAAAACGTTTTTCGTAAAACGACCCGAGGGCAAGTAAATCGAGGAAACTAGAATCGAGAAATACCCGTAAATTAGTGGCGACGAGACAAGTGGGACACTTGTCCCACCCCCACAAATAAATGGCCACAACTAGCCAACACAACACTCTAGTTGTCAAATATTTACAAGGTTGTGGACACTTGTCCTCCCAAGTTTACCAAAACTAACTAAAACCATCTAACAAAACCATATACCATTCTCATAACATGCAAACTAGAAAGAAAACTCTCCCAATCTCTCTCATCACTCCTTGGTCGTCCCTCATCATCAAAAACACCATCATTGATAAAAAAAAAATCAACCATAAATCATATGTATAATTTACATATGAAGAAAACCCGTTGAAAAGATGAAGATTGGAGGTGGTTATAACATGTGAAAAGTAGTTTCCATGGAGTTTAGGGGCTGATTTTCAAGAAGTTATTCAAGCATATGAAGATCTCAAGAATTTCATTTGCCAAGTTGATGATTTGATAACAAGAACTAAGTCTTGTTCATCATCAACCTCATCTTTTCATCACTTTGGTGGTATAGAGATTGTTTCTTCCTATCCTCTTATTATTTTGAATATGTAATCTTGTATTTTCTTTATTTATGTTTATGTATATGTATATGATGATGAATGATAATCAAAACATTGTGTGGGGATCTTGTGTTGATAAACTTGATTAAAATGATTAACAACTATATGAAAGAATGATAAAATCATGATTAAAAGTGTAGGCTGTATAAAACAGAGAATAACTATATGATAACTTGTTAAAATGGCATAGATAATTTGATATACGGTAAGTTATAAGACTTATACACATGTGAGAGTTGGTCATACAATGGAATCCTTATAATGAGTGAGATATGATCAAAACAATATTGAAGTGCAAATCTGCATAGACTGTTTTGCACGAATTTATTAAAATACTTAGAGGCTGGTTCATCAGTATCTATACGGAAGTTAAATGAAGCACATGTCATGTAGTTTCTGCTATAAAAATTTGGGGTTCTATCTCCTTATAGAACTCTAGATATGGCCATTTTAGTGGACTGAATATTTAGGACAGATTTTATAAAATAAATAGTATATAATATAAGCACTCAAAATTATGTATTTATAAAATATACATATATAAAACCCACTAGTCACTAATAATAATTATAAAAGAGAGTTATATATATTGATATTAAAATGAGACATTTTATATAAGTTACAAGTATAAATGTTTACCAAGTTATAAAACTATATACATAAGTTTTACATCTTTTCGGCTAAAACCGAAAGATTGACGTTTTCGTCAATTAACACTTAGACGGTCGGACCCGTCTAATGTAAACTTTTTATAACTCAAATAATGATGTATAAGTACATATGACAAGTAAAAACCGATAAAACTCGAGCTTTATAACTTATGGACATTAACGGGCCAAAATAGCCTTATTGGACTATTAACCCGACAAGTTTGGCTAAACACTAATGAACTTACTTATTGGGCTTAACCCACTTGGGCCCAACATGTAAGCATAGGGCTGATGTTAAAAGTATAAAATGGACTAATACAAGGTAATGGGCTTATTGGGCCTTGACAAGTAAAGGAGTTAAACTAGTGAAACTAGTAAAATTTTTGACTAACACATAACACTATAATGTGTATGAAGATATAACATCCCACATGATCATCATCATACTTATAATATCATCATATATATATACATAGCCATTGTTTTTATAAAGTCATTGGACAAGAGTCTAAGACGAGTATTATTTGTCTAAGTTTCCGTGATTGAAGCACGTATCGTACATCCGAATTGCCGATAACCCGCCTTCCCACATCAACGTGAGTTCATAGCATCGCACTCTTTTAAATGTTTTATGAAATTTTTTATAAACCCGCGAGGGAGATAACATGCTAGTTTTGTTAAAAATAGGGCACAAGTTGTCCTGATTGTTTATTTATTGATATGGACCCGAAAGATTGAATGACCCGATGAATGAGATGAAATTGATTATTATTAGTTAAGTTATGTTACTAAAAGTCCCATTAGCATGAATTCGGAACTACCGAGGTTTGGTAGACGCTTATACATATAATAGTACTATTTGGGGAAGATCACCCCAGTTCGCGCCTTGACGGTTGATCCCCGTTGTGCCACAGTGATGGGCAAGCGAATTTATGTGTGAGAGTGATATAATTAGCGTGATTATTGTGACGACACGCTGTTTTAGGTGGGCAAAGGAGTTACGGGCTAGCTACCCGATATATGTTAAAGAAAGGTAACAATGTCATGCGGCTATAATAATCCGATAATAAAAATACTGAACTACAATATATTGCCTGACTAGCAATAGGGTGTCTTATTACTGATATTATAATTGTGTTTTGGTTTTACATAACTGTTTTTATATAAAAGTGGTTATTAAATTCCATACAACGTTATAAAACGTATTGTATGATGTTCTTACGAAATTGGTTCGCATAATGGTTTTGAAGGCAAAAGCCCATATTATTATTTACGACAAAGAGTCGTATAAAATGTTTTTGGCCTACTTTATGGCCTACAACAAATATTTGTGCAAAATGATTTTCGGTAATAATTATATACCGGTGATATATTAATGGTTTTTATGAAACTCTATGAATTCACTCGGCATTTTCGCTGACCTTTTCTTTTAACATGTTTTATCTCAGGTACTTGAAGGTAATTCTCGGGAAGACGACAAGAATTTATGTCCCGCATTTAACTAGCAAATTTCCATTCAAATGTTTTGTAAAATTTTATGAAATACTATGACTTGGGACCTATGTAAATTTGATATTCATGAATGGAAAATGCTTTATTATTAAACGATGTGATTTTTAAGCGTTGTCTATGATTTGAGTAATGTGCTATCCCGTAACACCAACGACTCTTCCGCTAAACTAAAGTATAAAAATTTGTGGGTGTTACAGTTTGGTACCAGAGCTCTTGTTATAGAGAACAAAAGATTTTTAAAACCAAGGTTTTGAATAAAACATTTCAAAATCTTTTAACTGTAGGATATGTAAATCTTGCTTATGTTTTAGAGAGAGAAAGAGATAGAGAGATTGTGGATTTCACACAATTCTAGAGAGAGAAAATAAGAAGAACTATGTGTAAAAATGAATAACTACACACCCTCTCCATCTAAGGAGAGGGTTTATATACCCAAGCCCTTATCATGGGCTTGGGCTTACATTTGGGCCGGCCTACACATGTTGTAGGCTAGGCTTGGGTTTGTTTGTTAAATAAAGATAAGTAGCTAAACTACGAGCTATTACATGGACTATTGTTGGAGTGGCCGATCCTTCTTAATACGTAAAACGTATTTCCAACAATTTCCCCTAAGGGAGGTCACTCCAAACAAGAGCATTACCCAAGTTACAATAATAAGATAAACCTAGCATACTATGCTTGTCTTGAGCTCGTAGTCTTCGTCTTTCTTTTCTTTTTCTTTTCTGGTGAACATGCTGATGTGATCTTTGATATCAATCTTTAGCATTGATCTCTTGCCTTGATCTTGTGCATCCTTCACTTGTGATCTTCACCTCTTCGTGACACCATGTCCCACATACTTATACCTTCGTAATTCTTGAAAGCTTCAGAGTTCGATACAGCGTAAGACTTAACTTTTAGGCTTTCTTGAATTAGATGAGGTATTAAGTGCATAAAGTATAAGCATGCGGGGACGACTTCTTCTTGGATCCCGCAACGCCACCGTCTTCAAATGCCGCAACATAAGTAGACACGAACGAAATGGCTTTGAACATTTCATTCTAATTCGGTAGCATTTTACCTCCGGTAGGTGAAGACCGTTGGACGATATAAAATATCGTACTTGTGGCAGGTAGATTTAATTAAAAATCTCCTTGACAAGATTTCACGGGTAAACCCGTTCTGTTTACTCGACCGTCCAAAGCTGACTGCGAACGTAAAGAGTGAATCATTTGGATAAAATTATTCGCATGATTGAAGCCGTCAATTCTGATTCCTGGAACAAGTTTGATTCATTATAGAATCGCACCATCATTGCTTTCCAGTTGTCACGAGCTTGATTCATATTGAATCTTGCAAGTTACCTACCAAGCGCTGTTTAAGGTTAACACTAGAAGGATTTCCACTCATCACTGTGAACACTAAGATATCACTCTGAGTGTTCTGGCAAGATCACTTAGATATTGCGTAGAGGCCTGGAACGTGTTTAAGTTCAGCTAAGAATTAAACCACTGTTGCTTTCCAGTTATCACAAGTTTGATTCATAAAGAATCGCACAAGTCACCTACCATGAGCTTTTTGATATTCGCTCAAGAAGGATTTTCATCTTCATTGTAAATACTTTCGTATTACTCGGATGTTCAGGCAAGATCGTGAAGATTTTGCGTAGGACTCTTAAAATCTTTCTTACTTTTCATAGTGTGTGAAGAAGCAAGGAATTATGAAAGTGTGTCCTAATGAGATATTTGATGATCTCAAATGGCTCTGGACTCGATCGTACATTTTGGATTTTAGTGACCGGAGGCTGGAGAGGAGTGCCACCATTTCAATACCAATTTATTCGGAGTGAATAAATCGATAGATAATGCGTTGTCTCCATGTGAATAAAACAAATACCTTTTAAGAGATATCTGAGTTAGCTGGGATGGGTTGTGCATTGCATCACTGGGTCCATGATGTCTTATCTTCAATATCAAGCATCATTAAAAATGATCTCAATAGCATATGTATTGACCCGGTTTCTACCTAAGTTGTAAGGAGGGCTTCTTTCTTTACACCCTTTATCTTTACAATTCTTTTTCATTCTTCAACCCCTTCAATGCTTACCAATACGTCATAACTAGCACCTTGTTGTGATTTTTCCAGTGCTAACTTAAGTACTTGGTCAGCATTCAGCTACGTTCACAATCTGTCTCCATCTTTCCTAAGGACTACTATTTCTACATATGGAATGTCCTTGGGAAGATTCCTCCGGTTCTGGAAGAATCATAGGACTTAACCTATCCTACCATCCTTATGCCACCACAATCTTCATCTTCGTGAAATAAATGGGTTTTGGGTAAGTATATGTCACCATGAAAATCCATTTTGCTCCCCCCTAACATATGCCACGATATTCGAAAACATTTCGCATATGTCGAGATAAGCCAGCACATTAAGTCAAACCATTTGTGATAATTTCCCATATTAAATCACATTTTATCCCCCATATTAAAAAAATTAACCCAATCGATGTTTTTAATATCAATTGATTTAATGAAGTTTTAACAAAGGTTTTGGGAAGAAAAATGCAAGTCCGTTTTATCTTCATGATACCAAATGTATGAGATATGATACCGACTTGTAACATAATCACATATTCACCATATTAGAAAAATTGACAAGGTTGGACCTGATTGATGAGAACATCATATGATAGGATCAAATGGTTCTTGTCAACATATGTTGGTCTCCTCGTCATGTCAGAAGTCATCTCTTGACACCACGTGTACGATTGGTATTGTTGTCTTGACACCAGTTAGTGAGCTTGGCACGTTCGGCATCGAAGATTCTGAATGCTTGAAAATTGCTCCCCCTCAATTGTTGACCCGTGTTCTATCTAAAGAGATGTAGTCGTCGGTTGAGTAGTCGCATCGTCGAGTATGTAGATACCAATTGTAGATTGCTATGGTTGTCGAGATGATAGCTTCATAAAAACAAGACTTCTCTTGTTTTAACAAATAAATGCACTGAAACATACATTAATTTGTGTTAGACCAAGTTATAAAGTAAACTTGATCCCTTACAAGGTTTTAAAGTAAACCTTGCCCGAGAAAATTAATTCTCGTTGTGAGCCAAAGCTTTCATAAGAAATACTTGACTTTAATATGAAAACCAGGTTGCAGTCTGAAATAACTACAAGCCATATAGGCATGTTTTATGAAATATTTACAACTATTGTACGAACTCTATTTATGGCGCCGTGTCAAAATTAATCAACATTTCTAAGGCCGTAAATATTATCGTACCAAAAGACATGCCTTTGAAAAATAAAGTAAAAATTATTTTTGGATTTTTCTAGATTTTTCAATTTTTATGGTTTTTATATGGTTTTGTATTTTGGTTTTGTGGATAAAAATATAAACAATATATACAGATGATCACCAAGGATACGGAGAATAGTTTACCATCACTATTCTTTCGCTTCATCTGCCAGTTCCTTTAGAGTCTCAGGCGAGAAAGTTCTCATTCCTAGCTTGTCGACCAAAAATTCAATTCGAGCGCGATCTAAAGCCTTCGTGAAAATATCCGCCAGTTGATACTCAGATCGGACAAAGTAAAGCTCGATCAATCCATTTTCCACTTGCTCCTTGAGGAAGTGGTAGCGAATGTCAATATGCTTCGACCGGGAGAACTGAACATTGTTGCAGCATAAGGCAATTGCACTTTTTTTGTCGCAGTACATCGGAATTTTGTTGAAACCTAGACCATAGTCGGTTAATTGCGATCTCATCCAAAGAATTTGAGCACAGCAACCGGACATAGCTATGTATTCTGCTTCCGTACTTGAAATTGCATCGCTTTTCTGCCTTTTCGATGCCCAACTGATTAGTCGATCTCCTAGTAGTTGCAAAGTTCCACTCGTGCTACACCTGGTATCTTGACAACCCGCGTGATCCGCATCTGCATACTCCATAAGTGCAATCGAAGAGTCCTTCGAATACCAAAGTCCTCGATTAATGGTTCCTTTAAGATATAAAAAAGATCCGTTTCACAGTGGCCAAGTGTAACTCAGTAGGTCGAGTTTGATACCGAGCACACATACACATAGTAAACTCAAGATCAGGTCGACTAGCTGTGATATACAAAAGAGTATCGATCATTCCACGATACAGTGTCGGATCAACGGCAACTCCATGTGGATCTGCAACAAGCGTAGTTCGTTCCACCATTGGAGTATCCACGGGATCACAAGATTCCATCTTATATTTCTTAAGCGATTCAAGGGCATAATTGGATTGATTGATAAAGATGCCTCTGGGACTCTGAGATATCTGAAGACCTAAGAAGAATGATACCTTGCCCATCATTGACATCTTAAACTTGGAAGACATGAGTGTCCCTGATGAGATGGCATTTATACATGATCTCATCGTTCTTTTCGGGCTTTAAATGCATAAAAATGTCATAAAATACCATATATATGCTTGTGTTTGTTTACTTGTGTATTTTAGGTATGGATATCGTGAAAAAGACAAAAGATCACAAGATACAAGGAAAAACGGACATGAGAAACGAAGCCGTACAAAGAACCGGGCCCTAATCATGGAATTTTCATCAAATACCCTTAAAGACTTGAAGACAAACAAGATTGATCCTCCAAGAATGAAGAAATGACACTTAAAACCCTTGTATATTAATAATTACAAGTTTGGTCCCTTAAGTTTGTCAAAAATTGCAAAAAGGTCCTTCAACTTTGAAGAAATGACAAGATTGGTCCCTCAACAAAATCAATTTGTCAATTATGGTCCCTCATGAAGATTAAGAGACATTGAAGACCTTTGAAGATCAAGATTGTCCAAGTTCAGTCCCTGAATTATCCAAAAATGTCAAAAATAACCCTTTGATAACCTTTTTCCAAAGTTGGTGCCAAAAGTGACAAGCCTTGAAAGATATTAACAAAGCAAACACGTTTTTAGGGCTGAAAACTTCAAATGCCAAAAAAATCAAAGGACAAGGACTAATGTTGTCACTCTGAAACATTCAAACCACAAAGTGCGCCAAACACTTTAGTTTCCCCCAAAATCGGATTAAACAAGTTACTGTGCATCTTTTTACACGCCCAGAATTTACCTCCACTTAACCTTGGGTAAAATTCAATTAACCTTGCACACGCATGATTCACACATGCAGAAAGCTATCCCACTCCTAAAACCCGCAACCCACTCACTATAGACCCCACCCCCAATTCTCCTCTCCACCAATCAAAACGCACCTTGGTCCCCAAGCATCATGACGTGTCCCAAATCAACCACTGAGGTTCATTGCTTACTCACAACGCCAAAACAAACGGTGGAGATCAAAAGGACAGCTCAACACCTTGAAATCGTCTAGAAGCTTTTAAGGGCATTTTAGGATTTTTCTATGTATTAGGGTTTTGATTTTATGAACCTAGAATGTTCATTAGACTAGTATAAAAGGAGGCATCAACCTGTGATGTCCCTTGTTCCAGTTTTCAAGCTCTCACTTGTAATCCCTTTTTAAAGAAATAAAAGTTTGGTTTTTGATTTAATCAAGTGTAATGCCTTTTTATTGTTTTTAAAAGTTGTGTATTGTGTGAAGCTTGATTCTGAGTTCCATTGTCTATTTGGTTCATTAATTTTGAGTTTCAAAATTGGTTAAAGTTTTCTAAAATTTGAAATAATTTTGGAAGAATTTGTTCTAAGGATTTGGTGTTAATGGTTCATGTTATTGGTGATTTAGAGGTTATTAAAACGTGTTAAGAAGGTTGGAAAGGTTTTTGGAAAGGTTTAAGTAAGAAAGAAATCAGAAAAAGTATATTGCATATTATCCTTGTTCTTTTTCTTTGATTTGTCTTTAGCAGGTATTAAAGGTTGTTGATATTGATCTGCATGCACCCGGGTGCATAAGGAGGTGGTTATGCTACCACTAGGGCTTTGGATGTAAAGCCCTAAGGTAAAAGTTCTTTTACCTTTGGAAATTTTCAGAAAAGTTGAAGTTTGTATGATCTTATTTGATTTGGTGCTATAGTGTGTTAATCTGCTTTGTTTTGTGTTCTTAAGTTGTTATATGCATGTTAGAAGATCATAGGGTCAGATTGAGTAGGTTTTTAACTGGTTTGGTTTGTTAAAAGTTGCTTAATCAAAGTTAAAAGGTGTTTGGATCCTTGGTTTAGCAGGGCATAAAACTTGATTACTGTTTTAAAAAGGTGTTAGAAGGTTGTTAATAGGTTGAGTTAGTTAGGGTATTAGTTTGTAGTAAGTTTGGAACAAATTGGAAGCAGTTTGTGTGGTTAAAAGTGAATCAAGTTAGCTTGAATCTGCATATCAATTTCTATACTTATTTTGGTTAAAAATTTGTGATCAAAGTTCTTAATCTGTTGAGATATAGGTTGATTCAAGGTTTGTTTTGGTTTGTGTGCTATTTGGTGATTAAGTTTGCTTAAATTGTGGCTTTGAAACTCACTAGAGTGCTTGAAATAAGCTTAAACAGTCCCAGACCTGCACATTTGTATCAGCAACCTTCAATAGCTAGGGTGTGCATTGTTTTGTGAATTTGGTGTGTGCTAAGTGCTTATCCTTTGTTATTATTGACTCCTTGTGCTTAAATAAGCACAAGGGTGCCTTTTGTCCACAACACATCCATCAAATAAGCTCAAGCCAAGTCCTCTTGGCATCAAAAAGTGCACAAGTGTGCACTAGCCATTGTTCATCAGAAATTCTAAGAACTGAATACATTTTGATCTTCAAATTTTGTTTAATCTTGAATAAAAAAGGGATTGGTTTGTGTTTTGAAGCTTGTTAGAGGACACTGATTGGGTTGGAAAAAGAAAAATAAAAAAAAAGAAAAAGTTATAAAAAGAATACCCGTAGCAGGACTCGAACCCCAGACCTCTCGTAGGAGGGTTAGGAGCTCTACCGCTAATCTGGATACCTTTTTACGTTAGTGTTTGATTTCCATCTTTATTTAACCACTTTTTCATCTTGTGCTTATTTAAAAAGCCATGGCTTATTTCCCCATTTCCAGCTTATTTGCTTTGAGTTTTTGGCTTATTTGATTTTTCCTAGGGTCATTATAGGGTTATAGACTTTTCTAGCTAATTTTTATATTTTTCCTTTTATTTAATTATTTTCTAGGATTTATTTATTATACGTTTTTTATTAAGTCATTAAAAAATAGAAAAAAGATTTTTAATTTTTAGGAAAAATAGTTTTTAGCTTTTAAAATAATATTTTGAGGTTTACAGCTTATTAGGTTTCCAATTTGGCTTATTTTTAATTTTATAAGATTTTAGGATTTTTTTAGCAACTTTAAAAATCAATATAAAATTAATTAATAGGTTTTAGAAACTTTAATTTATATTTTCTTCTTAGTTAGAATATTTAGGATTTTTGAGAATTTTTTAGAATTTATTTGAAGACTTTTTATTTTTAGGAATATTTTAATATTATTTTATTAATTAAATTTCAAAGTTTTATTTTTATTTCTTTTCCATTTTTCCTAGGTTCCTTATCATTAATTAGGACTATTTCCATTTTTAGAATATTTTTATAGCTTTTAGAATTATTTTTATAATTATTTTAAGTTTAATTAGGTTTTAATCATTTTAAATCATTTTTAGAGTTTTAAAAATAGTTTTAATAGGTTTTAATTTTTAGAAAATTACTTTTTAGTCTTCTAATAATATAAGTTAAGTGATTATTCAATAAAATCATATTTTAGACATTTTAATTAGTTATATTTAATTTTAGGGCTTTAATTAGCATTTAAAATTAAATATTTAATTAATAAAAGGTTTTAAAATATCTTTGTTGGATTTTTATCTTTATTTATATTATTTTAGACTTGTTTTTAGCCTTTTAATCTTTTATTGATTTTGTTTTTGGTCTTAGTATAATTTTTTTAATTTGGGTAGTTTTTCACGGCTTTACGTTTACGTCTTTTTCGTCGTAGTTTAATTTTAACGTAACCGTCTTTTCATCTTCTCATCCCCATTCTTCTCAATATTAATCTCAAATAAATACAAGTTAACTCACAACACATATACCTCCTTGGGAAACGAACTTTCTCTCTTTTAAGTGATTGGGTCATTAACACTTGATTTTTCTTAAAGTCATTTGTTCGATACTTTCCGCTATTTACGCTCTTTTCCTAAAGAGTAGTAAAAGGACTACAATCATTTTGGCGCCGCTGCCGGGGAGGTGTGTTGTGCTTTAATTTGGAAGATTTTGTTTTTGATATTATCCATAATAAGTATTTGTGTTAAGTGGAACTCCCTTAACACGTATTATCGGTTTTCTTGGTTTTTCTTGTACAAATATTATTAATATATTGTATTAAGTATCACAATCAAAATACAATATCTCCAAAAGTGTGAAAACACAACCTTAATTGGGATTTGATCTCCTAATTATTGTATTCGAATCTCAAACAAAAAGAAAAGGCAAAAATAGATAAATACTTTCGTGAAGCTCGATTTTGAAAAATACAAACTATAAGGTGGGTATAAGGCGGGTATTATAAAATATACCCTAAGGAAAAAGGCTCTTAAGTGCTTCGCGCCGCCTCGTTTCCCCGCTTGCTTGTGAGTATTTTGAGATTGAAGGCTAATCGAGGGTTTTGCCGCCCAAAGTATTAATACGTATACTATATTTGCTTGGTTTTCTTTGTGATTAAACCCTCGTGAACAATTTGGTTTTCACCAAAGTTCTAAAGTCATTCGAAGGCGTTCACTCCACGTGATCGTTTTCATTCCTTTGAGGCTTCTTTAATCAAGAGTTTGATTCGAGGAGACATTTTGTAGATTGTTGTCTACGAAGATACACCAAAATCCAAAAAAATTAAATATCATCAAAAACACAAAAAAATTTAAAATCCACAAAACAACCAAAAAGAATCTTCTTTGCTCACCTCCCATTCTTCGTGTAGTTTATGATCACTCGTAATCAAGCTAAACGAGCTCGTAAACGTCTTCAAAAGCAAGCAAATCAAGGATCGTTGATTGTTGAAGAACCTCCAATTGTTGAACCTATTGTAGAACAAGAAGTCGTCATGGCTAATCGTACTATGATGGAGTTGCTACAAGCACCCACCGAGGGTTTTGGAGAGGCTATTGTGATTCCCGCCATCCTTGCGGAGAATTTCGAGATTAAGACGGGTTTAATGTCGATGCTACAAGCAAACAAGTTTAGAGGTCACGAGAAAGACAACCCGCATTACCACATTAGGAATTTCAACCGTCTCACCGCTACTAGCAAATTCAAGGATGTTCCACATGACGCCATTAAGATGATGTTGTTTCCATATTCGTTGGATGGACCCGCAAAAATTTGGCTCGAAAAAGAACCGCCAAATTCGATTTTGACATGGGCCGATCTCGTTTCTAAGTTTGTGAACAAGTTTTTTCCACCATCTAAAACAACACACTTAAAAAATGAGATTTCACGATTTGTGCAACGTAACAATGAAAGTTTTTCAAAGGCATGGGAACGATTTAAAGAGATGTTACATGAATGTCCTCACCATGATTTTTCGGAATTGCATCAAGTGGATACTTTTTATAATGGGCTTAATGATCATGAACGAGATTATTTGAATGCCGCCGCGGGTGGTAATTTTTTGTGCAAGACGACAAATGAGGCTTTACAAATCATTGAAAATCGATCTAAGGTTTATAGCCCTCGTAACACACCGAGTGTTGCCAATATGGGTTCGTCATCGTCATCATAATCGTCTCGTAGCATTAACGCCTTACATGATGAAGCTAATGAGGAAAATCGGTTTTTTGATAGATTTGCTAATCTAATGTCCCATTGGAAGGCTCAAGAAGCTTCCAATTCCGCTTCGGTTAAAGCGGTTGCTAAGAGTTGTTTATCTTGTGGGGGAGCTCATGATCTTTCCGAGTGCATTACCGCGGATGGTAACACTTCGAGTGCTTATGTAGCAACGGGAACTTACAACCAAAACGGCCAAGGTTCTCGTCCAAATCAAGCTCCACCAAATCAAAATGTTAACAATTATCGAAACAACAACCAAGGTAATTACCAAGGCAACACACGCAATTACAACAAAGGGAATTATCAAAGTGGGAATGGACAAATCTCTAATCAAAACCAAAACCGTGATTTTCAAAACACTACTCAAGGTTTTCAAAATGCTCACACGAAAAATTTGCAAGGAGAATTTTTGGATTATGCAAAAGCAAATGATGCTAAATTTGATAACATGCAACGTGAGATGATTAGCTTAAGATCCGAGTTGAAAAACGAGCTTAAAAATGAACTTGCTAATGAACTTAAAACTCATGAAAACAAAATGGAAGGAAATGTCCAACGTCTTCAACAAAACCAACAAAAGATGGAATTAGGACAACATGAGATTAAGCAAGAGTTATTGAAAGCGGATGCTAGGCAATCAAAATTTGAGGACCGAATGGCTAAGATGTTCGAAGCAATCATGTGTAAGCCCTCTTCTTCGGGTGGTCTTCCTGGTGATACCATTAACAACCCGAGGGGAGAATTGAAGGTTGTTGCTACACGAAGTGGTAAAACTTTCAAGGAACCAATCTCTCGTCCAAGTACTTCTAAGGAGAAGGAAATCGAGAAAGAACCCGAGGTGATGGTCGAAAAGGAGCACATTACAATCCCACGAAGTACCGCTCAAACCACACCTACGATTGAACCAATACCAATTGTGGAACCCGAGTTTCCAAGGCCGTTGCCTAATGACCAACCCACACCACCTTTACCTTACCCCTCGAGACATAACAAAGAGAAGGCACAAGAACGGAACAATTATCAATTTGAGCTATTTATGAAAATGTTTCGTGATTTGCATTTTAACATAAGTTTTGCCGACGCTCTTATCATGATGCCTCGATTCGCCGCAAACTTCAAAAGTATGCTAAACAACAAAGAGAAGTTACAACAATCGTCTAGTTGTTCATCGGTTTTTCTAAGCCGCATACCACAAAAAGTCGGTGATCCCGGTAAATTTTTGATTCCGTGTGCTATTCAAGAAATGGAGGAATGCTACGCCTTGGCCGATCTTGGTGCTAGTATTAATTTAATGCCTCTCGAGATTTTCAAATCGCTTTCGCTTCCGGCTCTTACTCCTTCGAACATGTCCATCGAGATGGCCGATCATTCTACGATCATGGCATGTGGAGTAGCCGAGGACGTTTTCGTTAAAGTCGGAAAGTTTTACTATCCCGTTGACTTTATCGTTGTAGACATTCCCATCGATCGAAAAGTTCCTCTCATTTTGGGTCGTTCATTTTTGGATACATCAAGAGCACTTATCGATGTTCATGCTCGTAAAATCACCCTTCGTTTCAATGAAGAAGAACTTGTCATCAATGCAACACAAAACTCCAATCTTTCTCATGTCTATTCTATTGCGACTTTAAACCATGGTGACTCGACCAATGTCGTTTGCAAAGAATTTTCACCAAGAGTTTTAGGGAATGTCACCAAAAACAATTTACCATTTCCTCCGCCGGTGGAGGTTATGAGTGTAAAACCTACAAAGAAGAAACCGTCAATACTTGGATCGAAAAATCCTTCGCCTCATCTCGAACATTCATTCTTGAAAAGTGTTGATAAGTTGCCGGTTTCTACGGAAGATCTTTCGGATGATGAATATGTTGACCCCAATGGGGAGGTTTTCTTCGTCGATAAACGTTTTGAGAACTTGCCACCACCAAAACCAAAACGGTTTCAAAATGTGAGAATTTTTAGTGTAACTAACATCGTCTTAGAAACACCGAATATTTTCGACATAATCAAAAAGGGTTTTCATAAGGAGAGTTTAAAAGATAAAAAAGGAAAAGATCTTAAACGTGATTTTTCTACAAATCTAACTCCGTCATCACCGCGTGATTTGAGTGCTACAAACTCGTCTACTCCTTTTGACGATGTTTTGTGTGGTTTTAGTATGGGGGAAGCCCCTTATGTTCCCTCATCCTTGTCCACCGAGGACGAGATATTCGATCCCGGAATTTCATGTAAAGGGAAATCTCGATCTTCCACCGATGCAATAAATGGAAAATCTATCTATTTGCTTGGTGCGAGTCTACCTCGAGTAGCTCAAACGTTTGTCTTACCAATTGTCTCACCCTTCTACTTCTCATCTATTTTCTTCAAACTCTTTGAGTTTATGGCACATGTTGAAGTGGCGTTGAATTGTTTTTTCCATGAAAACGAGAACGCCATCTTCGACCCCGGTATTTTGCATCATCTAAGGACTTAGTCCTTTTTACCGGTTGCTTTTTGGGCCTTGTTTATCATGTAAGCCCCATTGACCATACCATGATATCCCTAAATGTTCACATTTTGAGGGGATCGAGTCGAGCTCATGACTCGGTAATCAAAAACGAGGTGCCTCGTGGGGGAAATCCCATGCTTATCTTTTATATTCACTAATAAGGGGACTTGTACCCTTCCAACTCGTTGTCTCGTGGTTGTTTGTGATTGTGTTATCTAGATCATCATCATCGTCTACGATTGAAGACTCTTGTGTTCGTTTACGTGAGCCTCCATCGTTTGTTTGAAGAAGTTTTTCACGATTCCATGGCATATCCTTTATTGTTCTAACAATTATCTTTTAGCATAATTAATAAACGGCTTTAGATATATTGTTGATCACCCTTTCCATGCTAGATCCTAAGCATTCGACTCTTCGTCTCTAGTATGGGGGTGCTCCACCTTTAGACTCGAAACATTGAGGACAATGTTTACTTTTAGTATGGGGGGGTGAATAGATACTTGCTTTGCTACGCCCTCACGCTTTCCAACTTTCAATGTTTTGCTAATAAGGCTAAAAATGGCCAAATTTTAAAATTTTTCTTAGTTTTCATAAGTGTTTTTAAGACACGAATGTATATTTTCCGATGGGTAGAATAAGAGTTAATTTTTGACTTGATGGGCATTTGGAGCCATTTACATTCCTTAACCCGCTCAATTCAAGTTTTGCTAGACTTTTATATAGGGAGCTTTAAAACGCGAAAGTCTTAATTCATTCGGGTTAAGAACAAGAACTTTTCGCAAGTTCCTATAACTGATTCTAGAAAGTCACTTATCAAGGGAACTATAAAACGCATTCTCTAACTTGAAAAAGTCCAAGAAAGTGCAAGATCCTATAGGTGGCTTGAAAACCCAAAACTTTGATTTGATATAGTCTTAATGAAAGCTAATCCAAATTTGGCTTAATTTTGACTTGCATGGCTAAGTATTCACGAGTCTCTTTAATTAGAGGTCTTTATATAGTGAAGAACGAGAAATGATAGAGTTAGACAAGTGATCATGCTAAACGTAGAACATGAAAGTGTTCTTTCAAAAACTCATATGTTTTTAATTGTGGCTTTTTCTTCCCATAAGATCAATGCATTAGGAATAAATCATAATTGCAATAAGTAAGGTCGTACGATTTGAAAGGTTACTTAGCCTCTAGCGCAAGATCGTTTAAAAGTTGCTCGGGGTTGAATAGAGTTCATAGCCAAGGCATAACTTATTGAAGCAGGACGCGAAGATTGGCGATCATCCAAAAAGGCCCTAACAAGGCATGAGGAGCTCTATTTTTGCTAAAGATCCAAAGATGATGTGAAGTATCATTATTCCAAAATCAATATGAAGGATCGAGACACACGACGAGAAGCTATTACTCCCCTAAAGAATGGAGAAAGTCTATCCAAAAAGACCCTAACAAGGTATGAGGATAAATATATCCAAGTCCGAAAAGGAGGCGGATCGTTGTATATCAAAATCCAAAGTAAAGATTGAAGAAAAATGATGAAGTCGTGGTCCAATATGAAGAATCTCTCAAAAACGTCAAGTGAAGAAATTCCAAATAAGAAGAGAAGACCATTATTTCAAGAACGTCTTCCCAAGATTTGAAGTATGAAGTACATGCCAAATATCGGTCCGAGAAAGGTCTCAAATCGTGAAACGAGTTATGCCAAGATATGAACTCAAGGAGATACACGAGAAGCCGTTTTAAAAGATTTTGTCCTTCGGCTAACTATTGATCAAATCGTGCTACTTTGCTTTCGGACTAATAAATACTCAAATAAGTCAATATGAATCACTTGTGATCCATGACAAATAGATAAAAAATGCTAGTAACCCATTTCCTTTTATAATAACTAGGATTGCGGGAAGAAAAAGGATTACACAATTTGGACGTATGAGTAGTGTTAGCATTGTGACTTGTACCAACAATGATCTTGTTTTTGCACTTAGCATGGAATGTATGACAATCAAGGATGACGAAGTTTACTCTAAGGGACATTAACTTGTTTCTATTCTTAGACCCTAAAAGTCACCTTTTGGTGATGAAAATCATACATTATGTCTTTACACATTCTCGTAGTATGTTGCAAGTCTTTTACTATTCAATAAAGGTTAATAAAATTGAACTTTGGTGATGCTTAGATACTTTATTCTAGCATTGCTTGAGGGCACGGCAATGGCTTAGTATGGGGGAGTGATGAGATGGCATTTATACATGATCTCATCGTTCTTTTCGGGCTTTAAATGCATAAAAATGTCATAAAATACCATATATATGCTTGTGTTTGTTTACTTGTGTATTTTAGGTATGGATATCGTGAAAAAGACAAAAGATCACAAGATACAAGGAAAAACGGACACGAGAAACGAAGCCGTACAAAGAACCGGGCCCTAATCATGGAATTTTCATCAAATACCCTTAAAGACTTGAAGACAAACAAGATTGATCCTCCAAGAATGAAGAAATGACACTTAAAACCCTTGTATATTAATAATTACAAGTTTGGTCCCTTAAGTTTGTCAAAAATTGCAAAAAGGTCCTTCAACTTTGAAGAAATGACAAGATTGGTCCCTCAACAAAATCAATTTGTCAATTATGGTCCCTCATGAAGATTAAGAGACATTGAAGACCTTTGAAGATCAAGATTGTCCAAGTTCAGTCCCTGAATTATCCAAAAATGTCAAAAATAACCCTTTGATAACCTTTTTCCAAAGTTGGTGCCAAAAGTGACAAGCCTTGAAAGATATTAACAAAGCAAACACGTTTTTAGGGCTGAAAACTTCAAATGCCAAAAAAATCAAAGGACAAGGACTAATGTTGTCACTCTGAAACATTCAAACCACAAAGTGCGCCAAACACTTTAGTTTCCCCCAAAATCGGATTAAACAAGTTACTGTGCATCTTTTTACACGCCCAGAATTTACCTCCACTTAACCTTGGGTAAAATTCAATTAACCTTGCACACGCATGATTCACACATGCAGAAAGCTATCCCACTCCTAAAACCCGCAACCCACTCACTATAGACCCCACCCCCAATTCTCCTCTCCACCAATCAAAACGCACCTTGGTCCCCAAGCATCATGACGTGTCCCAAATCAACCACTGAGGTTCATTGCTTACTCACAACGCCAAAACAAACGGTGGAGATCAAAAGGACAGCTCAACACCTTGAAATCGTCTAGAAGCTTTTAAGGGCATTTTAGGATTTTTCTATGTATTAGGGTTTTGATTTTATGAACCTAGAATGTTCATTAGACTAGTATAAAAGGAGGCATCAACCTGTGATGTCCCTTGTTCCAGTTTTCAAGCTCTCACTTGTAATCCCTTTTTAAAGAAATAAAAGTTTGGTTTTTGATTTAATCAAGTGTAATGCCTTTTTATTGTTTTAAAGTTGTGTATTGTGTGAAGCTTGATTTTGAGTTCCATTGTCTATTTGGTTCATTAATTTTGAGTTTCAAAATTGGTTAAAGTTTTCTAAAATTTGAAATAATTTTGGAAGAATTTGTTCTAAGGATTTGGTGTTAATGGTTCATGTTATTGGTGATTTAGAGGTTATTAAAACGTGTTAAGAAGGTTGGAAAGGTTTTTGGAAAGGTTTAAGTAAGAAAGAAATCAGAAAAAGTATATTGCATATTATCCTTGTTCTTTTTCTTTGATTTGTCTTTAGCAGGTATTAAAGGTTGTTGATATTGATCTGCATGCACCCGGGTGCATAAGGAGGTGGTTATGCTACCACTAGGGCTTTGGATGTAAAGCCCTAAGGTAAAAGTTCTTTTACCTTTGGAAATTTTCAGAAAAGTTGAAGTTTGTATGATCTTATTTGATTTGGTGCTATAGTGTGTTAATCTGCTTTGTTTTGTGTTCTTAAGTTGTTATATGCATGTTAGAAGATCATAGGGTCAGATTGAGTAGGTTTTTAACTGGTTTGGTTTGTTAAAAGTTGCTTAATCAAAGTTAAAAGGGTGTTTGGATCCTTGGTTTAGCAGGGCATAAAACTTGATTACTGTTTTAAAAAGGTGTTAGAAGGTTGTTAATAGGTTGAGTTAGTTAGGGTATTAGTTTGTAGTAAGTTTGGAACAAACTGGAAGCAGTTTGTGTGGTTAAAAGTGAATCAAGTTAGCTTGAATCTGCATATCAATTTCTATACTTATTTTGGTTAAAAATTTGTGATCAAAGTTCTTAATCTGTTGAGATATAGGTTGATTCAAGGTTTGTTTTGGTTTGTGTGCTATTTGGTGATTAAGTTTGCTTAAATTGTGGCTTTGAAACTCACTATAAGCTTAAACAGTCCCAGACCTGCACATTTGTATCAGCAACCTTAAATAGCTAGGGTGTGCATTGTTTTGTGAATTTGGTGTGTGCTAAGTGCTTATCCTTTGTTATTATTGACTCCTTGTGCTTAAATAAGCACAAGGGTGCCTTTTGTCCACAACACATCCATCAAATAAGCTCAAGCCAAGTCCTCTTGGCATCAAAAAGTGCACAAGTGTGCACTAGCCATTGTTCATCAGAAATTCTAAGAACTGAATACATTTTGATCTTCAAATTTTGTCTAATCTTGCATAAAAAAGGGATTGGTTTGTGTTTTGAAGCTTGTTAGAGGACACTGATTGGGTTGGAAAAAGAAAAATAAAAAAAAAGAAAAAGTTATAAAAAGAATACCCGTAGCAGGACTCGAACCCCAGACCTCTCGTAGGAGGGTTAGGAGCTCTACCGCTAATCTGGATACCTTTTTACGTTAGTGTTTGATTTCCATCTTTATTTAACCACTTTTTCATCTTGTGCTTATTTAAAAAGCCGTGGCTTATTTCCCCATTTCCAGCTTATTTGCTTTGAGTTTTTGGCTTATTTGATTTTTCCTAGGGTCATTATAGGGTTATAGACTTTTCTAGCTAATTTTTATATTTTTCCTTTTATTTAATTATTTTCTAGGATTTATTTATTATACGTTTTTTATTAAGTCATTAAAAAATAGAAAAAAGATTTTTAATTTTTAGGAAAAATAGTTTTTAGCTTTTAAAATAATATTTTGAGGTTTACAGCTTATTAGTTTTCCAATTTGGCTTATTTTTAATTTTATAAGATTTTAGGATTTTTTTAGCAACTTTAAAAATCAATATAAAATTAATTAATAGGTTTTAGAAACTTTAATTTATATTTTCTTCTTAGTTAGAATATTTAGGATTTTTGAGAATTTTTTAGAATTTATTTGAAGACTTTTTATTTTTAGGAATATTTTAATATTATTTTATTAATTAAATTTCAAAGTTTTATTTTTATTTCTTTTCCATTTTTCCTAGGTTCCTTATCATTAATTAGGACTATTTCCATTTTTAGAATATTTTTATAGCTTTTAGATTTATTTTTATAATTATTTTAAGTTTAATTAGGTTTTAATCATTTTAAATCATTTTTAGAGTTTTAAAAATAGTTTTAATAGGTTTTAATTTTTAGAAAATTACTTTTTAGTCTTCTAATAATATAAGTTAAGTGATTATTCAATAAAATCATATTTTAGACATTTTAATTAGTTATATTTAATTTTAGGGCTTTAATTAGCATTTAAAATTAAATATTTAATTAATAAAAGGTTTTAAAATATCTTTGTTGGATTTTTATCTTTATTTATATTATTTTAGACTTGTTTTTAGCCTTTTAATCTTTTATTGATTTTGTTTTTGGTCTTAGTATAATTTTTTTAATTTGGGTAGTTTTTCACGGCTTTACGTTTACGTCTTTTTCGTCGTAGTTTAATTTTAACGTAACCGTCTTTTCATCTTCTCATCCCCATTCTTCTCAATATTAATCTCAAATAAATACAAGTTAACTCACAACACATATACCTCCTTGGGAAACGAACTTTCTCTCTTTTAAGTGATTGGGTCATTAACACTTGATTTTTCTTAAAGTCATTTGTTCGATACTTTCCGCTATTTACGCTCTTTTCCTAAAGAGTAGTAAAAGGACTACAATCAGTCCCAAACTCATCCGATAAGGTTTGGGCCGAGGCTGCAAATATAATATCATCAACATATATTTGTAGCATAATCATATCTTTACCTCGTTTCTAAATGAACAGTGTGGGATCCACCTTGCCTTTAGCGAAGCCTTGAGTAATGAGGAATTGTGACAATAGATCATTCCATGCGCATGGAGCTTGCTTCAACCCATAGAGAGCCTTATTAAGCTTGTACACATGATTAGGATAATTAGGATTCACAAAACCATCCGGTTGTTGAACATAGACCTCTTCCTTGATTTCACCATTAAGAAATGCCGTCTTCACATCCATTTGATAGACGATCATATTCATGTGGGCTGCATAAGCGAGGAATAGTCTAATAGCTTCCAAACGGGCAACAAGTGCAAAGGATTCCATAAATTCGATGCCCAATAATTGCTTGTATCCACGAGCTACTAGTCTAGCTTTGTTCTTCAATATTCCGCCTAACTCGTCGAGTTTCACCTTGTAAACCCATTTTAAAGTGAGTAACTGCACTTGATCCGGGCATGGGACAAGTTCCCAAACTTCAAGACGTATGAATTCGTTAAGTTCTTCTTGCATAGCTTCTATCCAACAAGATTGAGTAAAAGCTTGTTGCCATGTCTTAGGTTCAACTTCAGTGAGAAAAGCATCAAAATGACAAAACATTGCATTTTCTTGTAGCTGACTTCGTGTGGATACCGGACGATTAGGGTTACCAATAATAGAATCTATCGGATGGTCCTTTGTCCACTTGCTGTCATGTTCACGAATCCGTGGATTGGAGTAGACTGTAGAAGGAGCTTCCTCTGAGGTGGACGACCCGGCTTGATTAGGGTCGGGAATTGGTACACCAAAGAATGGAAGTTCACGCATTTGAGCGAATTCCAAATCACGATCATCATCATCCTTTTCATCATCAATAGGCATGACATGGGTAGTTGAAGCAGGTATTGGTTGAGAATTACTTGTTGATGGTATATCTAGACCAATTGTAGGTGCAGACTTATCTGATTGTGCAATGGTTGCTGGAGCGACAACTTCGGTTACCGGAGCTATTACTTCAGGTTCTGGAGCAACAATACTTGGAGGAGTAAAGAATTCATCAAAGAACGGTTGAAACAACGTATCCCATTCGGTCCTAGTAGGTGCTATAAATGATGATGAAGTAGGATTGTTTGGGACAAGACTAGAACTAATGTTACTGGGTCCCATTTTATGAAGTGCGGGTTCAGAGCTGCTTTGCTCAGAAGCCATTGCTGTCAGCTCATCAAAATCAACATTCATAGTTTCGAGGATCTTGCGAGAGTTACGGTTGTAGATTCGGTATGCCTTCTTTGCAGGTGCGTAACCAATGAAAATACCAATATCATCCTTTGGTTGAAGTTTTCCCAAATTGTCACCATCATTATTTGGATAGCAAAGAGAACCAAATACATGAAGATATGATAAATCTGGTACTTTTCCATCGAGAAGCTCATAAGGTGTTTTACCATGGCGTTTACGAATTAGTGACCGGTTTTGGGTGTACACTGCTGTAGATACTTCTTCTGCCCATAAAAACAATGGAGCCTTTGCGTAAATTAACATCGTTCGAGCAACTTCCATAAGTTTGCGATTTCGCCTTTCAATGACACTGTTTTGTTGTGGACTGCGTGCAACGGATGTTTCATGAGATATGCCAACTTCTTCATAATAATCATGAAAGATTTGATTCACAAATTCGGTTCCATTATCTGTATGAATGCTTCGGACAGTAGTGTTGAGACGCACTTGAATCATCTTGATAAATCCGATGATGAATTTAGGTGCCTCATTTTTCGTTGTAAGAAATTTCACCCATGTAAACCGAGAGTAATCATCGACAATTATGAGGATGTACTTTTTGCCACTAAGACTTTCAACACGCATTGGCCCACAAAGATCCATATGTAACAAATAAAGTTTCTCTTGGTTGGTGTCTTCCGTCTTGGGTTTGTATGATTTCTTAGTGCTTTTCCCCATTGTACACGCGGAACATAAATGATCCTTGTGAAATGATAATTTAGGAAGACCATGAACAAGTTCGTTTTTCGCCAAATGATTAATAGCGTCAAAGTTAAGATGAGATAACCGTCGATGCCATAACCATGACTTAGTCTTAGATGCTTTGGAGAGAAGACATACGGGAGAAGCGGCCATCATGTCTTGTAGAGACGAAGTATACAAATTATTCCCTCGAGTACCTTTCAATAAATCAACCCCTTCCAAATTACGTATGAAGCAGGTATGCTCTCGAAAAGCAACTTCTAGGTTTGCATCACAAAATTGTCCCACAGAAAATAAGTTGTGAGCGAGACCTTCCACATAATACACTCTTGAAATTATAACATTTCCAATATGATATTCACCATAACCCATTATCTTTGCAATATGATCATTTCCAAATCGAACCGTACCAAGAAACTTGCTGACGAAATTTCTGAGCTGAGAGCGATCTCCGGTCATGTGCTTGGAGCAACCAGAGTCCAAATACCAGAGAACAATTTGGACCACCTGTTTTCAATAACAACAATAGACAATGCATTGGAAACTATTGGTTCCGGAGTGTTAGCAGATATAGATATAAGATTATCAGAATTGCTAGCATTTATGAGACCCTTAGATTTCCTGCGTTTTCTAATGTGAGTTTTAGCACTAACAGGTTTTACTGTTCCAACTTTCTTAGGTTTTGGATTATTCGCGGGCACTACAGTGGGAATAAACCTCTTTAAAGGGCACTTGGTTCCTACAGTAGTGTCAGTGTTCCTAGTTAAAGGACACTCTTGTGTTTTGGTAGCCTTGGTACTCCTAGTTAAAGGGCACACATTCTTCGCTGTAGTGGGAGTGATCCTAGTTAAAGGGCACATATTTCCTACTATAGTGAAAGTTCTACCAGTGGGGCGCCACACCCAACCAACTTGGGTTAACACTTTACCAGTCGGTTTCCATTCTAATCCATTTTTCCGGGCATGCATCTCATTCACATGGTCAATAAGGCAAGAATCATGACGACTAGAAAACATACATTCATTGCAATTCCAACATTTCAAATTAGAACTCACCGTAGGCTTAGAACGCTGCACAACCGCAGAGCCTTTAGGTTTAGCTACATGATTCTTTTTTTTCAAAACAGAAATAACATTCCTAGGATGGACTTCTACTTTCTTCTTCACTTGACTACTAGATGGGGGCAAGATCCTATCATTCTTCTTGTTTCTTTTAAGCTTAGATCTTTGAGCCTTAGTAGTGGTGCTTACTCCTGTAGAAGGCAACACAGGAATATTAGAAGCAGTTTTTGATTCCGCCTTATATTTAGTGACCAAAGTTTGAGATGGTTTAGTCCTAGGGCGCTTATTAAATGGTGTGACGGCTATAAGGTTCCTTTTGATTGCACTAGAGGACGATGCTGAGATAGTGGCTGCATTATCCACAACATTCTTACCTTTTAGAGTACGAAGTGTTTCCTTTAACTCAGCCAAGACCAGATTTTTATCACAAATTTGTTCCCTCAAATCAGATATTTCCACCGACTTTGGATTCAATTGTTCAATCAATGATTGATTATGTGCAGTCGTATTAGCACATGCGGGCTTTACCGAATCGAAGAGTCGTGTATTTTTCTGTTTTAAGTTATCAACTTTGGACAAAATCTTGGAAACTCGATTATCTAGATCAAGTTTAAAATTCTCAGCGGCCTCAAGTACGTTCACACAGTTAAGCTCCTTAGATTTCTCTATTTCTATCGGCAAAGATTTAGCAACTTTGTCACTTGGCTGACGCTGTTTTGATTGTAAATTCAATCGAAAATTCTTTTCAAAGTTTGCATCATCGATATTAACACCTTCGAATGACGTTTCAAAGATTTCTTGAATAAATTGTTTCTTGCATTCAAGCGAAATACAATGTGTTTGAATCTCATCAAAATGTTTTGAAAGCGAAGAATATGAATCTTGAAACTTTAAAAATTCAGCGTCAGATTCGTGACAAGTACTATCTACCACATTATCCACAGATTCAGCATTATGCACAATAGAATCATTATCAACACTTTTATTCACACAGATGGAAACTATATCCTGAGACATCACTTGCTTCAGAAGCTGATCATTTTGGAGTGAAACCCGTTCTATTTCAAGTAAACTGTTTTCATAAGCATCATCCATTTCATTGAAAACACGTCTAACTTCTTCTATTTCCAAAAGCAAATCTTGATCAAGATTACTAAGAGAAGCCTTAACATTCTTTACAAACGGAACAATTTCGTCTCGAAACGCAGCTCTAGTGTGCTCAAAATTCCATTCACCTTCCGTTATGGCCGAAGCCGTCGTACGTTCCAAAATGACCTTGTCAAAATCGGCTAAGTGTTGGTGTACCGCATTTAAGTTAACGGACGCCTTACTTACCGGTGGAATTAACTTCGTTAAATCCGTTTTGACAAGTGTAGGAGACGTACTAGGAGGGTTTTCATTTGACAAACTTTGGGGCACAAGAACTGTCAATTCAGCTAATTCCTTTTGTAAGCGAATGCGGGTCTTTTTAGACAATTTATCTTTGTTATACTGATCATAATCAATCGTATGGAATTTTGAAAGCATTTTAGAATGAGTTTTTTCCGCAAGTGACTATGTCTCCTCAGTACTACGAACAAAAGGTGCTTCTTTCGATTTGCCAATTATGGTCATATCATAAAGACCGAGAATATATTCCTGAGCTTGTTTTGCATAACCGGGATTAGGTGATAAATCTTGAAGACGCTTAAGTTCGAGTTCTTTAAATGATTTAGTTAAAAGATGAACCTTTTCTGTGGAAGCGTATTGTTTTAAAAGCTGTTGTTCTTTGAATTTAAGAAGTTTGGTAGCATTAATTTCCGATTCAAACTTTTTAGACTCGAGAGTTTCGAAATCCATTTTAAGTTTCTGAAAATCATTGACAACCGACTCTTTTGCTTTTAATTCATTGGAAAGATTAGCTTTTAATGATTCTATTTCTTTCAAGTGTTCAATCTTTTCAAAACGAAATTGGTCAAATTCAGAATAAGTTATTTTTCAGCTTGAGGGACCATTTCAAAAGCTTTAACCTTTTCTTTATGCACCGCAAGCTCAGCAGTGAGGGTGGAATTCGTATCTACGGATTGTCTGAGTGCCATATGCATTTGATCAATAATATGTTTAAGCACCATGACCAAATCATGTTGAGCATAAGATTCCGTACCCGTCGTAGCATTTGGTTGAGGTTCACTCAAATGTGTTGGATTAGATACCACATAATTTGAGTTACTAGTTCCCGAATCCTGTTCGAGGTTGTCATTTTCATGCCCAACTTGATGTTGGTCATCATCATTACCAAGATTGGTTGTGGTGGGTACCTCACTGATGACATCAGAACCATAGTGAGAGAGATTAGCAACGAGAGCAGCTTGGACAGAGTGAATGTCATCACAATCAGAATCATATGCGTGAAGATCATCTGCTTGATAAGCTGCATTAGAAGTGGAAACGACTGCAATGCCTTCAGTATCTGTTGCCCCTGGGTCTGCAAGAAATGCTAACTCCTCTGAATCCAAAATCTTTCCCTTTGACTGAGCATCGACCAAATACATCTTCTCACAAAACCATGCATCATCCCTCCTCCTTTTCGGCTGAGTGCATTCCCTAGCCATATGACCTTGTCCTCGGCAATTGTAGCAAGTCACAACCTTTTTAGAAGCAATGGGGCTTCCATTTCCATTAGCGTGAGAATACACAACTTGAGCATTCACAGTCCTTGTAGGAGGTCCATATGAATTTTGCCTTCCCTGAATAGGTTGCACTGTTACTTGACCATCTTGAACAGTAGCTTGTTGTCGAGGATTTGAAGAGGTGCGGAGCTGATTGTTTGTTGGAGGAAATCCTCTAGTTGCAACAAGTTTTGACAAGTAGGCAGTGAGATGGTTTAGAACATCAGCTGGCGTATCATTTGGAGTAAAAACCGGTGCTTGGATTGTTGGAAGTTCATTAGAGTAGAAAGCTGGTGCTGGTTGTGCTTCTATTGGAAAATATCCTTGCTGAGGAGTATAGCCCATTGGAGAAGTGTTGGCTTGTGATGGTGATGTCTGATATGGTGGTTGCTGTGGAAAAGATTGTTGATGAACACTTTGTTGAAATGCTTGTTGTGGCATCATTGGTGGTTGATAAGATGGTTGATGTGGTTGCTGATAGGTGTGTGGTAGTGGCTGCTGCAAGTATGATGGTTGTTGATAAGTATAAGCCATGTTTTGTTGAGAAGCATTGATGAGACTGCTTTTATACATAGTCTCATCGTCCAAAAAGGGCTTAAAATGCATTAAATATCATCAAAATACCCATATATATGCTTGTGTTTGTTTCTTGTGTATTTTAGGTACAGATATTGAGAAAATGACAAAAGATCACAAGAATCATGCAAAAACGAACACGGGAAACGAAGCCGCACAATGAACCAAGCCCCAATGAAGACTTTCCCAAGAAAAACCCTTGAAGATTTGAAGATTTATGAAGAAGGGTCCTCCAATATGAAAGAATTGACACTTTATACCCTTGTATCTTCATACTTACAAGTTTGGTCCCTAAAGTTTGTCAAAATTACAAAAAGGGCCCTCCACTTTGAAAAATTGACAAGTTTAGCCCCTCAACAAAGCTAAATTGTCAACCATTATCCTCCACAAAGTCAAATATATCATGAAGTCCTTCAAAGAACAAGAAATAACAAGAATGGTCCTTTGAAAATCCCAAAGTTACCAAAAGGACCCTTGACTTTCAACATTTGGCAAGAATGGTCCCTCATAAATGAAGACTTGGCAATTTCAGACCTCCAAAATGCCAATCATACAATGTAAGACCATAATCCATCAAGAGAATGCCAAATCAGCCCTTCAAGAATCACAAATTGGCAAGAAATACCCCTGAGTTTACTTTACAAAACTTTTTGGGGCAAAAGTGTGAAAAATGAAAATTGTTATAGCTTAAATTGGCGTTGACAAGGTTTAAAAGTGAAAAGACATAGGGAAAAGAGATGAGGGACTGAAATTGGCCAGACATGGAAGATATCTAGACCAACCAGAATCTGCCACCTCACCCCACTCACCACTTCAACCAATCACACCACTCTTTCCCTCCACCTCACCTTTCCACTCACCCCGGATTTAATAAATTAACAAAACCTTGGCGCCTTAACATTTATTTAAATATTAATCACCCCTTAATCAGATCAAAACCACCACTATTTACTCCAAGAACACAATTGGGTAATTTCAAGTTCATTTCTGAGTTATATAGGTTAAATTAAGCTAGTTTGCAACTTTTTAGATTTTTTATGATTTTTAAGATTTTTAATAATATTTTATTATTATTTAATTGTTAAAAATTAAAAGTCTGATTTTCTAAGTTTTTATATTTTTCCTAAATTGTAAACACTTAATTAGGAATTTTGCAACTTTCTAAATATTTTTAGGGTCTTTTAATTATTTTCTAGAATTATTTTAAGTTTTAATTGATTTTAATAGTTTTTAATTGTTTAAAAATAGTTTTTAGTGGTTTTAAAATTTTGAAAAATACTTTTTAGCTTAGTTAGGGTATTTTAAAGGTTTACAAACTTTAAGATCTTAATTGGGACTTTTTATTAGTTAATATTGATTTTTAGGGCTTTAATTAGCATTAAAAAGTTAATATTTAATTAATTAAAAGGTTTTGGCAAGTTTGGATTTTTTGTAAACTCTTAGAATATTTTTGTGGATTTTTAGTGATATTTGGGAATTTTTAGGGTAAAATTTTAATTTTAGTGCTTTTTACGGTTTTACGTGTACACCTTTTTCGTCTTAGTTTAATACGACATCGTAACCGTCATTCTCTTCTTATCCCATTTCTATTTTTATTTCTCACAAATATAATCACAAAATTAATCAATTCATTACACACACACTAAGCCTCCTTGAGAACGATCCCCACTTTGGGTCATTAGTGCTCGGTTTTCCTAAACTGACACTTAATACTTACCACTTTTGCTCTCTTTTCCTAAAGAGTAGTAAAACCACTACATCATTTTGGCGCCGCTGCCGGGGAGGCGTGTTGTGTTTTGATTTGGAATTGTTTTTTTATATACTAAGCAAAATAGTATTTATATTAGTAGCACTCTACTAATACGTATTATCGGTTTTTGATTTTTGTGTGAATACTATTACTATATTGTATACGTAGAACAATAAATTCACAAGTACTCCAAATACGTGAGAAATCACAACCTTGACTTGGGAGGTCATTACCCAATCATTGTATTCGAATCTCAAACCAAAGAAAAAGGCAACAATAGATAAATACTTTCGTGAGGCTCAATTTTGAAAAATACAAACTATAAGGTGGGTATAAGGCAGATATTATAAAATATATCCTAAGGAAAAAGGCTCTTAAGTGCTTCGCGCCGCCTCGTTTCCCCGCTTGCTTGTGAGTATTTGATTTTGAGAGATAATCGAGGGTTTTGCCGCCCAAAGTATTACTAAGTATCATATATATTTTCTTGGTTTCATTGATTAAACCCTCTTGAACGTTTTGGTGTTCCACCAACATTCTAAAGTCATCGAAGGCGTTCACTTCACGTGATCGTTTTCACTCCTTGAGGCTTCTTTAATCAAGATATTTGATTAAGGAGGAGATTTATAGATTTTTGTCTACTTAATACATTCACCAAAATCCAAAAAAGTTAATACAATCAAAAACCACAAAAAAAAAATTGAAAAATACAAAACACCAAAAATAATCTTCTTTGCATATCCCCTCGTTGTACGTGACGTTTATGCTAACTCGTAATCAAGAAAGACGTGCACGTAAACGAAAGAACAAAACTCCCACTCCTAATCTTTCTAGTGAGGAGTCTCCTATTGACGAACCCATTGTAAGAGAAGCACCAACGATGGCGAATCGAACTATGATGGAGTTACTTCAAGCACCCACCGAGGGTTATGGAGAGGCTATTGTGATTCCCGTTATCCTTGTGAGAATTTTGAGGTGAAAACGGGTTTGTTGTCGATGATCAAAAACAACAAATTCCGTGGTGATGAGAAGGACAATCCAGACAACCATATCCGCCAATTCAATCGTCTTACCGCCACTTGCAAGTTTAAGGATGTCTCGAATGACTCGATTAAGATGATGCTTTTTCCGTATTCCTTAGCGGGGCCTGCTAAAATTTGGTTAGAGAAAGAGCCACCCAATTCTATATTGACGTGGAAGGATCTCGTGTCTAAGTTTGTGAATCAATTTTTTCCGCCCTCTAAGACTACGCACTTGAAAAACGAGATTTCAAAATTTTCACAAGAGTTTATTGAAAGTTTTTCAACAGCTTGGAATAGGTTTAAGGAGATGTTACATGAATTTCCTCATCACGGTTTTTCTGACTTGCATCAAATTGACACGTTTTACAATGGACTTAATGATCATGAAAGGGATTATTTAAATGCCGCCGTGTGTGGTAATTTTTTTGTGTAAAACGGTTGAGGAAGCTTTGGTGATAATTGAGAATAGATCTAAGGTGTATAGTCCTCGTAGCACGTCTAGTGTTCGTAAGGCTTCGTCTTCGGCTTCACCTTCTTTGTCTACTACCATTGATGCTTGCCAAATCTAGGCGAACTTGGAAAACAAGATTTTTGATAAGCTTAAAGGACTTTTGATTGAGTTTAAAGTTGGTGAACCAAGTGCTCCCGCTACGGCTAAAGCGGTTGAGGTTTCATGCATGTATTGTGGTAGAGGTCATGATTTCTCTGAGTGCATTACCAACGGTGGTAACACTTCAGTGCCTACGCGTCCACGGGAACTTACAACCAAAACGGTCAAGTTACCCGCTCTAATCAATTGACTCCACCGGGTTTTGGGTCAAATCAAAATGCTAACAACAACTATCACAACAATCAAGTTGGTTTCAAAAACAATTTCAACAAAGGAAACTATGGTAATCAAGGGGCTAATAATCAAGTTTCAAACAAGAATCAAAATGATTTTCAAAACAACAACAAAGGTTTGCAAACGTTGAAAGATCTTCCAAATGAATTTGTTGAATACGCTAATGGGAATGATGCTAGTTTTGACAATATTCAAAGGGAAATCATTAGCCTAAGATCCGAGTTTAAGAACGACTTGAAGAAAGAGTTGAAAAATGAGTTAGCTAATGAACTTAAGATCCATACCAACAAGATGGAAGGAACCGTAACCAGGTTACAACAAAACCAACAAAAAATGGAACAAGGGCAACATGAGATAAAGCAAGAAATGGTTAAAGCCGATAAGAGGCAATCCAAGTTTGAAGATAAAATCTCATCTATGTTTGAGGCAATTATGTGTAAACCGTCTTCGAGTAGTCTTCCTAGCAACACCGTATCAAACCCTAAGGGTGAGATGAAAGTGATTACCACACGTAGTGTTAACACACTTAAGGAACCGACTCCTCAACCAATTGCTCCTACGGAGGAAGCAATTGAGGAAGAACCCGAGGTGGTGGTCCAAAAGGAGCATGTCCTAATCCCATGAAGTACCGCTCATGCCACACGGTTGACCCTTTACCAACATTGGAACCCGAGATTTCAAAGGCTATGCCTATGCCTCAACCCACACCACCTTTGCCCTATCCATCAAGACTTAGAAAAGAGAAACGTCAAGAGCGCAACAATTATCAATTTGAGCTTTTTATGAAAATGTTTTGTGATTTGCACTTTAATGTGAGTTTCGCCGATGCATTGGTCATGATGCCTCGATTTGCCGCTAACTTTAAGAGTATGTTGAACAACAAGGAGAAATTGCACCAATTGTCTAGTTGTTTGTCGGTTTATCTTAATCGCATACCTCAAAAAGTCGGTGATCGCGGTAAATTTTTGATCCCTTGTGCAATCCAAGATATGGAGGAACGCTTCGCCTTGGACGATCTTGGTGCTACAATTAACTTGATGCCACTTGCAATCTTCAAGTCGCTCAATCTTCCTAATCTTACTCCTTCACTAATGTCTATCGAGTTGGCCGACCATTCCACGATTCCCGCATGTGGATTGGCGGAAGACGTTTTTGTGAAAGTGGGAAAGTTCTACTATCCCGTAGACTTTATCGTTGTTGTTATTCCCACGGATCCTCAAGTTCCTCTCATTTTAGGTCGTTCGTTTTTAGATACGTCTATGGCTTTGTTCGATGTTCATGCTAGAAAGATCACCTTACGTTTCAACGACGAGGAACTTGTTATAAACGCAACTCAAAACTCTTAAATTTCTCATGTTTATTCCGTTGCAACCATAAACCTCGTTGATATGATTGACATGGTTTGCGAGGAATTTTCACAAGAAGTTCTAGGTTTTGGTGATGAAGAAACTAGTGGCAATCCCACTATGTTAGATCCAATTCTTGATAATTCGACACCAACCTTCACCCCATTTGAAGGTGGTGGTTTTACGTTGGAAGAATTCGATGTTCCACGTACGTGTAACGAAGACCTCGACAACGATGAGGACTTCTCGATTATCAAGGATTTCCTTAACGATTTCCCATTTCCTCCACCCGGTGAGGTTATGAGTATCGAGCCCAAATCTTCACTTGAGGAACCACCTATCCTCGAGTTGAAAGATTTACCTCCTTATCTCGAATATGTCTATTTTGAGGAGGGCGACAAGTTGCCGATTATTATTGCGAAGGAACTTTCGAATGATGAAAAAACCGCACTTGTCGATGTTCTAAAGGATCACAAAGGGGCAATTGCGTGGAAGTTATCCGACATTAAGGGGATCGATCCCAAATTTTGTACCCACAAAATCTTAATGGAGAAGGATTACAAGCCCACAATCCAATGTCAAAGGAGGGTGAACCACAAAATTCACGACATCATCAAAAAGGAAGTCCTTAAACTCCTTGACGCGGGAATAATTTACCCTATTTCCGTTAGCCCTTGGGTGAGTCCTATTCATTGTGTCCCTAAGAAGGGAGGAATGACCGTTGTGCCAAACGATGCCAACGAGTTGATTCCCACTAGACTCGTGACCGAATGGAGAGTGTGCATTGACTATCGAAAGTTGAATGAAGCCACTCGAAAAGACCATTTTCCCTTTCCCTTCATGGACCAAATGTTGGAGCGTCTTGCGGGCAACGATTTCTATTGCTTTTTAGATGGTTTTTCCGGTTACTTCCAAATTCCCATCGATCCTCGTGATCAAGAAAAAACTACGTTTACGTGTCCATATGGAACGTTTGACTATCGTAGAATGCCATTCGGACTTTGCAATGCACCGAGAACCTTTCAAAGGTGCATGATGGCTATGTTTCATGACATGATCGAGAAGACGATGGAAGTCTTCATGGATGACTTTTCCGTGTTTGGTAATTCGTTCACTTCGTGTTTGTCGAATCTTGAGAGAATGTTGAAACGTTGTGAGGAAACCAACCTTGTGCTCAATTGGGAAAAGTGTCATTTTATGGTTAAAAGTGGAATCGTCTTAGGGCACAAGGTCTCGAAAGCGGGGATTGAGGTAGATCAAGCTAAGGTAGACGTCATCGCCAAATTACCTCATCCCAAAACCGTTAAGGGGGTTAGGAGTTTCCTAGGCCACGCGGGCTTTTATCGTCGATTCATCAAGGATTTTTGAAAGATCTCTCGACCCATTACACATCTTCTTGAAAAAGAGGCACGTTTTGTCTTTGACGAAGATTGTGTACGAGCCTTTGAAATCCTTAAGAGGAAACTTACCGAAGCTCCCATTCTTGTTGCTCCCAATTGGAACCTCCCCTTTGAACTTATGTGTGATGCTAGTGATTACGCTATTGGGGCCGTATTGGGGCAACGTAATGAAAAGCACTTCTTGCCTATTCACTATGCTAGCAAGACGATGACCGAGGCTCAACTAAAATACACTACAACGGAAAAGGAGTTCCTTGCCGTGGTGTATGCATTTGAGAAATTTCAACCTTATCTCGTCTTGACAAAATGCATAGTGTGTACGGATCATTCGGCTATCAAGTATCTTATGGCTAAACAAGATGCAAAGCCGAGATTACTTCGTTGGATTCTCCTCCTCCAAGAATTTGATCACAAAATTGTTGACAAAAAAGTAGCCGAGAATCTAGCGGCCGATCATCTTTCTCGTTTGGAAGATCCTCACCAAAGTGTGTACGAGCCCAAGGAAATCACCGAAACATTTCCGCTCGAGACACTTGGTGTAGTGAATTCTAAGCTTGATTCTTCCACCCCATGGTTTACGGACTTTGCAAATTACCATGCGGGTAACTTCATCATTAATGGTATGAGGACTCAAGAAAAACGAAAATTCTTTCGTGACGTCAAGTTCTACTTTTGGAACGACCCTTACTTGTTTCGAACTTGTGCGGATCAAATCATCTGACGTTGTGTATTTGGCACCGAAGCTTCTAATATCCTTAGAGCTTGTCATGAGGGACCCACGGGTGGTCACCACGGTGCTAATCTCACAGCTAAGAAGGTGTTTAATGCCGGATTCTTTTGGCCTACTATTTACCGAGATGCACAAGATCTTGTGAAGTCTTGTGACTCATGCCAACGGCAAAGAAAAGCCTCACAAAAAGATGAAATGCCACAAAATATCATCCAAGTGTGTGAGATCTTTGACGTTTGGGGTATAGACTTTATGGGGCCGTCCCCATCATCTCGTGGTAATAAGTACATCCTCGTTGCGGTTGACTACCTATCTAAGTGGGTGGAAGCTAAGGCTTTGCCCACCAATGATGCTCATGTGGTAGTCAAGTTTTTGAAGAGCTTGTTTTCTCGGTTTGGAACCCCTCGTGCGATCATAAGCGATCGTGGAACCCATTTTTGTAACGACCAATTCGAAAGGGTCATAAAGAAATATGGGGTTACACATCGGCTTTCTACGGCTTATCACCCACAAACGAGTGGGCAAGTCGAGGTTTCAAACCGAGCGTTGAAGAGGATCTTGGAGAGATCCGTTGGGGAAAACCGACAATCTTGGTCGGATAAGTTGGACGATGCTTTATGGGCCTTTAGGACCGCTCATAAGACGCCCATTGGGTGCACTCCCTATAAGCTTGTGTATGGGAAAAATTGTCATTTTCCAATCGAATTGGAACATAAGGCTTATTGGGCCCTAAAGCATTGTAATGATGATATAGAGACCGCGGGAAAACACCGGAAAATGAAATTAAATGAATTGGATGAATTGAGGGACATTGCTTATGAAAATTCATTGATTTATAAAGAAAAAACTAAAAAGTTGCATGATTCTAAAATTAAAAAACGGGTTTTTAACATTGGGGATCAAGTTTTTCTTTTTAACTCTCGCTTAAAAATCTTTTCCGGTAAGTTGAAATCCTGTTGGTCTGGTCCATTCACCGTGACTCAAGTATTTCCATATGGGACCATCGAGCTAGCTCAAAATGATGGCCCCAATTTCAAGGTGAATGGACATAGGTTGAAGCACTACATTGGCGGGGAAGTTCCATCCTTGAACTACCTCGACCAAGTCACCTTCCCCAATGATAATTAGTATTGAGGGGATCGAGTCGAGCTCATGACTCGGTAATAAAAAACGAGGTGCCTCGTGGGGGAGTCCCATGCTTATCCTATGTATATATTATCGCTTTCTAATGTAGTAACGTGTGGGGATTTGTGCCCTTCCAATCTTTGTTCCGTGGTTGTTTGTGAATTGTGGACTTTAGATGATCATGATCTTCACGATTGGAGCCTCTCGTGTTCGTTTTATGGGAGCACTCGATCGTTTGCTTTGAAGACTTTCTCAATATCCATGATGTATCCTTTGATGTTCTAACCTTAGGTTTATAACACACTTCATAAACGGCTTTAAATTTAACGGTTACACCCTTTCCATGCTAGATTAGGCATTCGACTACGTCTCTAGTATGGGGGTGTTTGCACCCCTAGACTCGAAACATTGAGGACAATGTTTAACTTTAGTATGGGGGTGAATAGATACTTGCCTTGCCAAACCTTCACGCTTTCCAAAGTTTATCTTTTTGTTTATCATTTTGTTGCAAAATAAGGCTAAAAATGGCCAAATTTTAAAATTTTTCTCATGTTTTATAAGTGTTTAAAGACACGAATGTAGGTTTTATGATGGCGAGAATAAGAGTAATTTTTGACTCGACCGTGCGTGTTGAGCACTTAGCTTTGATTCCTTAACTTCACGTTAGGCTAAGTCTCTTAAATGAGGACGAGAAATGATAGGGTTAATTATAAGTTACTATGCTAAACATAGAGTACTCGTATTCTTTCAAAAACTCATGTGTTCTCATTGTTTGCTTATTTTCGCTTCGCATGTAAATACTTTTTGCTTAATAAATATTGACTTAGCGGTTTAGTTGGGATTGTTGGGTTTCTAGTCTTTTCTAGTAGCTTCCGTGTAATTAAATTGGGAAGACATTAAGGTATCGCCAGTGTCACGGTTTTGAAGTATTGCACCCGAATAATCAAAAGCTTCACCCAATAATAAGATTTCAAGTGCTCACCTAAATCAAGCAAACAACTTGAAGCCCCACAAGGCCGAAAAATCTATGCAAAATTGAAAGTGAATCAAGCCTTAATCTTCGAA